>CM039135.1:45828815-46300056 GCA_022036555.1 Microstegium vimineum
CGGGGGTCCCTGGCCGGTCGCGCTTCCTAGCAGCAACGCCCTCCGACGTCGAGGCCCAGCGGTTGCGCCCCAAACAGCACGTGTCCCTGGCGCACTACTCTCCAGCAGGCACGCCCCATCGCCTCTCTCCCTCGAGCATGGTCTCTCTCTCTCTGAGCTTGAGCAAAAGTAGTCTTTTAGCACAGTAAGACCCACATTTAGGAGATGAAACTAAAATAAACTATTTTTCTAACTTTATTCCAACTCATCTCTTTGTAAGAGAAGACAAATAGCTTTCATTTATGAAGCTTCTTTAAAAAAAAGATGTTTAGTAAAAAAACAACACACGATGAGGGCATATTTAGTTGCTCTCAAAATTTCCAAAGTTTTTGAGTTTTGGGCACTTTCTTGAGGAATAAATCTAAACAGGGCTCTGTAAAGTGACGCCCGTAAAGATTTAGAATTTAGGACCTTGGATGTCCAAAACGTTGTAAAATTTAATTGGGCAAAAGTTAGCAACCATCTAAACACTACCTGTAAAGATTTGGGATGTAAAAGTTTACGTCGAAAAGTTTTAGAACATAAAGATTTGGGCTCTAAACATGTCCTAACTTAAAGAAGTTGTTCGTGAAGTAATTCCAATTAAACGTACATACACCGATGATTACTTTGTGTTTGTATTGTATATATAAGCATACAATGCAACAAGTATTATATTATATATATATATATATATATATATATATATATATATATATATATATATATATATATATATATGCAGATGTAGTAGTTGTCAAGTTGAGACAACATGGTCGGTTTGGCCGTTTCTCTAGTGTGTGGACCGGTTCTGGATGGAATCTTGCACTATATTGTCGCATGGCATGGCATGCAT
Organism: Microstegium vimineum; assembly: GCA_022036555.1. Lineage (NCBI taxonomy): Eukaryota > Viridiplantae > Streptophyta > Magnoliopsida > Poales > Poaceae > Microstegium > Microstegium vimineum. The sequence continues at coordinate 45,829,690 of CM039135.1, forward strand.
GGGGCTACCTGCGTTTTGCATGCTGTCGAGCCTTTCTACCAAGGCAGCAAGGCTAGTAAAAAAGGTCCCCTGTGTCTGAGGCTCTGAGAGCCCTACAGCCTTGTCCTCACCCTGTTCAGGTAGCCAACACACGACATTAATGTTTTTGGGGAGTATCTGCCAGTAGCATTTTTGTACGGATGTGCTGAAAAATCAATGGTACGTAATTGCTCATTACAGGCCAACATGTTACAGCTCTGTCTCTCTTGTATCACTGACATTAACATAGGTATAAGGTCATTTTCAATGAGAGTTTCATGACATAGTTTCTAACATAGTCACATTTTGGAAACAATGTAAAGGAGTTTCATCTCCGTGAAACTCTCTCATGAAACTTGGATAAAACTCCATCGAAACTGACCTAAAAGTACAGTAAAAACATAACATTGCTGACCAATTTTAGTTTTGATCTTAATTTAAAGATTCACACACATGTGCTATATGATTTGTCATGAAAAATATTTTTATAGGATACACCATCCTTTTAGTAAGATAATGTATACTTCTATAGATAAAAGCTAGCTAGTCATCGTGTGGCCATGCTAGCTAGTATGTATTTTGTGAATTTATTTGTATCTCTGACCACATGAATAAAAGTATTGTTAGTTTTTCTTAAACAAATAAGGTATGCGAGATGTGATCATTCATAATACTATCAATTCTATGCAAATGTGGGGCGATCTTCTTAAGGAAGCCGATAAGAACCAGCTGTCAAAGACGGTGAAGCAAGTAGAAATATGGGTCAGCAAGCAAGTGTATCAACAAGCCTGTAGCTTTGATATCGTTTTGCTGTAATAGTTGGAGCTTGCCGACTTTTCTGTTTAGCTTTCTCAAGGAGGCCGGGGTTTAGTTCTTGTTTTAATATTATCGTGAACTGATTTCACCCGTGTGTAAAACCTTTTATTGCTTTTTTAAAAGTAGAGTAATTGTCCTTTCAAAGACAAATGAGAGATGTCCTAAAATAAGGCTTTCGGTACACTTCTAGCATTTGAAACTGGTCATTTTAGGTAAGGTCCACCTAGTCCTTTAGTCCTTTGTTTACTTTCTTTCCTTGTATAAAGTATACAGTAGTCATTACATGCTGAAATGACTTTTCATAGGGGTAAATGTGTAATTTATCTCTAAGCTAGTAACATTGATCGCCTCCAAGAATCATAGGAGCTAGTATAGTTGTTTTAGAACAAAGGGACTTAGATGGCTTACAAACAGATTTATTGGTCAGCGTTTGTCAGGACTTTGCGTCGATCTTGTTTTCTTTATAGCTGGATTGTGGCTGTCGAATTTTTTTCAAGTTTAGTGTGAGTCTTGGACCTGGTATCTGTAATAATTGGTCTGATTCTACCCTCAGGTAGATGAAGTCGGATAGTTGGTATCCATTATCTAAGAAAGAACAAAGGGAATAGTTAGTTGTTGAACACTCGATATAGGTCCCTAAGAATCTTACTCGTAAGTTTAATCTTGAAATCAAGACTCTGTTTGGCAGATGGTTTCTTCGGCTAATAATAAACGACTTATGCTATTTTTTACTATTTTGTTCTGAGAGAAAAACATTATACTATACTGATAATTTAGACGAACATGCTCTAAATCAACTAATGTGATTTTTTTTTTCCATATAACGGATTCATGTGTGGAAGTCGTGCGTTTCAAACGGACGACACTGGTATCCTAGGTTTCTGCTGCTAGACTCGCGCGTTGATGAGTAGTGATGGCGATGCCAGAGGAGGATAGGCTAGTCGGGCAGTGAGATCGAGGTCTTGACGGCGATGGACTATGGCACGACAGCTCGTACTCCTTTCCCTGCCGCGACTTGATGACCCAATTAATTAATAGGCAGCTAGGCGCGCAGCTGAGCTGACGGCCTGATGACTGATGAGCCAATGCAAGGGTAACTCGAGCGAGGCCTTCTTGATGGCCGACCTGACCACCCAGCTGACCCGATTGATCGAGCCGCGCGCGCGGTGGTCACCACACACGGCGCCGCCGACGGCCAACGAAGCAGCCGCAGCCGACGGCTGTCGCCAGCCCAGACAGCGACGGCACTGGCAGCCGGCCGGCATGGCGCATGTACATAGTACGGCCACCGCGGTCCGCGGCCATACTGAGCCACCGGGGAGCTGATCGAGCTTGCTTGGAGAAACGTGCGTGCATTCTGCATTCTTTACACGCAGCCATGCATGCTCTCTCGCGTCGCGTCTGGCGTCTCGCCTCGCAGGCTGCAGCAGCAGCACGCCCCGGCTCCGGCACTGGGGCAATGCGGCCGGCGCGGCGGCCTCGGGCAGAGCAGCGCGCGGCCTCGTTCGATGCATGCGTGGACGCCGCGCCGGGGCACGCAGCTCTCGGCTCCCCTGCTTGCAGTTGCAGATGCAGCAGCGGCGGGCGGGCGGGCGGGCGGCCTCGATGGTCGCTACGGCCGGCTGTGCAACCTGCTGCTGCCTGCTCGTTCTGCCGTTTGCCACGTTGCGCCCGGCCCGTTTGTTTGGATTGGAGGCTTTTAATTTCCCCATGGTCAAAGGGAATCCAAAGGAATTTTTAACGTGTCGAACGCCTGGGAAATGAATTGATTTTTGTGAATTTCCTACGTAATTTCTGTGAAATTCCTATATTCCAAATAGGTCCGAGTTGTTGCCACACTCACACGAGAGAGCAAGCACAACACACGATAGGGCTTGGTGTGCCGCCCTAGTCCGGCCAACGGGCCAGACATGGCCATTTGAACCACTTTCTGTGTCGGGTTGGCCCAAAAAACACGGTCTTTTTAGCAAGCCGAACCGGCCCAAAGCCCGTGTCCATGCCACCGAGCGCCGCTGCCGCGTCGCGAAGGAGGGAGCGAGCGATGCTTCTGCGTTGTGAAGTAAAGGAGGATGGGAGGAGAACGTGGTCTATCATTATTAGATTCTTTATTAATTATATATTTTTATATATGTCTATTTGACGCCATAAATTTTTTATAATTTTATCTATAATTATTAATCAAACTTGAAATGATTTGACTCTTTAAAATTCTTAGAATATTTTATAATTTGGGATAGAGGGAGTAGTTTTTTATGATTTTTTTTCACACAAGGATAATAATAGTAAACCATTTTTGTGGTATAAAGAACAAAAATTAAAGAATCTCTGGTGCAACGAATTAACTAGGGAAAATCAGCACCAGTACGTACGTCGTCAATGGCGTACACCCCAGCAGAGTGGGGCGACCTCCCGCTGGACATCATGGGCGGTGTCATCGAGCGCCTGCCGCCGTTCCCCGGCGACCGCGCCCGCTTCGCCGTCGTCTGCCGCACATGGCGCTCCGCCGTGCGCGAGCACGCGAGCCACGTACCTCCCGTGGATCGTGTTCCTGAGCGGCACGTTCGCCGGCCATGGAGCGGTCTGCTTCTCCTTCCACGACATCGTACGTCGCCGAGGACGACGTGACCTGCCTCGGCACCGCCCACGACTGCTGGCTCGCGCTCGACCGCACGGACGACATCATCCGGCGCACAACCTTTGCGGACACGGCCGGGGGAGCCGCTCCTCTACGCCAGGGGCAACGTCAAGCACAAGCATAGCTACCTCCTGCACAACCCCTTCAGCAACGTCACAATGCATCTTCCCGAGCTAGACGCCGTCGTCGGCCATGTCACCGAGACCTTCAACATTCGTAAGGTGCTCATGCGTTCGCCGGATCCGCACGATGTCATCGCCGTCACGACCAACAATCGCAACTGCAACATCATTTTATGTCATCCGGGAAAGGATACGTTTGTGCTATCATTTTTTTAGCTCCCACCTCATAGTGTAAATGGAGAAGCAAACCTCAAATATGCCATGCCTAAATTAAAGTTTCCAAATAAAAATATTTGCCACACCTATCAAATCATATGTGTATCAATTAGATGTAAAGAAAGATTTTGTGATCTAAAAGTTTCCTTAATTAGTCTATTTTATAAAATAAATAAATATATTTTACTCATATTTTACATATTACCTCATAAGAGATAACATGTAACCGTAACCATCCGATCTAATTAAATGAATGGCTCACAGATATTTGGAGGTACCATAGCAAACTCTTTTTAAATATTATAACACAAACTTTATACCATTAGATTTGTAAGCATATTATCCAATGATTATATATTTATAAACATAAATAATATAATATAAAGTAAATGAACGGTCAAAGTGTAATCTAGTAGACCATATCATCTTAAATTGCGCCAGATAAAATGGACCGGATGGAGTACATGAGTACAAATAGCGGCGTCCTACCTCAAAAGGCTATAGCGGTAGCTTTATTGGGAGATTTAAAGCAGATTTGAAACTATGAAAAAAAACTAAAATGACTCGCATAGCATGGCATCCATATCCATGTGTTGTGTTTCCAGCTGCAGGCTACTAGCTGTCAGGAGGCGCAACCAATGATGGTACCGGGTGTGTCATGCTGATGCCTGAGGCCTGAGGCCGGACAGACGACGAGAGGGTGTCCGTCCGGTGATGTCGTGTCCTGTCCTGTCAGCATTTGCAGCGGTGTCCCTCGGACTCGGAGGACTGGCGCACGGTGGCAGGCGAGCGCCAATGTGATGATGTGACCCATCGATGACATGATTAGGGCACGTAGTGCCTTGAGTTTTGTCCCGCCCGGCCGGCGCGCGCGGCGAGGCCGATCGATATATAGCAGAGAGGGGCCAAGACCGGCCGAGCCGAGGGAGGCCGGCCAGAGAGGTGCCGTCCTCTGGCCACGGCCGGCTGCAGGCTCCACCGGATGGCCACCGGCTGCGGCTGGGCCTCCTGGCAAGAGTGCGTGGTGGCGACCAGGAGTCCGCCAGGACCTGCTGGCGACGTGCCTGCTCGATCTGGGGCCCCTTGCTCTCTTGCTCTTGCAGGACCATTCATTCGATTGATTGACGAGCTAGTAGCGCCCAGCAGCGCTGGAAATATGCTCCGTCCGGCAGCGCGTGCAGGTGCAGCCACACGCCGTCAGCGGCGGAGCCAGCCGTGTCGGCTGGGTTTGTCCTGTGGGTACTACTGTACTCCGGCATCGCCGTGCAAAACTAGCTAGAGATTCGTCCATGGACCCCATGCATGCAAAAGTTCAGATGCCCGGACGCCTACAGTACCGTTCATCAAACTAGAGATGATCATAATGTACAACAGTGCCATGCCATACAAATAATGCAATGCACTTACATATACTGAGCACCCGTTTGGTACACCGTCCGAGGACCTCCAGAGATTTTATCAAATTTTACCTGGTTTTCTAAAATGTTTTTTTATTTGATCCTCTTATTGACGTGACACGATTTCTTTAGTCACTCTCAATACATGTATTTGCACTTGAACAAACATCGAAAGCATATAGAGTGCACTAGTTCTTCCACAGAGGTTTCGATCACTCGTTTATTTTTTTCATTCTTCCAATGCTGCTGGCCTGTGTGGTCAAAAAACAAATGCTGCCAGGGCCCAGATGCCATGCTGGCCCATGTGGCCATGCCTTGCTGCTGCTGCTGCTGCTGCTGCTGGCCACAGTGGCTTGGGCCTTGGGCAACCTTGGATTTTGGGCTTTGCCCCGCTGCCGGCCTGCCACAGTCTGCTGCACGGTTTGCAGGTTGGCGTATCCCGGATCTTAGGTTTGGGGAATCCATGGTCCAATATTATCACACGATAGGCTATAAACTAGTTCTAGATTCTAATGATGGACACCCATCAGTGCCTGCTTATAGCATACTGTAGCAAGGATCATGTTACAAGAGAAAAACAACAGCATGCTTATGCTCTCTGAGCCATGGCACGAAATTACAGCACAATATCTCAAGAGGCAGGAACCCTTTGTAGAATCACAAATGAATAAAGCCTGTTCTGTTCTTTCAAAAAAAAAAAAAAAACCGGTGCTGCTGTAAAAATTCCAAGCCAACAGTTACTACTTACTTCCAAAGGAAGAACATCTGGGGAAAGAACTGAAACATCAAGAGCTACAAGACGATTCTACTCAACACTTTTCCGAATCGATCGAGTCCATTGCATGCCTTGGTGCTCGACCTCTAGAATTCTAGATCATAAACAAGGAAGATGGGCATCAGTGACTCTGTGTTATCAGGGTGCTAAAACTGCCTGCCTGCCTGCCTGCTGGCTTCTTCAGTTTCTGAATTCTGAGGAGAGCGGTTTCCCGTTTCCCTACACAGAATCCACTGGGACCATCTTCACCGCCACGGCGATAGGCATGCCGATGAAGCCGATGACGATGCAGGCTATCCACTGCGTGAAGCTGAGAGGGGTGGTGTTGGCGAAGCTGCCGAGGCACTGTATGATTATGAACTGGAAGACGACGGTGCTGCCGAGAACCATGGCGAACACGTTGTTGTCTAGAATGCCCTCGAACACATTTATCCTCTCCATCTCTCTTGAGCTCACTTCATTGAAAACCTGCAGGCATGATCGATCGAGAAAGAATCAGTGCAGCTTCACATGATAAAAGATCTACCAAATTTTTGTTCACGATGATGCGTCGTTTGTTCAGTATTCATTCACAAACATTTGAAAACTCACAAACTTCGTCAGGTTGTTGTCATAAGTGCAAGAAAAACCTCCTCCACATTACATTACCTGGCAGAATACAAAGCAGTTAAAGATGATCGTATTCAGGACTAGATCTGAGTTTGCGCCCTCGATTCCGAAGAGCCATTTGCCTTGAGACTGCAGATACCAAATCACAAGGAACTGGTAGAAGGCCTGTCCCATGATGTTCCTCCACATGATGTTGCTGATGAAGTTTCCTTTCCTTCCAACAGGAGTTCTCTTCATGAGCTCATCGTTTGGAGGCTCTGTGGCCAGTGCCAGTGCTCCTAGTGTGTCCATGATCATGTTGACCCACAGCAACTGCACAGCAGTCAGGGGAGCACTCCCTGAATTCACAAGCAGAAGCATGCATGAGAATAAGCACTCCCTGAATTTCAGACTGGAATCACCTTAGATGAATGCAGCATTTCCAGATTTACCTATCAAGCAAGCTGAGGAGAAGTTGACAATGAGAGCAACAACATTGACTGTGAGTTGAAACTGCACAAACTTCTGAATGTTGATGTACACCGATCGACCCCATTTGGCAACAGTGACTATGGTGGAGAAGTTGTCATCGAGAATAATAACATCAGCACTCTCTTTTGCCACCTTCAAACAAACATTAAAAATGAACTGGTGACTGAGTTCAACTAACAAAATTGCTAGTTAGATGTTACAATGATGTCAAATAACATCAGAGGAGAAAGCATGCTGAACAAATATAACTACCAACTAGTAGTACATTGTAGGTTTGATGTACACTTAATACTGATCATATTCATGTAAAAGTACTTCCTCCATCCAGTATCTAATTTATGAAAATGAAGTAAAGAGTACCTCAGTGCCAGCAATGCCCATTGCAAGCCCAATATCGGCTTCATGTAGCGCGGGTGCATCATTCGTGCCATCGCCAGTCACCGCAACAACTTCATCAAATGTAGTTCGTAGATGCTTCACCAAAGTGTGCTTGTCAAGCGGCGAAGATCTTGCCATCACCTGAAACATGAAACCAACCACACAAATGAACTCCAGAAATTACATGTTGTCTGAACAAGAAGAAAAAATCAAGCAAGAAAAGTATGAACCTAGGTAGGTACCTGTATTTTTGGTATGAGGTCTTGCAGTTCTTCTTCAGTCTTGACTCTGAAGTCCGGGCCTTCAATGGCGACGCCACCTTCAGTGAGAATGCCGCATTCCCTTGCAATCGCCTTGGCGGTGTTGATGTTGTCACCAGTAACCATCCTGACGGTGATGCCTGCCGACCTGCAGATCGCCACCGACTCCTTGACGCCGGGACGGACGGGGTCCTTGATCCCGACGACGCCGATGCACGTGTACCCGTCCATGGGAATCTGATCGGTCGCCGTGAACCCGTCGCCGACGTCGACGTAGGCGAGGCAAAGCGTCCGAAGCGCCTCGTTGGCGAAGCTATCGATGGTGTTCCTGAGGTGTTCCGCGGTGGCGCCGTCGAGGGCGACGACGTTGCCGTGCTCGTCCAGGTACCTGGTGCATGACGCGAGGACGATCTCCGACGCGCCCTTGCAGTGCGCACGCAGCGCGCCGCCGGGGAGCTGGATGACCACCCCCATCCTCTTCTTGGCCGAGTTGAATGGCTCCACCTTGAGGAGCGTGCTCGCCTTGCGCACCGCCGAGAAGTCGCCGCCGAGGGAGAGCCCGAACTCGAGTATGGCGGCCTCGGTCGGCGTTCCGAGGATCTCACGCTTCCCGTCCTGGTTGAGCACGACGTCGCCGCCGGTGTTGTTGAAGATGGACTGCAGGAGCATCGCCACGACGGACGCCGGCAGGTCGGAGGTCTCCGCGGTGGAGCTGCTGTTGTTGACGTCCTTGATCTTGCCGCAGATACAGGCCTTGACGACGGTCATGTGATTGGTGGTGAGCGTGCCGGTCTTATCGCTACAAATGGTGGTGGCAGAGCCCATGGTCTCACAGGCAGCGAGGTGGCGTACCAACGCCTTGTCGTTCATCATCTTCTTCATGGCGAACGCGAGACTAAGCGTGACGGCGAGAGGGAGACCTTCAGGGACGGCGACGACGACGATGGTGACGGCGATAGCGAAGAACTCGAGCAGCTCCATCGCGTCATCACCAGTCCAGCTAAAGTAAGAGCCATCACCAAGCTTACGCCAGAAGAGACCCTGTGTGAGGACCGCGAACGTGACGACGGCGAATGCGAGACCGATCTTTCCGATGATAGTAGCGACACCGTTAAGCTTGACCTGAAGCGGCGTCTCATCGTCGCCACCTTCACTAAGCGTAGCCATAAGCTTACCCCACTGCGTCCTCATCCCGACGGTGGTGACGAGCATCTTACACGCGCCGTCCTGCACCTTAGTCCCGGACAGCAAGAACGGGTTCTCGGCGTTCACCGCGACAGGCTCACTCTCACCGGTGAGACTAGACTCGTTGATGAGCAACGAGAACCCTGACACGAAGAGCCCGTCAGCGGGGACCTGATCACCGATGGAGAGATGAACGACGTCACCGACGAGTAGGTCATAGATGGAGAGCTTCTGTCTGTACCCACTCCGCGTGACCTGCACGGTGATCTTCTTCTTCTCCTTATCAAGGTCCTTGAACTGCAACGACTGGCGGTAATCACTAGTAGCCGTGACGAAAACGACGAGCAGGATGCTCGCGACGATCCCGAGCCCGTCGTGTGCACCATGTGGCCACCCTTCGGTGGCGATCCCGACGAGGAGGGAGACGAGCGCACAGGCGGCGAGGATCATTAGCGTCATGTCCTGAAGCGCCTCGTACACGAACACCCAGAAGCTACGTGGCTCCGCTTCGGCGAAACGGTTGACGCCGAAGAGCTCCCGCCGTTTCTTCACCAGCTTTTTTCTATCGGCGGCGATGCCGTCGGACGCCGAGGTGGATAGGCTGGATAAAAGGCCGTCGACGCCGCCGTGGGACTTGAGTTTCTTCACGTCGTGACTTTCCACGATGTTGCTCAGTTCCTCGGCGCAGATGTTGTATCCGGCGGATTTGACGTCGGCGGGGACGGCGGGGACGGCGTAGTCGCCTTGTGGTGGTAGCCCGTGGATGAACTGTAGCGCCGCTTTGGAGACGAGTACGGCTACGCGTAGCTTCTCCTGGTTGGATCGTTTCATGGCGGCGGCTTCGGATCGCTTGCCTAGGTTGGCCGTGAAGCGGAACCGCCGCGTTGGGTTCTTCACGACGCCGACGACGCTTCGCCATCGCCCTAGTGCCTCGTCTGACGAGTGCTTCGCCTTTACGCCCCCGAAGTTCTCGTTCAGGTAGCTCTCCATCTTTGATTTCCTTCCTCCCTCGCTCACCCTCGATGATCTCTCTCGCTCGCTCTTCTTCTCAGCCCCGCTGCAGCATCCTTGGCGATGGCGATGGCGATGGTCAGGACTACTCAGGATCCGATGGAGAGGAGGAGGACGAGGCGTGGTGGTTTGTTGAGGATCCGCACAAGACAGGCGGCAGGAGAGTGATGGAGGGTGGGAAGCCCCCCCGTCGAAGGAGCGACTGCCACCGTACCTCCTCCTCCACTCTCGGAAATCTGCCGGAATTTGTGGCCTGCCACTACTACTCAAAACAACCCTGAAACGCCGGCCGGAGATCGATGCCGTCTACTACATTGTCACGGCAAAATAATAAAAAAAATGCAACATGAACATGTGTGTATGTTTCCATGCCAAGAAATGAACAAAGACTTGGATGTGTCATGTATGCCACTGGCACGTACTCACGCCTGAATAATCCTCTCCTCTCCGTTCAAAAAAAAAAAAAAACCTTCTCTCCGCCTCTCCTTCTCTCATGCACGTCATCACGTCCTACTTGGCTCACCGTCACTGGTCCACTCATCGTCGTCGTCGTCCGAGTGGTTTCTCGCCGGGATGATGAACACGTCGGACTCGTCGGGGGACCTGAAGCTGACCCTCCGGGACACGCTGTTCAGGCTGCGGATCGACGCCCGGCTGACGAAGGACATGGACACGCTCTCGTTGACGACGACGCCCGGCGGCGAGTAGCCGCCGCCGCCGGTCCCGGAGTCTGCTTCGTCGTCCTCCTCGTCGGAGAACAGGTCGGACAGGTTCACGTTCACCGGGCACACCTTCGGAGAGCTGCGCCGCGACGGCGTCGCAGCAGCCTCCGTCTCCCAGCTAAGCGGCGGGTACAGAATCTCCTCCAAGGTGAGCTGCCTCGCCGCCGCCGCCCCCAGGCCCAGCCTCTCGCTCTGCCTTGGGTCCTGCAGCTGCAGACAGGTCGGCACCATCCTGCCGAAGATCACCTTGAGATGGCAAGAGTAACAGCACTGTAATAGACACATTTTTTTTTCTTCTTCTCTTTTTTTATTTTTATTTTTTTATTTATACTCTTCTCCTCTAGAAGAACCTGGAGCCTGGAGGTGGTGATCTAGATTCTGGGATGGTGAATTGGTGATGGAAGAAAATCCACACCTGTTCTTGTTGTGGTGACATGTATATATGGATGGATGTGGCCAAGAGAGAATGCATCCACATACTCCATATGGATGGATGATGGATCAGCCTTGGAAACTAAGATGATTGTGCTGTATAAATTTTGTTACGGCATAACATTGGATAGGCCGTGGTGATTATACCAATGCAGGGGTCAAAAAGGGACAAAGATATTGCATAGTTTGGACTTTTGGAACTAGGCTAGTGTTCTTGTGCTATGAATTACACCATGTTCTACGTCAGCAGCAGGGCCTACTTAATCCTTATTATAGTCATGGTGACACGTTTGTTAGATTTCAGTACACTGAGAGAGTCTGGCCGTTTATATAAAATCTTATTGGCTCCCTAATACGTTGTTAAGGTGTGTTGTAACGATCAATTTCTCTACTTTAATATAAAGACGCGCAAACCTTTTGCACACCTGTGGTAGAAAGCTAGTTCCTTGTTATGAATTTAAAAAGTCTGACAACCATGTATTTAGAGAAGAGGACAAAAAAAAAAGAGAAGAGGACAAAAATATAATGTAATTATGGAGATTTTTTATGTTAAAAAGCAATCTGATTATGTACAAATAGGGATATGCCCACTGACATCAAACAAGACTATATTAGGAGGAAACTTGGAAGAAACATGTCTTCATTGACCATGCATCTTGTTGTTTACACCTATACTTGTCCATGAGGCACGAGGCCCGACGGCACGGCCCATGGCACGGTGTTTTGGCCCGGCCCGAGCACGGCATGACACGGTGGATGGGCCGTGCCTGGGCCGCCACTTAGGCACGTGGCACGGCACGATCTAAGAGGCGGCACGGGAGCGACACGAAGATTGTGATTCCAACTGCTTATTCAGTTAAAATAAGCTGTTAAAATAATTTATGATAACTAATAATTAAATTGTGACATGTTAAAAATGATGAACACTTGTAAAAAACTGAAAATATGAACACTTACGAAAATTTTGAAGTGTTTCTCGTCTGACAGGTCATGGGCCGGCACGGCACGATAGGCGGTACGACACGGCAAAACGGCCCGTAGGCCGAGCCGTGGGCCGACAGTCAGGCATGAAGTACAACTAGGCACGGCACGACTAGGCACGAAACACGACTAGACACGGCACGGCATGACGGCCATCTATATTTACACCACCATTTCAATCCGGCCAAGTGGTGCGAGCATGCATGATGTCACCCAAGCCGGCCAGCGCGACATCGCCCAGGCCCAGGGAACAGAAGGTCTACATGGGCCTCGGTGCGGCAAAGGGAGCGGAGGCCCAGTTCACGGATCCAAGGCCCGGAGTGGGCGTGATACATAGTTCCCTGACCTGAGGCTCTTCTTCTTGAGATTAATAAGTCACATGTCAATATATAGCCATTTCTTCATGGTTCTAGTCATTCTACTGTACTTTGCTGGGCAATTTGGACAGCTAGAAATGATGTGATATTCAAAAATCTGCCAGATTCAGTTGATGTTGTTAAAGATCTTTTCTTATCGGAGCTCAGCCTGTTCACAGTTAGAGCAAGAAACAAATATGACATAAGACTATAGATCTTATTCGACAACAGGTTGATGGGCTAGTTATTGCAAATATAAATATAATTTAAAAATTGGGTAGAACTTAAGACTTCGTAAAATAGAATCAAGAAATGCACAAGCAACAAATGTTAAAAAGCTCGGAGAGTACATATAGTTTTTATACACTTCTATTATACTTAGGCCGTCGTGAAAAGAGTCAACAAATGCACAGTAAACAAATATTAAAAGTCTCGGGCCGGCAGGAAAGCAATTGGTGGGGACGGTCTAACTGCCCCCATTCTTATTCAGAAGAAACAGAGTTGATAGGCACAAGAAACTGGAGTACAATTTTGGTTGCGTTAGTGACGCAATAACACGTTGAAAGTAAAAGTTGTATCATGAATTCAAATGACAATTAAACAGTGTTTTTATCTCACAATAAAACAGCCAAAAAATAGCTAAAACGGCTTATCAGCCGCAGAAACAGCCAACCGAACAGGGCTGACATTCAGTCTGTATTACGAGTCACAACCTGCATGGGCAGGGCTACAAGATTAGGACAGGAAGGAAGTGCAACCTCTCAAGTCTCAAGTATTGAAACAACAGTGACCAGATAACCCTATACAGATAGTATGGAAAAGTTGACTGCAGTTGCTTCAAAAAGAAGCTTCAAAGGATCAAAATAATATAAAAGGAGAAACGAATTTTGAGTTGTACGGGAGCAGATTATCAACGAGGAAAGCTCATTGACGACCAAAACTCATGTTCCATGCTATACGGCCTGCTCAAGTTGTAATCACAGCCTTGAACTGATCGACCGTTCATCCCAACTGCGTGTTCTTTATCGGTCCTCTGGTTACTTCCAGTATTGTCTGCGGAACTCTGCAACGCTTGTAGTCTCATCTCAACTTGCCTCATCGTGGGTCTGTCCTCGCCCTTCGAGTTTAAGCACATCATGGCAATGGCTGCCACTTCCCTGGTTTCTTCTTCTTCTTCAGCCTCCTCAGTGACTTGAGGGTCTAGAATCTCCCAGAGCTTGTCCTCGTTCACTGACGAAGAAAATTCTGAAACTAGATTGAAGCCTTCAGGTGAGATGTAAGATGATGGTTTCCTACGCGTCAACAGCTCCACAAGTATCACACCGAAGCTGTACACATCACTTTTCTCAGTGAGCCGGCTTGTTTGGTAGTACTCTGGATCCAAATATCCAAAAGTTCCTTGAATGGTTGTTGTGACAGAAGTTTGATGAATGGGGATACCTCGAGAAGCTCCAAAGTCTGACACTTTTGCTATTAACCGATCATCTAGGAGTATGTTGGTTGTCTTTATGTCTCTATGGATTACCGACACGGAAGCAGAAGAATGCAGATAAGCGAGAGATCTTGCAATTTCAAGGCTATCCTCTTGCGCTCCTTCCAGGACAATGATTGTGGAGCAGCACTGACATGAAGATGTTCATGAAGCGTCCCATTTGAAATGAATTCATAGACTAGCAATGGAACTTCTGTCTCAAGGCAACATCCAAAAAGGTTCACTACATTCCTGTGATTTACTTGAGAAAGTATGGCAACCTCGTTGATAAAATCATTGATTTCTCTCTTGATTGCATGTCTTGACTTTTTTATAGCAACAACTCTTTGGTCAGACAAAATACCTTTGTACACAGTTCCATGGCCTCCGCCGCCGAGTTTTCGAGTTTCATGAAAACAGTTTGTGGCTCTGTCAAGCTCTTCTAAGCTAAAGATCATCCTTTCAGCAATATCCCTGTCTACCAGTTGCTGCAGTAAAAGGCCTCTGTTTTTCTTGAAGAAAAACTCTTTCATTATTTTAGCTTTTCGAGCCTTGGCCTTTCTTCTTATGACAACAATGGCAAGAATAAACAGCAGAATGACAATACCACTTCCAAGTCCGATTCCAATAATCAATCCTGGATAATATATGAAAAACGAAATTCTGATTATTTACTTCGACAAACCTTTTTTTATCGAAACAGTAGGAGATCTAGCCATCATTATATTAAGAAAAATAAGAAAGGGAAGAACAACAAAACATGTTTGAGCTGATCTCAACACCAAAAGGGTTTGAATGTAAAAAAACACGATCCTAGGGAACACCTACCAAGGCATTACGATCAAGATTCCCTAAAAAAAGGCATTATGATGAAGATAAAGCTTCAACAACATGGGCTGAGAAAACATTGGAACTCTAGTTTCACCCTTTAGGGCCACATAATAACCTAGGCCGACCACAACCTCTTGGGCTGGTGACCGATGCAACTAACTCTGGTACAAGGGACCAGGTCAACCACAGTTGCCACAGGTTGGCGCCCTATCACTATGTTTTGGTTTGCTAGAGAGATTTTTTTTTTTGGTGCCACCAGAATTTGAACCTTGGCCTTAATCGATACACTACAAGAGTGTTGGTAAAAAAAATCGACCAACATAGGAGGAACTAGGTGGCTTTTAATTAAGAAGAGATAGGCACCCAAATTCGTCTCGATGAGAACTTGAGCTTGGGTGATATGGGTGTACATCCACCCTCATGAGAAACTAAGATAGATTTAATTCCTTAGAATATAAACAACAGAGATCATAATATTGAATGATTTTTTTCTTGTTACCTGAAATTTTCAATTTGCTTGGACTACACCCATCTTTTACTCTGGGATTGCCGGAGGTGCCTGATGGGCAGATACAATCATATGATCCTATTGTATTTATGCATTGCCCAAAGCATGAAGGTGGATCTGGCTGTGTCTGTGTGCACTCATCAACATCTATTACAAGTTCAACCATGAATAAACAAGTAATTACTAATTAGTGCAAAGTAATCACAGGGTAGACGTTGGACCTGAACGTACTGGAAGATGCATACCTTGGCACCCATTTGGCTTGTACGGGTTCCCATCATAGCCTTCATGACACTGGCATTTATACCCTCGTGGAGGTTCATCGTAGCAGTCACTCTTGTCACTGAGGCAACCAGAATTATTGGACTTCTGAGCTTCCGCACAAGATGAGTTACCAAACATCCAGTTGACCACAGTGTGGGTTGGCACTTTTGGGACAGATTCTGGTGAGGCCGCATACTGCTGCAACGGTATGGCAACTCCTGTCCTCATCCAGTATCCCCCCTTCTCCACAATGTATGTGGCGTTGAACGGATCCCTCGGACCAGACATGGTTGAGTTTGCTGCTTCATTGAGGGAAACAAGCTTGATTGCGTAGCTATTGCTGTCTTCTGAAACCTCCGTATAACAGCAGCCAATACCAGAGCATGTGCCATCGATGGGCACCTTGCGATAATCAGTTTAGCAGCTGGAATCACAGGTGCTGGCATTGACTCCTGCTCCGGGAGACTGACTGAAAACCTGAAACCACACCCCAAGGCAACAAACACATTTTGGGCTGCTGATACGCGATAGAACCTGTCATCTAAGCCAAGATTCCAGTTCTCGTCATATCTGCTTTTCCCTAACAACTGAGGGAAACCAGTGTCAAGGTACACAACCCTAGGATTCCACTTTATACTGACAACTCGATATCCAGCTCTGTTCATGTACAGCACGGGAGGGTCTTCTTCCATTTTGCATGCGAGTTTGAACCCCTCATGGAAGTAGCATCGCTCATCACCGATTCCGAAGGGGTAAGGTATGCTTATGTTGTGGCATTTGGATGTGCAACCAGGAATTGCCCCCATGTCTTGTGAAGATAGTGTAGGTATTATTGTTGCTAGAAACTGCAACAAGTGCAGAGCTGCTATGGCAAGTGTGTGCATTGTTGCCTAAGGTACAAGGAAAAAAGTAGTGGAGTAGCAGATAAAACTTAGTGGCTGGGAATGAGATGCATCAGTTCATGCTACATATATAGGCAATAAGCCCTCGTAGAACCTTTGCGGACCTGGTCATTGCAAAACAGATGACGAGTTAGAAAGTTTCTGCGCTACACTGTTACTGATGTCATTAATTAGGTGGCATTTCAAGTAAGGCGAGATAATATTCGTATTGTATTGAGGGAAGTTATTATCTGTCAGTAGGTTAACCTTAAAACTCAGAGAGGCACAACTGATGAGAGACAAAAAGTCAAAGACAAGAAGCAATTTTTTGCAATATTGCAATAGGCTAGTACAGAGTTGTTGCAAGTTATTAAGGGAAAGTTAATCATCTGAAGCCTCGAAATAGAAATTGCAATTAGTACAGAGTTAGTGTCTCAAGCATGTACATCATTGCACAGGGTACAAGGACAGGGTGCAGTAGTCGATGAGTCCGGTTTGGTGCCTGTGGGGTTCAGCCCTCACATGGATAGTTGCTTTCTAATAGGCTTAGAGCTTAATTTATTTATGCAGTCTCTCATGCTTTTGACGTTTTCTGAGAGACTTTCTTTATCAGCTGATGGCTGGAACATTGTAATAATGAATGGTTGAGTGCAAAACTCTTGCAGAGACCGGAATAAAATTCCTTTATCTAAAAAAATAGAATCTGAAGACTAAGTGCAGTACACACATAATGACTATAAGTCTTTGCTGACCTGGTCTATGCAAGTTCCAGTTGTCATTAGGTGAAAGATTGAGTAAGACTAAAACTGTTTGTGTTGCCTTGGAGATGTCACTACTCATTATCATTCAGAGAACCTTAAAAGGTAGCAGGGAAGCAGGTACAGAAACAAATAACCAAACGCAAAGATGAAAAAGAAACTGATACACATTGGAGAGGTCACATTCAACTCTGAGCTCTAAATAACACACTTGCAGTGAAAGCTAACACATATATTAATATTTGTGTGCACATCAGTTAGTAGTTCTCCGAGAAAGCAAGATCATGCATACTCAGACTGCTGATTCTGTTTAGATCATGCAGAGTTAGGTTACAATTAACGCGTCAAGCAAATATATGTATACTTGAAGGATATAAGATTATACTTACGATAGAAGACGTCAATGACAAGGACTGACAGGCCGAATATGAAATGTAAACAGAAAGCCACCTGTGTTGGGTTGAGTTGGGTTGTGTGTTGTGAGGTTTTGTTGTTGGAATTGGTTCCTCGACCCTTCCTTTATATTTTTCTGTTGGGGGTTCAGGATTGGTCCTTGACCACTCCTTTGTAGCTCTCTATTTTCTTTTTCTCTGCGTCGTTCGAGAAAAAAAAGGTCGTCCGCCTTAAGTTTTTCTATATCAATCATTTAGATTTAAGAAAGTGAAAAGGCTAACTAGCTGTAAACAAGCCTAAAGCAGGGACATATGAGGAAGAAAGGATAGAAAGAGATGGACCAGCAGAGAAACAACACTGAGGGGGTGTTTGGTTACAGCCCCCTAAACTTTAGTAGCTAAACTTAGGTGATTTTATGCCCTAAACTACCAAACACCCCCCCTAAAGTGCCCCATAAACTTTAGTTGATGCACTAAACTTTAGGGGGGTAAACCAAACATGCCCTGAGTAAATCAGTAAAATAAAGCTAGCCAATTTCACAAGAGATGAGGACAAAACTTCTAATTAATATTGTATTGTATCCATGTGTCAAATTTTAAACCCTTCGTGCTATGCCATGTAGTCTCTAAAGTCTATGACGAAATTTCAGTGCAATGCAGCTCTGGAACAGTTCAAGCATGCTAAAATTCCCACTCCTGATTAGCAGAAAGCAGTAACTGGGGATGCCTCTTTCATCTGTCTTGAAACATTTGTCTCGCCAAAAGCATTTGCAGCACAGACGCAGATGGGATGAGTAAAAGAAAGAAGAGCACAGGAAATTGTTACCAACAGGCCACCTCAGAAATAAATAAGCACAAGAGCACAGGAGACTACAAAAAAAAAAAAAAGAAGCTAAAAACCAGAATTTTGTTCATCTGTTAGCTAGGTGGCAGGTTAATATGGAAATGCAATCCTAGGGGAAAACCGGGTAGACCATGTCATCAAAATCATTCACAGGCTCATCGTCGCTGGAGAATCGACCATCGAACTACCTCAACAGAATAACGCATGCAAAATACAGGTAACCTAGCAAGGTACTAATTATTATACAATAATAGCCCACTATGAAATTTCTCTTCCAAATCCGGCCAAGGAGTAATAGCCTACTCCAGATTTTGGGTTGGTGAACTACTCACATGTCGCAACGCGTGAACAAGGACGAACCTTTGTGCAGGGCTGACGGCCGAGAAGCGCGGCCCGCCGCACGCCGCCCTCCGGCGACGAGTCGGCGGCGCCGCCGCCGGCACCACATATGCGAGCCAATTGTGGGGCTATCCGTACCGTAGCCCACCACTCTTATGCTCTCCGCCTGCCAACAACGCAAATAACTATAAATGCTTCTGTTTCTACCAATAACCAATCTCATTGAAAAAGGTGGGATACTGTCATACTGTTGTTATAATGATCATCTTAATTTGGAAGCTTAATAGTGAAATGGGTTGATAATTTGGTGGCGGCCAAATTCCAGGAGGGGCCAGTGAAGCTTATTGGGCCCTGTAAAGTGAAAAGCCTAAAGAACAAAATAAAGTAGGCTATAATTCCCAATTCTATTGAAGTTTTATTGGGCCAATGGACAAAGGCCTACATCGGCCTCATCAAAACTTTACACGAGTAAAAACACATACAAAATATTTAGTTTCTCCTTCATCCCTTTACTGGCATGAAATTATTATTTGACAAACTAAAAAAATACATCTTTTCACAATTTTGAATTAATCTTTACTAGCTCAAGGGTAGGTCACTCAAGCACATAGGTAGGGGAGAGCTAAAAAACTAGGATGCAAATGAAGACAAGCATACTGCATACACCATTTTTAGGATCCCGAAACCATGCATGGATTAGGAAGAAATTAAAGAAGATTTAGTGAGTGAGAGTGAGACAGAGGATCTCATCTCATACCGTGTGGACGATTGCAATCTCTTGGAAAAGGTCGATGAATCCGTCACATGGAGGGTGGCCTTGGTTGACCATACGCAAACATCAAGCACAATAAACATGATCATCATTCGTCCTCTAACATAAATATATCTGTCACACTTCTCGTTGCCTAAGGGAAGACCGAGTAAAAATAAGGGAAGGTCTCCTTGCTGGATCTCCTTTATCGTCCATGTTAGACACATATCTATCTATCTATCTATCTATCTATCTATCTATCTATCACACTTCTCCTTTGCCTAGGGGGAAGACTAGGGAAAACAAGGGAGGTCCCCTCCTTGTTAGATCCAGACACATCTGCACTAGATGTTCTTCCATGATGAAAGACGCTAGGGGGCGGCAGGGGGGGGATAATCGCTTGTGATACCGAGCTATTCCCAATGTGCCCTTGGGGATCCGATGGAGTCATTATATTGGCCATGGTCCATGGACTTTGTGCGTCATCTCACTTGGTCCTAACTTTTGTCTCCTCTTGATGCACACACACACATGCAAGAGCCACATATGCAGGATCCAGGAGAGGTAGAGGTAGATGAGAGAGAGAGAGAGAGAAAACTCTAAGGCGTCAACACCGAGCAAGAGATTTGGGAGAACATGGTTTAGTATTCACAAGACCTTATCAGTGTGGAGAATGGGTGCTTTTGAGTCTCTGAGTCTCCTAGTTCCTTGAGGTCATGTTGTAGCGTATGTGCACAGAGCAGTGGTGTAGGTAGAGTCATGGATGCACAGGAGGCATCACAACTGGCTACATATGGGGAGGCCGTGTGGAGATACTGATGCATGGTTTGGGTATGCTATGCATGCACCGACGGAGCTATGCATTGGCCATAGAGGGCTCCGGCCTCCCCTTGCCTGGCAAAAAAAAATGAGGATATATAGAATACATACTGATTAGCTGATGTGTTGAAATAGTCATGTGTGAGTCCACGAGCCTGTTTGAAACGCAGGAATTACATAGAAATTTTACCGGAATTAGTTCATTTTTATAGGAAAAACATAGAAAGAGAGAAAATTTTCCACGTTCCAAACAGGGCTAGCTAATTTAGCCCAATAGATGAGGTTAGGCGTCTGGGCCACATACAAGATCGCTGCACATAGGACCTGACCTGACACCAGTCTAACACGTAAAAAACAGGGAATAAAATTATCTATGAGCCCAAAGCGAAAAGGCCGGAGCAGCATAGCCATGGATGTCCGACCTGGAGTCCTCGGTGGCGCCGACTGCCTTCCTAGTTGACGAGCCCGTCAGCACCGTCGTCAAAGGCATTTGATTTTGTTTCTCTCTTTTTTTCCTATAAACTCTTTAGAACCGTAGATCATGTTGTCTAGCAGTGGCTAATTGAGTGATAATTTGTGGCTAATTGAGTGATAATTTGTATCGATTGAGATCTTTCGTTATTTGTTCGAGATTTTTTTAACTAGCTTGTTTGCCATTATCCTATAATTGCATTGTTCTTACCATTTTGTAGTTTTATATACAAATAATAGTATGACCTCGTACGCGTGTACTATTTACGCACGCGCACATATGTTAAGTTTTTTAAAAATAGAAATGGCTAATAAAGAGATACCTATTTCTTCATTTTTTCTAGAAAAAAAAATACAAATGTTGGTCTTTAGTCTAAGTTTGACAAAATGCGCCCCCTCCCCCCTTCGTTCGGCCTCAAGCTCCACCACTGTATGCATGGACAACATGTCCCACATGTCAACCTATGCAAGGGATGTAGGGGGTGGAATGGTAGCAACCACTTTAGTAGGTGGTGGTGTCGAGCTGACAAAACCCTTGAACCTCTGCTTGTCATGGGACATGGGATAGGCAAACGAGTCGAACTCAGGATATGAAGAGTGCTACTCAAGCCATCTAATTTAACCAACTCAGTTAGAATCCCTTCACACAAATATAATTATCACAGACGTCTAATCTCAGAACTCTAAAAATCTTCGTGATCCAAATAAAGTATGGCACGCCGTCTATACAGTAATGACATCATACTGACATTCAAGTCTTTGAAACTACGTCATTAGTAGTTGAGCGACGTACTGAAATTCAAAGACTATCCATTATCAGAGATCCAAATAATCTTGTGTCACCGTACGCATTCCCATCCCATTGGTTATGTTATTTATAAGTAGAAGTCGCGCATGCATACGCAAAGATCGTTCAATGGCAAAGATAGTACTAGATAAACATTTCGAGCTTGATCTGCAGGTCACCATCACTGTAATTTATTTATGTTTTGCACGAAGTTACGGTCTCACCTGCTTGCTTTTTCAAGGCAAAACCCACAAATTACGTACTGATGGAGTGCTGGTGGTGTACTTTGAATTGGCCAAAGTTTTTCCTGACGGCCAGGAGACCAGGTCATGCACTGCACACGGTTACCTACCTACCGTACGTACTACGATCTGGCACACTAGTGTAGTGTGCAGTCCCGCAGTGACGACATGGCGATGATGTGTAGCCTCGCCGCCGTCCCGCTGCTGCTGCTGCAGCTCGTGGCGACGGCCGGAACCACGTGGGTGTGGACGGCTGCGGCGGCGAACATGGGCGGCTGCGTGAGCAAGTGCGGGGACGTGGACGTGCCGTACCCGTTCGGCTTCGGCACTAGCAACGGCTGCCACCGGGCGGGCTTCGAGGTCACCTGCGACACCGCGCACAAGCCGCCCAAGCTCTCCCTTGGGAGGAGCGGCGGCGGTCCGCAGGTGCTGGAGATATCTCTCCGGAACAGCACCGTGCGCGTCCGCAGCACCGTCTGGTCCTTCGCCGCCGCCGCCGCCGCCGCCGGCACCACGACCGACGCGAGGGTCGACGCCCTCCCCGCCGACCTCCTCTCCCAGTACGCGCTCTCCGCCGCGCGCAACAGCCTCGTCCTCGTCGGCTGCGGCTTCCGGTTCCAGGTCGCCACCGCCGCCGCCGGTTCCCGCACGTTCGCCTCGTGCGCGCCGTCCTGTCCGGGCGCCGCGCAGCGGCAGCTCCGGCACGGGCCGTGCGACGGCGCCGGCTGCTGCGAGGCGCCCATCCCGACGACGTCCTTCGGCGTCCGGTTCACCTGGCTGGAGGAGAACGCGACGGCGGCCGGCGTGGGTGGCGCCCGGCGCGAGCGTGTTCGTGGTGGAGCACGAGTGGTGGCGCGACAGGGAGAACGTGGTTCCGGTCAAGCTGTCGCTCCTCTCCGGCGGCTCCGGCGGCGGCAATGCCACCGGATTCGTCATCCCGGCCGTCCTCGACTGGGCTCTGAACACGTTGTCGTCGTGCGCGGCGGCGGCGAAGATGCCTGGCTTTGGCTGCGTCAGCAGAAACAGCCAGTGCCTCAACGCCACCGACAGCGCCGATGGCTATTTCTGCCGGTGCAACGATGGCTACAGAGGCAACCCTTACGTGCCCGGTGGCTGCCGGGAGCTCGAAGGCATCTCGCAGCCGGTAAGCTTGATCCAACCACCTTGAAAGTATCTCAATTTTGACAAATAATTACATAGAAAATTATAAAGATTTATGATATTCAATAGACATACTATGAAAATATAGTTAATAAAAAATCTAATAATACTTAGTTGATATCATAAATATTATTATATTATCGTATATGTTTGGTTAAACTTAAGATACTGATTGATGACATGTTTCTGCTGGCGCATTTTTGGCTATGGGGGTTGGCATTGGTATGTTCCTTTTGCTTCTGGTTCTTGCTGCCATCTTTACAACAAAACGGCTCAAGATACACAAAGCCAAGAAAATGAGTCAGAAATTCTTCAGGCAAAACCGAGGGTTACTGCTTCAACAGCTGGTTGACAAAGACATTGCCCAAGGGATGATCTTCAGCTTGGAAGAGCTTGAGAAGGCAACAAACAAGTTCGACGAGTCTCGCATCCTCGGCGACGGAGGGCATGACACGGTCTATAAAGGCATACTCTCGAACCAACGTGTCGTCGCCATTAAAAAGTCGAGACTCGTGATTCAGAAGGAGATTGAAGAGTTCATCAACGAAGTTGCCATCCTCTCGCAGATAAACCACAGAAATGTAGTGAAGCTTTTTGGATGTTGCCTCGAGACAGAAGTTCCGTTGCTGGTCTACGAGTTCATTCCAAATGGCACACTATATGCACACCTTCATGTTGACGACGACAGCCCTCAAAACACATTATTGGCATGGAAAGACCGGCTACGTATCGCCTCCGAAGTTGCTAGTTCCCTCGCCTATCTTCACGCAGCAGCTTCAACGTCAGTGGTGCACAGGGACATCAAGACATCCAACATCCTGCTTGATGATCGATTGACGGCGAAAGTGTCGGACTTCGGCGCCTCTAGAGGCATCGAAATCGATCAGTCGGGAGTGACGGCGGCGAGCATACAGGGAACATTTGGATATATGGATCCTGAGTACTACTACACGAGGCGACTGACCGACAAAAGTGATGTCTATAGCTACGGTGTCATGCTTGTTGAGCTTCTAACAGGAAAGAAGCCAGTCGTATACGTTTCGCCTGAAGGTCAGTGAGATACTAGATGAGCAGGTCAACCCGAGAAGGAAAAGAGGAGGGCAAACAAGGGAAGGTCAGTGAGATACTAGATGAGCAGGTCACCCGAGAAGGAAAAGAGGAGGGCAAACAAGAGGAGGGCAAACAAATTTGAGGGTCAAACTCAAAGTCCAACTCCAGCCATAGTCCCTAATTTGGAGGAAGAGGAATAGGAGGCCCTCTTTCCTGGGGACCCGAAACTAAACTTTGAGAACCCTCCTAAAATGGGAGCCCAAATAGGAGGTGCATTGAAGTGATTTTTTTTACCAAGTCCCTAAATTTAGAATATGAACCTGTTTAGGGGCTCCACTCGAGTTGCTCTAAGTCAGTATTCACACTGTTTTTTGATGGAACAATATTCACACTGTTGATTTGAGTTCATCAAAGTCATTGTCCAAATTAGTAGTGTCATGTTAAAATTATCAAACACTAGAATTTTCCTAATAATAAGTGAAAAATTTACAGTTTGTAGAAGCCTTGTAACGGTGATAGCCTCGTCGCGCAGTTCCATTCGCTCCTAATAGAGGGAGATCTTGTACAGATAATCAATCTGCCCGTCACAGAGGAGGAAGACGAGGCAGGTGGAGATGGATCTAGAGAGTCTACATGGTTCAGAGAAGCTCACTCCTCGTAATGCAGGAGCAAGGAGCTGTGAGGTGCACCGTGTTGCTCGACCATATAGTATGAAAAATAATGCAGGGGGTCCGTCAGGGAGAGGGAGGAAGCAAGCCGACTGTTGGAGAATAGGCTTCCTCCGAACGGATAAGAATGTAGGGAAAGTGACTTTACTCGCCTGGGAGGGACCTTCACGGGTGCCGAAGGTCTTCACCAGGGAGGTTGGTTTGGAAGCGTGATCGAATGGAGCTTTCGCGGATGCCGAAGGCCCACCAGAGTGGCGGTGGTAAACAAAACCCTAGAATCGGGGAAGTTGTCTCTCTTTATTACGGTGGGTGGTGACCCCCTTTATAATACACTGTTCATAAAGTAGATGTTATTACATTGGTGCCCTCTATCTACTCCGGAATATCCTGCGGATATTCTGGGGCCTTCTCTAGATCCCCCGAGGGGCTTTCTGGGGACCTATCCACCTGTTGGGTCTACTGGGCCGCATCTGGGTTGGTACGGTGGAGGCTCAGGAGGCCATCTTGGACGCCCGCCTCAGAGGTCCACCGCCCCCATTACGAAGGTCCTCGGGCCCTTTACCTTCGCTGGATCGATGCCAGCGGTCTCGGGCATCTTTCCGGGGATCAGCCTTCGCATCCGCCTGCGGGGGCCATGTCGTCGGAGGTCATCATCCTCAATGCTCTTCGCGCCGATGGTCTTCGCTGCGTCGCCCTGCGGAGGTTGAGGCCTTCGCCTTCATCGTGCCTGCATATAGAAAACACGCCAAAACACCCTTTGCCGGCGCGGCTGCCATCCTAGGGCCTTCGCTTGACCCGATGGTCGCTTGAGATGGCGGTCTACCTGCATGGGCGGAAAGCGAACCGAAGACATACCTTAGGTTATCTCCGCAGCAGGGTGAGCGGCCTTTCGGAGCCTTCGCTCATATTTGTGCCTTCGCGATCTCTGTCCCAACACCGACAACACAACATGGAAGAAGAAATTGCTGTCAGCAAGTTTTCCTCGATGATATTGTTTCAGGATGGAGGCAATACAACAATCAACTGGCTATGCAGGGATATAGTTTTCAGCTGGGCGTGAAATGTCTTTTGTATCTGTTCATCAATCCAAATTGTCCCCTTTTTATTTTCACTCCTATTTAACTGAACATTTGTAATCTGTACATACTATGCTACCTCCTATAATGAAACGGCAGAGCACCTGACTCTCTATTCGCTCAAAAACATTGCTTCAGAATTGCAGAAATAGACATAGCTTGGAGAATGGAGATCATAGGAAAGCCATGATCAGCAGTTCATCAGAATCTGTGTTTATGAATATCTCAGCAGTTGGATGTATGGAGAAGTTAGCGAGTAGGAGAGTTGTATTTAAGGTGGCTGTGGCTGCAGCAGCACTGCTACAGATGTTGCATGCAGGTGCAGTGGCGCAAGAAATGGCTAATTGCAGCACTCACTGTGGCAATTTCAGCATCTCCTACCCCTTTGGAATTGAGCCTGGCTGCTACCATCTTGGCTTCAACCTCAGTTGTGATCACTCGCACAATCCACCCAAGCTATTCCTCAGTGATGGCACAGTGCAGGTTCTTGGGATATCCATTCCTAGTGGCACGGTGCGCATCAACAGCAGAAGCATCGTGCCATCGCCAGCTCCTAATGCTGCTATAGATGGCATGATGAACAAGACAGGGAGGTACCACACATGGATTAGCCTCAGAAAGGGTGGCCCATTCTTTGTCTCTCCAGATAAGAACAGGTTCCTGGTGCTGTCTTGCCACAATGTCCAAGTCCTCCTCCTTGGAGAGGATGACAACATTGTAAATGCCTGCGCCACTTATTGTCCACCAGCCCCTGGGAAAAACCAATCTTTTCAGTATCCAATGCGCAATGAGTGCTCTGGAATTGGCTGTTGCAGTGCATCCATCCCGAAAGGCTATACTTCCTACAGCATCCAGGTCCAACCTCCCAGTAATATTTCTGAGTTTGATGCAGAGTCTTCGGTGTACATAGCTGAGGAGGGATCCTACAATGTCACACGCCTGATCTTTGAAACTGTTGATGCTCTCCCAGCCTCACTGGACTGGGTGATCAGCAACTTAACATGCAGTACAGAATCACCTACCATGCCATCTGCATGCCGCAGCAGAAACAGCTCATGTGAAAACTATACAAGCTATATTTACAGTGGTTACCGTTGTCGCTGTTCTGCAGGGTATCAAGGAAACCCATACATACAAGATGGGTGCAAAGGTATACATGTTAAAGCAATCTACTTCCATTTCCTTACAATACACATCTGAAATGATTTCATATTGATGTGATGACAGTTTAATGCCTTCTGAGATATATCTAAATCTTCCATAGGTGTTACTGGTTTACTAGTGTTTTAAATAATGGTATTTTATTTTTGTTTGTTTAGACATTGATGAGTGTGCACTTTGGGAACTCCACTCATGCTATGGAACCTGCATAAATATGCCTGGGACATTTCATTGTCAATGCCCTGATGGAACATATGGCAACCCCTTCACAGAAGGGGGATGCATCAAGATCAAGAGTTCCTTTGAAGGTGACAATTACATCATGGATTACCTAAGTTTTCTATATAACAAACTTCATGCGTTTTTTATATACCTAAGTTTTGCAGAAGCTGGGTAGTTGAGGTTGACTAATTTTTCAACTCTCTTTTACACATGAGAAATTGATACAAATGAATTCTTTAACAATATTTAATGTGCATCGTACTGTTAGTAGAGGTGGTATTTTTTATATTTAACTTTGTTTTTTCAAAACAAATTTCAGGTTTAACCATAGGCCTGATAGTCGGTTGTGGCTCAATTTTATTTGCTCTGGCCTTTTGTGGACCCTTCATAACACATAAGATTAAGCAAAGGAAGGCCCAAAAAGCAAAAGAAAGATTTTTCAATCAAAATCGTGGTTTACTACTGCAGCAGTTAATATCACAGAATGCAGGTATTGGTGACAGGATGATTATCACCTTAGCAGAGCTGGAGAAGGCCACAAACAGTTTTGACAAATCTCGCGAGGTTGGTGGTGGAGGACATGGCATTGTGTACAAAGGAATATTAGACCTACATGTAGTGGCCATCAAGAAATCAAAAGTAGTGGTGCAACGAGAAATCAACGAGTTCATAAATGAGGTTGCAATTCTTTCTCAAATCAACCATAGAAACGTGGTGAAGCTCCTGGGGTGCTGCCTTGAGACAGAAGTTCCATTATTAGTATACGAGTTCATTTCAAATGGAACACTTTCTTACCATCTTCATGTTGAAGGGCCATTATCGTTATCATGGGATGCCCGGCTACGAATTGCAATTGAAATTTCTAGAGCTCTGGCCTATCTACATTCAGATAGTTCAATGCCAATATTCCACAGAGATATCAAGTCTTCTAACATACTGCTTGATGATAATTTAACAGCTAAAGTGTCGGACTTTGGAGCTTCAAGGTATGTTCCAATCAACCAGACAGGAGTGACTACAGCTGTCCAGGGAACATTTGGTTATTTGGATCCCATGTACTATTACACCGGCAGGCTGACAGACAAGAGTGACGTTTTTAGCTTTGGTGTTCTCCTTGTTGAACTGCTCACCAGAAAGAAACCATCTCTCTACAATTCTGACAGCGGCCACAGTCTTGTTTCACATTTTGTCTCACTGCTCATAGAAGGTGACTTGGTTAATATACTAGATCCACAAGTCATGGAAGAGGGAGATGGTGAAGTCCAAGAAGTAGCTGCGCTAGCAGCAACGTGCACCAAACTGAATGGGGAAGGCCGGCCTACAATGAAAGAAGTGGAGATGGCACTCGAAACCTTGCGAGCTAAGAAGCTGCCTGATAGTACGCGTAACCTGCTATCATCAGGGGAATATGAATATGATGGGCACGGAATTGCAACTCGTTACATGCCAGTTCGAGGGGTTGTGATTGGAGCAAGTAGACGGTATAGCATGGAGGAGGAAATTTTGCTGTCAGCAGGATATGCTCGGTGATGTTTTGCTGTATATCCTTGTGAACGGGGTTATATATATATGGAGACAGTCATTTCTGTTGTATATGTCTAGTCAAAGGAAAGAACAGATATTGCTCCTTCCTTTTTCTTGAGGGGGAGGTGAATGCTGTTTTTGTTCTGCTCTAAATAATTCTGTGATGTCAACCTTTTTCTTTTCAAAGAACAAATATTTATCCTTCCGTTTTTTCCTTGACGGGAAGGGAAAGCTAGGCAGTGTTTTCTTGTGTCCTGATAAATGGTTGTCAACATTTGAATTGCAGCGTTTGTTTGGCCAAGTTGGTTCCACATGAATTCGTATGTACAATGGTGAGAAACAAAAAGATAAAGAGAGACAGCCTTGTGTATTATTCATGCATGTTAACTGAATCTGGAGAGCTTGCAAGGACCCTTTGCTGTAATCCATAGTTTGCTGGGTGGGTACTCCAATTGTTGTCCCTCATTATTCTCCAAACAATGCAACTGAATGTTGCTACGCTACAGCACACACGCAGCTGAAGTCCTCAGATGTTCTAGCTAGCCGGTGGCGTGGCAGTGATACTAGGGGTTTGTTGGTACATCAAGCCGTTGTGAGCTGTTTTTTATTTTACCAAACACTTATTTTCAAAACAACTTCATTTCATGAATGAAGCTGATTTTCTCCCCCTCACATAGAGATGAAGTGAGATAAAGCTGAAAAAAATAGTTTATCTCAGCTCTCTCCTATTTCTCTCTCGTATCCATGCATAAAGTTGTTAGCGAAGCTATTTTGTTAAATACTTTTTTTTAAATAGCTCTGCTTCATCTAAAGAGTTGCTCATAAAGTTATTTTCTAAAAAAAATTAACTTCACTAATGAAGTTGAGTTGTAGCAAACATGCATTAGGTCTCTCGTGGCTCCACTAAACTAGGACCACGGCGACCAGCACTAGGAGGGGGCAACCGCGTTGGCCATGACCGTCAGTTGGATCCTACTAGCTAGTGAGCACAGCACTGCGCCAGAGCATGAATGGCGCACGAGCTCTATTCTGTATTCTCCATTGCTCCGATCCTTCGAGGTCAGGGGCCCTACCATGTACCAATAATAGCGAGCAGTGTCGTTCAAGTCAAGTCGCCATATCTCGTTTTAGGTTTTTGTATCTGGCCAGTGCTATGTTTTGTGGTTTCGGACCTAGCCAAAAACACCATAATTAGCGATGCGACTAATCAGGATGAAAATGATTCGACAACGGCAGCACCAGCAGTGGCTGCCAGTTCATCAGGTGTAGAGGTCGGGTACCCAACAGTAGGCCATACTCCCTCCATCCTATTTTTCAATGAAACGGAGGGAGTAGGTTTTTAGTTAAAATGACTAATATATCTATTGTATATTTTCTTAGAACAACTACAACCGTAAAACATTTCTCAATTTCCACTCATTTGAAAAAATTAAAAAATAAAATCTAAGAACAGAGTCCAACTTCCAAGATGTTACAAAAAATTATATTACATGCAGTAGCTCTATCCGTTTGGTTGATTTTCTATTTTTCTCAGCAAGAGTAGTTTCTAGCTATAGTTAGTTAACCAAACATATCCTATGTCATGCTGACTCACTGGCTCACTTAACCTTTTATTTTAGAATACGTCCCTTGACACGTTTTTCATTAAGCAAAAGTTAAGCGTTTACATCGGATACCTTACAATCATTGTGAG
This sequence comes from Microstegium vimineum, assembly GCA_022036555.1. NCBI lineage: Eukaryota > Viridiplantae > Streptophyta > Magnoliopsida > Poales > Poaceae > Microstegium > Microstegium vimineum. The sequence continues at coordinate 45,859,987 of CM039135.1, forward strand.
CAGCGAGAGGAGCATGATTGTGAGCAACCCGGCGCAACAAGTTATAGAAGCATGTGCAAACCTGAAATGCAATACCTACCATATGAGTGGCCGAGGAGCTTACTCCCGCGTGTTCATTGGCGGCTGTTGGGCATGGACACCACTTGCATGTGGTACTTTTCGCAGGCCGGGACCACATGTATGCAGTAGTCATGCCTTGAATCTATAAAGTGGAATAAACTAGTCCAAAAGGTGTACATACATGTGGGTCCCAAGGCAAAAAGCAGCCAATTATATGTCAGCAATAGGCTCCACGACCGCTGTTACGCAAGGAATTTTCGCTCTGATGCACAAACAAACAACAACGACGAGGATTAACAGAAAAAACTGGCTCACTTTAACTGTGTCGTACGTGCCAACCCAGCAAGTCTGGCTGATCAAATAAAAATCATAAGTCTCCTGGCTATGTCTCGTAAAAAAACCTTCTGCGCCCTGGATGGGTGCTCGGGCTAGGCTAGGCCAGCAGGGCTCCCCTTCGGTTGGAAATTCTCGCATTGTGGCCGAGCCCCGAGCGATGACAACTCTTGCCTTCTTGAGCTTGTCCTTCTGACATCGTCGGCCTCCTCAGGAGAGGGCCACCTTCGGGCAGCTGAGACATCCCTTTTTCCAAAGGATACGTGCGAGTGTACGCGATGAGTATAGTCCTCGAGCCCTCTTAATTTAGTGAGTGGTAATGTAGTATTTTGCCATGCTCCTTATTTTGTCCGAAAATCATTTTGATTTTTTTTAAAATATTTTTGGAGTGATTGAGGGAGTAGCATCAAACATGTGAAAGAACAGCTATAGCAAAGATCGGTAGCCACTGGACAGTACTAGACAGTGTTAGCAGCTTGCCGCCCTCAGGTGCGGACTACAGGCAGCAGGCCTAACTCCTAAGAAGCCCAATATGAAAGTCTCCGGGCCGGAGTGGCTGGCTGAGGTCTGAGGGGCATGATGAGCCCGTGACCCCGTGTAAGTACGTGTAGCAGAGATCGAGTAGGCAGAAAGAGAGCCGGGAAAACAACTTTGGATGTATATGAAGAAGAAGAAGAAGAAGAAGAAGAAGAAGGTAGTAGCAAGTAGTGAAGAATTAGCTGTATTATTAGCACTTGCTGCTGTAGTCGCGACGACGCTGCCGCCCGGCGGCAGCGCTGTATCACCAGCTGCGGCGACGACGACAGCCACTGGCGGGCTAGGCAGTAATAACAATAATAATAGCTGCACCAGGAGCTGCGGCAACGTCAGCGTTCCTTACCCGTTCGGTATGGAGCCCGGCTGCTACCACGCCGCCGGTGGCTTCAACCTCACCTGCAACCACTCCTTCCAGCCGCCGCAGCTGTTCCTCGGCGGCGGCAGCGGCATCGTGCATCAGGTGCTGGACATCTCTGTTGAACACAGCACGGTGCGCATCAACAGCGGCGTCATGGAGTTTGCCAGTCCCGCTAATGGGACATGGGGCCTCGGGCTCCCACAAAACGGACCCTACTTCCTGTCGGAGTCAGCTAGCATGCTCCAGGTGCTAGGGTGCGGCACCCTGGCCAGGATCCTAGGGGGACTGAATAATACCGTGGTGAGTTCTTGCACTCCTATCTGCCCAGTTTATTGGTCCAAAAATGGTGGCGTTGGCGATAGCTTTAGCTTGGAAAAACGAAATGGAGGCTGCACTAGCGGCATTGGTTGCTGCCAGGCGAGCATCGCTCTAGGCTACTCTGTCTACACCATCCAGATAGATTTTGAAACATCGTCCCGCCTTGCGCGGGACTTGGTGGGCTCGAGAAGTGCTATGACTTATGTATACATAGTTGACCAAAGGTACAATATTAGTTGGCATGATGAAAATAAACCCGAAGCGCTTCCGGCTACACTAGACTGGACAATTAATTCATCAGCATGTCCCACAAATAAGACTACCGCCCCCGAGTGTGTCAGCACCCACAGCTATTGCCGAGACTCCTCTTCCGACGTCCATGGTGGCTATACCTGTCAATGCGCACATGGTTATCAGGGCAATCCTTATGTTCAAGGTGGATGCCAAGGTAAAGTACGTAGTACGTGATGACTAGTGAATCAATCCTCCTCTCCTCTTTTTAGTTATATACCCTTTGGTGCTGCTGATAAATACCCTTGTTTTGATTTGCTATAGATATCGACGAGTGCAAATACCCAGACCGATATGTTTGCTATGGTGTTTGCAAGAATACACCTGGAAGTTTCAGTTGCGAATGCAACCCTGGCTATACAGGCAATGCTTCCGTCTCAAATGCATGCACAGGTATAATAAGATGGAGATTGTGAAATACATTTGGTTATTATAACTTATGACTATTTGCTCTAGGGTTACAATTACAAGGCTCGCTGTGTATTGGGTACTATAACATGATCTTAAAACATATTCTTCCAAATTATAAGTTGCTTTGATTTACTATATACATGTACACCAGTCTATCAACTTAAGGTATGTTATGAATCTAAATTTTGATTTCCAAATATTAGTCTTATTGATTGATTGCTATAGTTTTTTCTTTATTCTCAAGTTAAGTGGAAACTCCCACTATATCTTTTAACACTCCTTTTGTAATTTTAGAAATATGGACTTTAGGTCATCATATATAGACTGCACGGCGTAAATAATTACTACTGGAAACTTGAAATTCCCTGACCAAACTCAGGCAAAACTGAAACTACCCTGTCGAGCTATCCCTGACGGTATTTTTATTTTCCCTGACGGTAAGTGCACCGTAAGAAATTTCATGGCGCTATTTTTACTTTTTATGATGATACGTACATTTTCATGAAAATATTTTTATTTTCCCTGACAGTAGTGCACCGTGAGGGAATTTCAAGTTTCCAGTAGTGAATATTCATTCAAAGTACACATTGTTTAGGATCAGTGGTAGAGCTTAAACATTGGTAGAGTTTGAAGAGAGATCTTGGATGGGTAGGAGTGCTAACCTTAAGATCGAGAACATAAATATTTAAGCCTTATAATGACTATTATTCTAAAAGAATCTCAAAGGCTAGGAATACATAGCCACCTATGCATAGTTTGTCTAACCTTCCCATTTCAAAAAAAAATGTTATTATCATTAGTATATGAGTCCTTAAAGAAATATTTATTATTATTACTAAAACATAACACATATTTATCCCTTATGCATGCATGTGTACTTGACGTGCATGATGTCTTACACTTGAACAAAATTTCAATATATTAACATCAGTAGAAGTGGGTAATGCAAAAAAACATGTAAATTTAAGGGTTACATATAGTATCTATCATAATAGCAATTGGGTAAATAGATGTAAACTTAGGTTTACTTTAGATATCTTTTTCTTAATGGCATTAGCTGGGTGAATATAAACTCATGGGGTTACCCTTATGCTGATAACTATGTTGAAAATAAAATACATGCATGACTAATTTAAGGCGGTGGCTTTTTTTCCTTCCTTTTTTCCCGTTTTTGCCAACTCATTATGGAGAACTGTTGGATATTACATATTTTTTGCTTTGACATATCTATTTCAGAGTTGGCAAATTCCATGTTTTGCCAAACCAAAATTGCCAAACTGTTGGAGTTGCTCTAACTCAAGTTCCTATTGCATCTTTTGTTCAAAATTCTATATTTATATTTTATTGAAAAGGATACTAGGTCATAGGTTGTTAGGGGGTATTTGGGATCACTCCGCTATACCTTTTACAGCTCCACTCTAGCTCAATGTTGCCAAACATTTTTAGCTCCAAAAACCCCTGTTCTAAGAAAAAAGTAGAGTTGAGAGCCACATTTTTATTTTCTGTGGCACCTTAAAAGGTATTCTAGTTTTTAAACTTTTGTACTCTCACATGGAATTGATAAGTAATTACTTACTTTGCCTTGCCACTCACTAATTTGTACCTATTCGTCCGGTCTGTTCTCTCCCTGCGCATGATTTTTTTTCCTGCGCTCACCATGCTCCGCTCTAGATGCACGCTAGGCAACATAAGGATTTACCATTTTTTTGAGCCACGCCAGTGGCAGGACGAGTCCAGAATTAATTCCATTGCTGTAATTGACAGGCCATGAGAACGGAACTTTCTTTAACTAGTATAATGTCCGTGCTAACGCAACGGATTGTTGTAGGGAAATGTTTTAAAAAAACAACGAATATATGTTTTTGCAGAGTTTAACTTCGTACACAATAATATTTGACCTTATTCATAATATATGAATCATTTTTACATTATACTGCACATGAAACCTGAAGAACATGATGAAAGGAACATCTTTGACCTTGCATAATAGTAAAAGAACAATAAATGGCAGTACCGGTGCCTCTGTGCTCTCAAGCTTCAACCTTGATAACAGTACAAGGACATGCCCAGTCAAGCTCACGCTTGCTCTCAAGCTCAGTATAAGAATGTCCAGGTTATTACCTTATTGATCTAACAGTGATCTAACTATGATCTCAGTCAAGCTCAGTCTTGGTCTATAAATGCAAGCAATCCATAGAAGCGTGGAAAGTTTCTCAGCTTACCTGATGGAAGCCAAAACCGGAAGTCAAAACCCTGCTCGCGGACAACTTGGTGGGCAGTGGCATCAACAGCACCATGGGCACAATGGTACAAGAGATCGTGCAACACCAGATATCAGAACTCAGAAGGTCTAAACTTGAGCTCCTACAAAGAATTTCATATCACAAGGTAACATAACAGAAAAGCTAGTTCATATAAAAAATCAAAGGATTTTATGTACAAAGGTAACATAACACATGGTAACTGAATAGCAAAAAAAGAAGATTACTCTTTGGAGATCAGTGAGGCTTATCCACTGTTTCTCCAAATGCTTGTATGAGATCTTCACCTATTGCAATCATATTCATCCTCTGGCAGTATCTTGAGAGAACCAAATACAGGGTGTGGTCTATATCAAATAAGTGAATAGCAGGAAGAAAATGCAACAACACTGAGAAAATATTGATCATAGTGATCCTCTCTACATTGCTTCGAATCCAATCCCAATGAATATTTGCTCAATCAGAACTTAGCATATATAGGCAACACAACTCTGAGAACTAATGCAGGAGTGTTAATAAGCTAGAATGAATCAATCCCAATGATGCTCACAAACTAATCTATCAACCCAGCATCCGCCTGAGCAATACTCCTATACAAGATTTTTAAAAATGCAATCCATCAAAGAATTGTTAAATCCTAAAAGTGCTTTGTTATTAGTGCAACTAATAATCTGTTTGCAACTAAATTCCTTTCAAAAACAAATATTGGACATTGTGAAACTGCAAGCCAATGGCATGGTGGGCATTTTATCAAACACCTAGCAAGCAACTATTGCACCTTTCATACAATACAAACAACAAAATATGCAAAATCAAGATTTCAAAGAAGCAGACCATTATACCTACTCGATTATGCAACGGTAGTGATTAATTGAACCATTAAAAACACAAACCTCTCATACTACAACGCATATGAACTCTGAATCTTCACAAAAAAATGACATGGAATTGTTTAGTACCAGGAGAGATGGGGCATAGAGGGAGTCACTGAGCTTGTACAACGCAACTTCCCGTGAGCTCCTTTCGATCCTGCGGGGGCTTCTCGTCCTCGGGGGCAGCGGCCGCGGCTGAGGAGACCACGCGCGGAGGGGGAGGGGTGTCGGCCGCGGCCGGTGGCGGTGGCCACTCGCGCCGAGCGCGCTACGGCGTCCTGCGGGGGACGCCCGCGCCGGGGCGGCAGGGAAGGGCGGGAGGCCGCCGGGATTTGGCCGTAGAGGGGGAGGCGCGTCGGGCACGGCCGGCGGCAGTGGCCGCCCGCGCCAGAGCGGCAGGGAAGGCGCGGCCGGCGGAGGTGCTGGGCCGCCGCGTCCGGGGCCACCCGCGCTGAGGCGCCTCGCGCCGCCACTCGCGCCGGGGGAGTTGTTTTTAGACAGTGTGCGCCCGCGGTGGCCAGTGAGCTCCCCGCCTCGTCCGCACGCCTCCCGCCCCATCCCGCGGTGGCCGGCGAGCCCCGGCCCGCGCGCCCGTAGCGGCCGGCGAGCTCCGCTCCGCGCGCCCGCAGCGGCCTACATATAGTATGAGAAAGCAAAAGAACCTTTATTCGGCACGGTGCACGGGAGTGAGTGCTATATTATCCGAGCCCCATAGTCCCTGACGAACCAGGCCAGCAGGTTGGTGGCGAAGAAGACGAACCCGTACGCGTACCGCGCCCGCAGCGACTGCCGCCGCCTCGCCTCGCCATCCCCGGCCCGCGGCGGTCGGAACTCCTCGAGGAGCCGCTGGCGCGCGGCGAGCCGCGGTCGCCGGGGCCGGGGCGGAGTTCGCCCGCGCCGGAGCGAAGCTCTTCGGACGACGGCGAGGCGGGGCGCGGCCGGGGCCGAGGCGGAGGTCGTCCGCGCCGGGGATGGCGAGGCGGGCCCGTGGCGTGGCACGACCAGGCAAGGAGCAGCCGCCGGGGCCGGGGCGGAGGTCGCCTGCGCCTGGGTGGAGCTCGCCTACGGCGGCCGAAGTGCTAACCGGCGGGAGTGACCAGGACCCCGATATGTTGTGGGGATTGGAAGCCGTCCACGTGAGGAAAAAACATAAAAAAATGAATAATAATCAAGACAATTGGAGGATTTGAGGATTCGAACTTTGGTCGTGACGTTGCGTGTGGTGGGAGGGTGGGAGAGTAAGACCGGTTTCTAATTTTTTAATCTGAGTAAGACCGGTTTCTAACTTTTTAATCTCAGTCGTTGGATGCGTGGTAGGTGTGCTGTGAGCCGTTGATCTTGAATGAGGGAATTGACCTAGAGAAGTTTTCAATTATAGGGGAGATTTTTGTATCGTTCACGTCGCAATTGACAGGGCATGAAAAATCAAGTGTAATTTCTTTTATTTTATTTACATTGGATTTTATTTGGCAATGTACGTACAACAAACATCACTTGCTACACAAACTTCACAGTAGAGCTGCTCCAAAGTGAATTTAGTGGAGGAAGCATTTCCAAACACTCCTTAGTTTACATTGCGACACTCAACATGTTGAATCTGTTATATTATAAAATTATATACATAATAGAATTGTTTAATAAAACATAGTGTTTAAAATTAAATTTTCAATATTGATATGACATACTTTCTTCATCCCATAAAGAGTATAATTATATCACTCATTTTGTTCCACAGAGATAGAGTGGTAGTATAAGCAAACATGCCGGTCCCATGTAGGTATTTTCTAGCTCAACCCACGAAGAAAAGACACTAGAGACTAACTTGGTTGGTCATTTGCTAATAGCTTTGTTTTTTCCTAATTTCTAGAAATAACTCTTTGGTATAAAGTTTGTCTTTATTGGACATCATATGAGAAATTTGTGAAGTTTTTTGTGCATTCTATCACTGCCAGGTCACGTCCAAAACTGACAAGTTCAAGCCAAAATCCAACAGTGATGACCTAATTATCACATCAAGCCAAAAATCGAGTGATAGGAACTGACTGTGATGACCTCAATATCACTGCTGGTTGGTTCTATCATTGCTAGTTCAAACCACAGACATGTAGTGATGAGCTGGCAAACACTATCACTGTCGGTTCATAAGAAACCAACAATAATATAGGCCGGCAGTAAAGATCAGTTCGTTAGTACTAGTAGTTACTAATGCTCGTTCTTGTATATATACATATAAAAAGCTTATATTTTCTATTATTTAAGTTGCATATTCTTCTATTCAATAGATATGTTGTCATTAATCATTCTAATATTTTGTTTATATCTAAAAAGTTTAGAAAATAATAATTCTTGATGAAGCTTCTACAGAATATGTTTTCTAATATGTTGTCTCATTCTAATATTCTTCTAATATGGTTTTTATTTTCTGGTTTATTAGTTTCTTCGCAAATATTTTATTTTCTAACTTATACTGTTGTGCTCAGTCTCTGATCAATTATATGGCTTTCTTCTTCTGTGCAGCTATATGTAAGCATGGAACCTACTGGGATCCTACCAGAGTAGGGCGTTGCAGCTCCCTCTCAGGTGACGTTAGCTGCTTGTTAATTTGTTTCTCGATACCCAAAACCAATTACCTGATTAGAATGAAGTGCTTAGTAATCACACATCACTAACCAATAGTTTATCTCTATTGAACATGCTTTGCTAAATACAAATTATGATATTGGCTCTTAACTTCACATTTCAGAGCTGAAAATTAGTCTAGGAGTCAGCGGCGGTACAATTTTGTTGCTTTTGGTACTTGGTGTGCCCTTCATAACACGTAAAGTCAAGAAGCATAAGGTTAAAAGGATGAAAGACAGATTTTTCAAGCAAAATCATGGGCTACTACTCGAACAATTAGTATCACATAAGTCAGATATTGGTGGAAGGATGACCATTACTGTAACACCCCAGGTGTTAGTTTTGTTAATCTCTTAATTAAAAATTTGATCATGTCATCATATGCATTAAGCATCATTCATTTGCTTGAAAACCTGGATATGCATCGAACTAAAATGAGTTTACTTGCTTGTGTTTGATCTTTTGTTGTATGCGGATCATCTTTTCAAAGTCTCAAAATTTAAAATCTGAATCCAAACCCTTTTCTCCGAGGGGGTGGATTAAACCCTAAACATGATTTTCAAAATCTATAAAGTTTTTGCTAGTGGTTGTTTAAGCAAAGTGTAGATCTTGAAATTTTGAACATCTTTCGTGTTCAAGGTTTTTCTTGAAAATCCCTGGAAGCTTGAGCATTTTTGCAAAACAGCCGCAGGGCCAGTTCTGTCCTTCCCTCGAGCAGCTGCATGGCGGGGTCGAGCTCGACGTCGCTCCTGGCCGACACGTGTCGACAGCCGCGCTACGCCTGTCCATGGACTCCCGTCCTATCGTGGGTACGTGGCGGTCGCACGAAACCCGTTGTCGTCTTTAAAAGCGGGACGCCGTTCCCTCTCTCTTTCCTTTCCGCGCCACTGCTCCACACTTCTCTTTCGCTCTGCTCTGCCTTGTTTCGCCGAGCGCTTCACCTTCACCATTGACGAACTCGTCCGAGCTCGTTAGCGGCTGCCAATCACTCAATCTTTCGTCATTGCCTTCGCCTTGACCTTGCGCATCTTCGGGGTAAGTTGGTTGAAGTCGGCGAGCCCGCAGTCGTCCAGCGCGGATCTGTCTTCCTCAGCTCCGACGCAACCGCCACCGCTCTGGTCCGTCTTCGATCGGGCTGCGCAGGAGCCGCATTGCCCTTGTATCTTGGGTTTCTTGCTTCTTGTTCATCTCTGACGCTTGTCGGGTTCTCCGTTTTGCAAATGGTGGACCATAGCTCCGGGAACATCTTCGTGCCGCGCAGTTCTCCGTTTCCGCCGGCACGTTCTCCATCGAAGGTCGTCTCTGCTTCATCTCCGGCCGCGCTTGCTAACGCTCCGTGACCAGGGTGAGCTCCTCGACCGCTTCGCTGTTCTCGTTTGTCCTTGTATCGAGCCTTAGCGCTCTGTCCTCGAGCGTCGCCGCTGTGCTTGTTCGTCGCGGCAGTGTGTTCGACGCCTTGTCGTTGTAGTTGATCTTTTCGGGATCCAAGTCTTGCGCTAGCTTCGCCTAGCCGTCCTGAGTCCGTCTCGAGGGGTAGTTGCCCTCGAGCGCGTGCGTGTTCTCTTCAGCGCGAGTCGAGCAGTTTCACCGTCGACCGCCAGTGCCGTCGTCGAGGGTGTTGTTCGTAGCTCTGTGTTGCGTTCCGTCTGAGTTCGCCTCGTGCGCTTTGCGTTGTTCGGAGTCCCTTTAGCTTGCTAGAGTGTTCGTTTCTTTAGTTCGAGGTCAGATCGAGGCCTAGTGTCTCTGCTCGAGGCCTAGCTCCTTTGATCGAGGCCTGTGTCCGTCGGCATGTGTGTGTGCGGTCGAGCTCAGTTCACCGCCATGGTCGTCGACGAGGTTGGCTGTGTAGGTTTTAGCCTCGTTTCTGTGGGCGTCTTGCTCGCGGTTGTTTTCTAAGTCGTGATCGAGGCCTAGCGTCTCCGTTCGAGGCCTAGCCTCGGGATCGAGCGTCGATCGAGGCCTAGCCTCTTGGTCGAGGGTCGGCCGAGACCTTGTGTCTCTGATCGAGGTCTAGCTTCTCGAGTCGAGGCCTCGTTTCTTTCGATCGAGGTCTGTCTCCGTCATCGAGGGTAGTTCTTCGATCGAGGTCTGTTCTCGATGGTGTGCGATCGGTCGAGCCCCGTCCGATCGTTAGCACCCTCGATGAGGTATCTCTGAAGGTTTGTTTGAGTCGTGGCGTACCTCTTTGGGTTCGGCTCGGCGAGCCGAAGCAAGTTCGAGGGTCAGCCGTTCGGGTTGGTCACCGCCGGCGACTCGCCGCCGTGTTTTGTGGTTCTCGACGCCACCGCTCGAGCCTCTGTGCCGCTGATGGTCGAGTCTCAGCCGTTCGAGGGTCTTGAGCAGAGTTCTTCCTGTTTCCTGTTTTTAGTTATGTAGCATGCCCTGTTTTGTTATAACATGTTTAGAAACCCTAATAACTTTAGGCTTTGAGTGATTTTGGATTATTTGATATATATGGTCATTTGTCCAGTGACAAACACAAGTTGGACATGCTCGATGTAATGTTGTTTGCTAAGTTTCTTTAGGGTAAACTGTTTTAGTTTTCTCTCGATAGCATGCTTGTTTGCGTTTAGCATCATGTTTACTATTCAAGCATCATCTAAGACATATCATTTATATCGTGTAGATTGTTCGTTGGTTGGGTTGGATACCTCCAGTGCAGAGGTCTTCTCTCTTGAATCTGAGCCCGAGTTCGCTTATCCCTCCAACCAAGGCAAGCCCCGGTGCATTCAAACACTTCCTTGTATTTAAAATGATTGCTTTAAATACACTTATGTTTATACTATTGCATTACGGTATCCAATCAAATTCCTACTTGATGCATAGCCTTACCTTGAATTAATTACTCCTGTACCTTGACACTGTTTTAAAAATACGGTTGTTGCTTTATGCTGCTTAGCAATGCTTAGACCGATAGAGTCAGATGATTTCCTGTCATCTGCGAGAATAGGTGGTAACCTGTTTGCTTCGGCAATGGTTCTGTTTTCGAGATGAATAGCAGATTGCTGCGGCAAATGGCTATGTCCTCTTGATGGGAGTAATAATCTGAGACCGGGCGGACACGGTGTTGGAGAGCCACCAGGTATGGATATCTGGTGAGCGGGTTCTTTCCGCCTGTGTCGATTAGGAACCGTCCGTTGTAGACGTCCAAGGGTTGTGACTTTGGAGTACTTATCACATACTCCGGGAAGCTGGACTTTGGCTATTCTCGCTTGAAGAACGGTTAACCCGCACTGGGAGTGGAGAGATGGCGAGAGTAGTGTGTACCCTCCAAGTTAGCGAACTGGATGGAGGTGTACTGTGCTCTCGGGTGGCGGAACCCCGGTCTTGGCGAGAGGATCCAGGGAAAGGTAGTCATATGCGTGCTTTAAGCGGCTGTATATGTCGTGTGATAGGGAAGCCCCAGCTGGGATAAACCGGTTCGAATCGTCGTGTTCCTCGGATATGGAAACATGACCCTGTCCTCTACCGCGTAGTAATACACTTTAACTGGATACTTGTTGGATCCCTTCGTGGATGTTTATTACCTTGTTATCGATCATACATCTAGGTCGATACTTGAGTAATCTTATGGATAACTTAAATGATTTCAATTCTTTTTATAAATGCTCATTTACGCAAAATACTTGATTCTTGCAAACCACACCTTGAATCCTATGACTTGCATACTGCTTTGTCCACCAAATACTTTTCTTTGTCGGATAAGTCTTGTGGAGTACCCCCCGTACTCAGGGTTTGTTAACCCCTGTTGCAGATGAGGATCACAACCCGGTGTGTGTGGCTTCTTGCTGCATGACCGTGGTCAGTGTAGATGAAGATGAAGAGTAACCTGTCTTTGCTTGACTCTTGGGCAAGAGTAACTCGGTTATCTGTTCTTTAGCTATCAACAGCTTGATGTATCTTTATCGTATGACACTAAGTTATGTTTCAAAACTATGGTTTGTAATATGACTTTAAATTTCCGCTACTTTGATGTAATATAAAAATTTCGTATTACTTCTGTCATGATTGTGATGAGGTGATCCTGTTCGGAAAGAGGTGGATGACCCGCTGCAAAGTGGCGACACCTGATGGGCTAATTAAGATTTGGATCATCTGTTGGAGATTAAGTTGATTAATCTTGACAAGTGGGCCCTATCTTAAGAGGTTCTGTCACAATTACCTTGGGGAAGCTAGAGAAGGCTACAAACAATTTTGATTCATCTTATGAAATCGGTGGTGGAGGACACGGCGTTGTGTATAAAGGACTTTTAGACCTGCAAGTTGTTGCCATCAAGAAATCAAAGATCATAGTACAAAGAGAAATCGATGACTTCATAAATGAGGTTGCAATCCTTTCCCAAATCAACCATAGGAATATTGTCAAACTCCTTGGGTGTTGTCTTGAGACAGAAGTTCCATTGTTGGTTTATGAGTTCATATCAAATGGCACTCTGGCTCAGCATCTTCATGTTGAAGGACACATATCTCTCTCATGGAATGATCGATTGAGGATTGCCCTTGAAATCTCCAAAGCTATAGCCTATCTACATTCTGCTGCTTTAGTGCCAATACTTCATAGAGACATCAAGTCATCTAACATACTTATTGATGATAATTTGACAGCATAGATATCAGACTTTGGGGCTTCAAAGTACATCCAGATTGATCAAACAGGAGTGACTACAGTTGTCCAAGGAACCATTGGCTATTTAGGTCCCATGTATTATTATACATCCCGCCTAACCAACAAGAGTGATGTTTTTAGTTTTGGTGTTCTTCTTATAGAATTGCTTACTAGGAAGAAACCATTTGTGTACCGTACAACTGATGGTGACGGTCTTGTTTCACATTTCGCATCATTGCTTGATGAAGGTGGCTTGGTTGGTATAATAGATCCTCAAATCATGGAAGAGGCAGAGGGTGAAGAAGTCAAAGAAGTTTCCATGTTAGCAGCAATATGCACAAAATTAAACGGAGAAGATCGACCAACAATTAGAGAAGTTGAGATGGCACTCGAAAATTTGAGAGCCACCAAGAAGCATGCTCATCATAATACAAATTCTTCCCGATACGAGAACGGTCAAACTGCTACTCCTTGCTTTTCATTTGAAGTAGCTACGGTGGAAGCAAGTAGACAATACACTATGGAAGAAGAAATATTGTTATCAGGCACCTATCCACGATGAGATGTTGTTTTAGCTTGACACTGTAGTTCTGTTTTATGTATTATACTCCCTCCGTCCCAAAAAGAAGGTCGTTATGAGATGCGTGCTGGTCAAACTTCATCAACTTTGACTAAGTTTGTAGAAAATATGTGCAACATTTATATCTCCAAATAAATTTGTTAAAAAACTAGACTTAAAAGATCTTTCCGATGATACTAATTACTCAGCATAATTATTTTTATTTTTTAATACATAATTACCGAAATTTTGAAAACGTTGACTTCTCGGGAAGCAAGAATAACATCTATTTAGGGACGGAGGGAGTAGTTCTTAATTTTTGCAGTCTTAAGAAAACTGTAGTATGCTTTATGTATAGTGTGGCACCATCCAAGATGTGTTGCACGTAAAGTGTTGCATTTTCTTTGGTATACATTTTTCATTTTGAGAAAAGACGGCACTTGTAAAGCATATTATACCTAAATTATAATAAATCAGAACCCATAAGGAAAAGGCCATGCCAAAAAAAAAGAAAATTACAATCAAATTTGATGAATTCTTTGCCTCTACCTCATGACCTCATCTCGTTGTAACCATGCATGGTCATTCTCTATTTTCGTATATCACCATTGGCCATGCCAATCGCACCCTCATGGAAGAAACCATTGAAGAAAGATGGCTAAGGGGCCAATGAAGAAATATCTATCATCGCCACCTAAAAGACACTTTTGGGTTTTAGTAATTAAGTGACAACTAGTGGACTAACAAGTGCTTAAGTAATTGAGTGACTAAGCTAGGGTCCACAAGATGGTGTTATCAAGTCATGGACAAATGGTGGAGATGATGATGAGCAGCATGGTGACACTACTACAGATTTCAACATCGATGTCGGCCCATCACTGTCAGGTCTGGCAAAACCGGCAGCGATGAATCTTCACTGCCGGTTCGTGGTGCGACCGGCAGTGAAACTCATAATCACTGCCGGTTCGTGGCTGGAACCAGCGGTGAAAACCTTTCACTGCCGGTTCCAGCCACGAATCGGCAGTGATGCTCATCATCAGTGGCAGTTCGTTGCTGGAACCGGTAGTGATAACCTGGACACTTTCACTGTTGGTTCTAGCCACGAACCGCCACTGATGATGAGCATCACTGCCGGTTCGTGGCTTGAACCGCATGTGATGTATCTGTACAGTTAATTTTTTTGATTTTTGTAAATAACCTCGGATGGAAAAACTTTCTACATGAAAGTTGTAGATCTCGAAAAGTTATGAAACTTTGTAATTTACAACTTTTTTATTTAAAATCATCTTGCCATCGAAAAATACATTCGAATGTGTCAAATTTGAAATTCAAAAATTTATAAACAACCTCGGATGGAAAAACTTGCTACATGAAAGTTGTAGATCTCGAAAATTTATGAAACTTTGTAGTTTACAACTTTTTCATTTGAATTCGTTTAGTGGCTCAAACAATTAATTTACACTCGGTTTAGTATAGAATCATGTGGACTAAAACCGAATCTAAACATAAGTGAGTCTTGAGTGGAGTGGTAGAGTGCTAGGCTGAGGTTGCAAGTTCGAATCCCTGTCGAAACGTGTTCGTAATTTTACGCGAAAAAATGCGTGACTTGTGACGGAGCGGGTTCCTAGTGGCCTCTCCTTGAATTTATTTTTTTTAAGATGGAAAAAGTCCAATTTTCCTCCCTCAACTTTGATCCGCGTTCGTTTTTCCTCCCTAAACTATGAAACCAGAAATCTTTCCTCCTTCAACTTTAAAAACCGTTCATTTTACGTTCCTGGGTGGTTTTGTCTTTTTTCCTTTTTTTTATTTATTTCAACTAAATCTTTAAAAAATCATATTAAATTATATAAAAATTATAAAAATAAAAAATTCAATTTTGTTGGACTCTTACGTGAGTAGGGAGGCAACGGCATGGAGCATGGGCCAACCGCGAATAATGGATGGTTGTCAAAAGCTGCGATGCATCTGTGCGTGTGGGCCGCCGAGCGGGTTGCGGACTGGGCCGGGCAGCAAGAAGTAGCGAACTGGTGCACATCCTGCTGGTCTCACCCCGGCTAAACTAAAAAAAGGGATAAAAACAGAATCATCTTGGATAAAAACGGAATACCTCATCTTGTTTTCGGTCCTGGTCCCGGTAGGTCTCATCCCAAATCCTGTACTGTCTCCGTATATTCCCGTAAATATGAAAACGGACGGGATAAAAACAGTAAATGGGGCGGTGAACATTTGCTACTGTTATGAACACGTGCACGTACTTGATATATCATTTATAATATACCACATAGCATAGCAAAACAAGATAGCAAAAAATTGTCACATCCTTTGTTCTTGTTGAAATTAGGGTGTGCTTGGTTCCCACCTTCTAAACTTTACTGGACTAAAATATTTTAGTCACCTTTTAGTTGAGTGACCAATGGAACTAAAGTGTTTTATTAGTCATGTTTTAGTCAGTTTGTTTGACACTTTAGTCCTTAAAGTGACTAAAGTTTAGAAGGTGGGAACCAAACACACACCTTAGTATATGTTGACATATTTTTTTTAGGAAACAGGAGAAGCCACTGAGGACCTCTACTGAGAAGATTTTATAAATAACAAAGTAACTGATTTAAGTACAGGCAGGGAGGAAGGGAGGGAGCAGAGAGGAAGGAGAGCTTCCCGGGGCGGGAACAAAACTAAGCTAAAACCGAACGAAAATTACAGAGACAGCTCGAGCCAGGTTTCAATATCCGGGAAGTAACTTTACTTGGCTCTTCAGATGGTTTCCTTGAAATTCTGGGCAAACAGATTTAGCCCACGCAAACAGCAGACTGGGATGTCTCTGAAAATTTGATCATTACGAAGAGCCCAGATACACCAGCACATTATGATGATGATTTCCAGAGAAAAGGGCTTCCCAAGTTGTTCCTTTAGGCTTTGGAAACTCTTAAAGCGATCTGGATCACTAATGATTGTTAGTCCAATGAGCCCCCAACAGGACCTAGCCGTTGGGCACTCCAAAAAAAGGTGATCCATTGTTTCTTCAACATCCAAGTCACTGTTGTACGAGGGGAGGAACCAGCTTTTTCTTCTCATGATGTTACAGGTGCTTAGCCTATCCTTGCAAATCAGCCAGAAGAAGATTTTAAGTTTCGGCTGACAGAAAGACTTCCACATCTTCTTGAAGATTGGCTGCACATCCCTGCTGCCAATAAGGTGCCGGTAAGCCTCTTTTGAGGAGAACTGGGAGCTACCCCAAATGTAAGACCAACAATCCTTGGTGCCTGAGGCTTGCGCAACCTGAGCAGAAAGAGGAATTAGAGAGGCTTGGAGCTAGCCAAACTGTTCAAAGGCTTCGACCAAGAGGGGCGGGTTGAAATTAGCCGATGTCGGGAGCAAAGCAGCAAACTTCTTAAGCGAAATGTTGGGCTTCTTTGCGAAGGAATACAACTCAGGAAGAGAGAGCTTGAGCGACTGACCGAGCCAGCAGTCATCCCAACAGATGCAGGAAGAGCCATCCACGACCCTGACTGTGGCAAGACCTTTGAACTTGTCAAGCATTTTGAGCACGTCTCCACCAGAAAGAGCCTTTCTTGGTTCCGTTCGGCAGCCTGTCATTAGAATAGCATTTTTCCCACAGCAGGTGCACCCAGGGGATATCTGCCTTGTTGAAGAATTTATGAAGATTCTTAAGCAAAAGAGCCTCATTCTGAGATTTTAAATCGAGCACACCCAGCCCACCATCGGCTTTTGGCCTTGTAACAACACCCCAAGCAGCTTTGGCATTAAGCCTATTGCTATCATCCGAGCCTCTCCAGAGGCAGCGTTTTCTGAACTTATCTATTTGCTCCCTAACTGAAGCAGGAAGCAGCAAAGTACTCATGAAGAAGGTCGGGAGGGAGGAAAAACAGAGTTGACCATCTGAAGCTTACCCGCCTGGGAGAGAAAGAGAGAGGTACAAGCAAGCCTTTTATCACATCTGCTAATCACCGGGAGAAAGCACTCAGCATTTGGTCTGGTGGTTCGTAGGGGCAACCCTAGGTAGGTGAACGAGAGATTCCCCACCGAACAGCCAAACGTGTCAGCCAGATGCTTGGCCTTGTCAGCTGAGAGGTTGATAGGGACCAAGAAAGACTTTGAGAAGTTGACTTTTAGGCCAGTGGACTCCACAAAGGAGTTAAGCAGCGCCTTGAGAAAGAAGAGTTGCCTGCCGCAGCCTTCCATAACGATTAACGTGTCATCGGCGTACTGAAGGATGGGAAAATCTGAGGTGTAGTTCATTAAATACATTCACTTGGCTTTGGTTTTGCATATTTCCATTCATTTATGTAGCATATATAAGACTACTATAACTTGTGTGCTTCTTGTTTGATAACTGAATATACTTGAGATGTTTTCGCTAATTTTCATGCTTATTTGTTCAAACAAGAGTATTGGTCATGTATATCTGCAATCTTTCATTGATAAGGTAAATGCAGCATAATTGAAAAATATAATATCAATGTACATTTGGAGTTGAAACTAGGCATCTACACATGTACAATCGCAATCGAGAAATAAAATGCAGCTTGCAAAACGTACATTTGCAGGCACTGCAATTTGTCATTGACAAACTCACAAAACCAATCTGCAAATGAGGCTTGCGTACGTGCCTGATGGACAATCGTGAATTAAGCATCTTCTTACTCAAACCAACTCACCCGTAACTGTATTTTGCATTTAGATTATGTCTTTTAATTTGCTGTCATCATGTGAGTTATGTTATTTTTTCAGAAAACTTGAGGTGGCTTTTTCCAAAAAAAAAAAGAGTCAGTTGCAATCTTATAAGCTGCTTATGACCAAAATAAGCTGAAGTCAACAGCAAAACACTATGCTTTTCAACAGTTTATTTTGGCCACGCTTATCCACAACTCTCATTTGTACTAAAAAGCAGAAGCGGAATTATACCCGCTTCTCAAATAAGCGCATTTTCTATATTTGTGCAGCTTATCTGATAAACGCTTCTCTAGACCGCAGTACCAAACAGGGTCAATATATGGAGAGGCAGGCACTTACCAGTGAACATGTGCAAGCCGGTGAGCACGCGAGCGCCGGTAGCATGTATTTGGCACTTACCAGCGCAGCAGCGCTGATGGCTGAGCATGTGAACATGTGCAAGCCGGTGAGCACGCGAGCACGTCGAAATTCAGAATTCGGACTGATGAAGCACCGTGCAGCATGGAAGAACCATGCGGTGCCATGCACCGTACCATATATTAGGATCAAATCAACAAGCGGAATTGAGGTGTGAACGAGAACAAGTTGTTGTTTAATTTGGTTGGAGCGCATCTCTGGTACCCGACAACGTGACCAGGCATATCCACACTTAACCCTAGGCTATCAAAATCCAATGCGTGAGAATCTAGCTTGTTGTCCAAACAACCATAGCTTTTGCACCTCTGAACATAATTTACTTCAGCATATATAGCACGGCCGGAGTTGATGTTGAGAGCAGTAACGGCAATGCCCAAACCAGATCGGGCTGAGGATTCTGATGAGTAGAGACCGGAGCAGATGAGACACCGGACCAGGGGCGGGTCCGATCGAGACTAACCGTAGAAATTGTGTAGCAAAGCTCGGAGAGCAGCCGTTGATTGGCATTTGGCAGACGCGCGCAGACCTTAATTAAAGCGGATTTTTTCTACAGGAGCAAGCCGGTGGCAGCGTATACGCTAGTCTCAGAGCCAGCCAAGACTATTATATTATTTGCCGCTGCATATGAATGCACACGGTCGCTCGCTGGCACTTAACTTTCTAGGCGCCCAGTATGTGATGTGAGACACGCACGTCTTTGTCTGGAAATGAAGAGACGACTGACCAAGGAACGAATTAATGAGACTAGTACAGTAGTACTATAGGAGGCGGACAGGCCGGGCAGTGGAAGATTCCGTATGAGACAACTTTCCTCCAGATTAGTCGAGGACCAACATCGGTGCTAGGAGCCCATTTGGTCAGCCGGTTTTGAGGGGGAATGTCCCTTGCTGCCCTTGATACTGCAATAGTAAAAAGATGAGGAAAAATTCATGTAGTAGGTATAGAAGACGACATTATTGTATTTTTTTAAGGGAAGGGGTACTTATATTAAATTTTGGAACAATACGTCATCAGATTACAAATAAAAAATACATAATATTCTATTAAGATTCTTGCACCTTCTTCTTCCCAATGCCTTCCTCGAACACTGGTGTCAAAGTGCAGCTCCTATGCCGAATCAAACTACCAACTCTAAAACATTGGATATACCACAAGATCCAACGTTTCAGAACCAGTCCAAAATTATTACATATAAATCGCTAAAAGAATATCATCATTTGCATCATAGCGGTACGACATAGTATACATAATCATCACCTAGAGACCTTTATTTTCTCTATGCCACCATCGACGATGAGATCGATGTCTCCTCGTCCTCGTAGGGGGCTCCCAGAAGCATCCTCCCCTCGCACATAAAGACCACCAATTGGCCGCCTACCGATGAAATCGACACCTACAACAGCGATCTTGTCGTGGCAATCACTGAAGTCACACAAGACACATGATCTCGACAAAAAATCATCTGCTTTCGCCGAAAATTTATTTGAACTGTGTGGGAAATGGTCCCATCCCCTTCTTGTCTCTGGCAGACGCACCAGAGAGGAAGACGGAGAGGGGGGCCTAGGCACAACAGCAGTGGCGGCGGAGCAATGAGCAAGTAGGAGGTGCCAACTCTACCCTTCATCGTGGTCATGTGATATTTGTTAGGTGAGGCTTGAAGCCTTGCACATATGCATACATAAACACAATATCTGGTCTATAAGCGAAGAGTAAGCTTCCACTCATACACCAATATACACCTTTCGATCAACATGCTCACCATTTTCATTCAAGTCCAAATGCCAATTAGCAGTGTTAACACTGGATTTTGGCACGCTTAGAATGGCAGGTGGGCCAGTATGCAGTGAGATTGCCGAAGACGGGCGTTCGGAGCGTTCGGCAAATATTCATGCGGTCGGTTAATTTTCCCGATTCGGCAAATGGTCGTGCGGTCGGCTACTTGGAGGAAAGACAGTTTTCCGTTGAAGAGGCGGCGAAGTCAGCAAATGAGAGCTGATCAGGCAACAAGAATTGCAATAATTAAGGGAATAAAAACTCCAAAGGAAACTAGAGTCGAAAGTGTCGTATTTCCTTTAATGTCTTCTAACCGTGTCCTTTTAGGACTCATGACATGACCAGGGTATAAATATAAACCCTTGGTCATTGTAAAAGTGTTCACAACCAAATCAATACAACCGGCCTCGTGCCAACATCGAGTCCTCTTGTCGTGTCGTCGAGTTCTTCGAGAGGAATCATCGATCCGTCGACCTCCGTAAGTCCCGGTAACCTTGTTATCATGCCTAGTATCATGCAATGGATTTAGATACTGATGCAAGTAGTCTTGTTTGTTTTCAATGATTGTGTGACGGATCCTTGCTTAATAATCAAGAAGTCTTTGCTTATGTTTCGTTTATAAGTAAATGTTGTGCGGCAGGTGTTTGCTTGTTATTCCTAGCAAAAGCAAGATATTTATCGACTCTATTAGATTTGGTAAAATCTAGTAGATTCATCAAGTTACCACGTGTTGCATGCTTTATATGTTTTACATATTTGCAAACACTCTTTTGTCCAATATAGATTGATGAGGTTTGACTCTTCTCTTTATCATAGGGCATGTTTTAACAATTTTAGTACTTTCATGTTGTTTCCATAGTTAGATCTTATGTTTCATAATAGCTGAATCAGTTCAATCTAGGTTTTTACGTGTTGCGGGTTCGTGCATGCTATTTTACGTTCAAGTTTTGACAAAGTTAAGTATCGTGCGACAAGTGCAAGCTTAGATTAGTTTGATCGTGTTTTTCTTACATGTTTCCTTCATCATGGATCCCAACTCGGTCGGATTGCCGAGCTTGGTAGTGCTTTAACTTCTGGATAATTAATTAATTCATACATACTTTTCCCATGCATGCGTATTCGACAATCAAAGTGTCACGTGATCTTTGTTTTAGTCGAATGATCTATATACTCTATTGGCAGATAGTTTTTATAGTTGTATGTCGTCGTAAGTGGCTTCAGGGCCGTACATATGGAACTGTCTGGTCTCATCTGGCACGTTCCAGTTTATATCTAATGATTTTCATCCCTTGTTAGTTTCAGGTCAAACTGACTGACACGTTTTCGGTTCTCGAAACATCCGGGCACCCGATTGAAGTCACGCTTTCCGGCTTGCCGTGTGTGAAACACAGTGCGTCACTTTTTGTGTCAACAAGCAGACATGTGTGTTCTTACTGGTTTCTTCCATTCCAAATTTCTTGAACATGTTGTTAATGTCTTTGCTTAGCTCACAAAGGTATCACCCTTCAATTGCTTGATTTGAAGACCAATAAAGTAACTCAACTTTCTAATCTTAGACATCTCAAATTCTTTTGCCATCATCTTCGCCAAACTCTTCACCAAATTAATTCTTGATTGGATGAGCTAAAGATTATATCATCAATATAAATTTAGCACACAAACAAGTTGTTGCCTATTCTTTTATCTCGATCTAATGAAGGAGGAGGTAGAAGAGATGTAGCATTTGCTACAATACGCTACTGATGCTGTATGAGCCCAACTTCTTAATATGTGATTAAAAAGAATTATAGTTAATTAACTTAAAATGCTGGGTAGGTGACATAAGATAAAATTCTGCATGAGCCCAAGTTAATTAAAAAGCAACCGCGTAATATAATACTTCTTGCATCCTAAGTTATAAGCTATTATAAGATATTTGGAGCAAAACATCTTAACTTTGACCAAATTTATATGATAAGATAATAACATTTACAAAGTCAACTAAGTATCATTAGATTCTTTATAAATTATATTTTCATAATATACCTATTTGATGTAACAAAATTTTTAAAAATCTCTGTAATTTTAATCAAATTTGATATGTTTTGACTCTCCAAGATTCTTTAAATGAGTTGTAATTTAAAACGGAGTGGTAATATGACTGAAAAAAAAAGAAATAGCAAATTAACTTAGCCCAGCTGCGTAATCGGTAGGTGAGCATATATTATATATAATGTATGGTTGATCGGGTGTTTTCCATGTGGTCGAATCAATAATGCTTCCACAGGACCACAGCACAGCGACAGCATGCATGCATGCCTTTTTTTCATTGACCAGTGACCAGGTCGTGTGGCAGCACAGCCGCAGTGGGAAAAAGAAAAAGATAAGGCTAGGCTCCCCGGCCCCGTGTTATATTTGCATTGGACGCGCGCGAACAAAGCACCCAATGCAATACAATAGATCGAGTCACTCTCCAATGGAGAATGCAGGAGATGGTAGAAGAGTTGTAGCGTCGTTAGCTTCTGCGACGCTACTGATGATGATCCCGTCATTCTTCAGTGGCGCGGTGGTGGCCACCACCGGCGGCCGGGAAGAAGGGGCGCCAACAGGCAGCCGGAGCAACTGCACCAGGAGCTGCGGCGACATCAGCATCCCATACCCGTTCGGCATCGAGCCCGGCTGCTACCACGCCGACTGGTTCAACCTCACCTGCAACCACCACTCCAACCAGCCGCCCAAGCTGTTCCTCGGCGACGGCAGCGTGCAGGTGCTGGAGATCTCCGTCGCCAACGGCACGGTGCGCATCAACAGCACCCGCTTGCTGTACACGGTGGACGTCGGGGTGAGCACCGCGAGCGGGACATGGGGCAATGGCCTCCCACGCGGCGGTCCCTTCTTCCTGTCGGAGTCGAGGAGCAGCGTGGCGCTGGTCGGCTGCGGCGCCCAGGTGGACGTCCGAGGGGGACCCGACAACAGCCTGGTCGCTTCTTGCGCCGCCGTCTGCCCGCTCGACGGCGGCGGCCGGATCGTGGTCGAGACGAGCAGTGCCTGCGCTGGCGTCGGCTGCTGCCAGGCCAACATCGTCCTGGGCTACGATTCGTACAGCATCAACATCCACAAGCTCAACGGCTCCGTCTATGCTCTTCCGGCATCTGTCTACTTTGTTGACCAGGGCTTCACACACACCGAGGACATGAGTGCAGTTTACGGCCAGTTTCCTGAGTCGCTCCCGGCCACGCTAGGGTGGGTGACCAGTAACTACACGTGCCCCTCTCCGTATAGATCAGGTTCTTACGAAAGCCCCAGCTCTAGCGAATGTTTCGTCGGCAACCACAGTGTTTGCCTAGAAGGACCTTACAATGTTGCTGATCGTGGGAGTCGCTGCGGCTGCGAGGTTGGTTATCAAGGCAACCCTTACTTCCCGGATGGATGCCAAGGTAGTATCTATATATATCTCTCCGTTCCAAGTTATATATAAGCAGTCATTCTAAATTTTCTAGCTATTTTTTTTCTATACACTTAGATATATTATGTCTACCCGCATATATACAGTACAAGCTATATATATATAGAGAGAGAGAGAGAAAAAAAAACTCACTCCCCCCTCCTCCTAAATTATTATAAGTCATTTCAGCTTTCTTGAAAAGTCAAAACATCTCAAGTTTGGTCCAATTTATATGACAAAATAATAACAATATAATAAAAAACAAGTATCAATAGATTCTTCATTAATTACATTTTCATGATATATATAACTATTTGATGTCATAAACCTTTATAATTTTTCCTATAATTTAGTTCAACTTGAGGTATTTTGATTCTTCAAGAAATTTGGAACGACTAATAATTTAACATGGAAGGAGTAGTATAAATGAAAATAGAGGGGCTACTTATCTATCAATTCGTTATTCGTTCATCTGCATGCACATGCTGTTCTGTATTTAAGCAGTGACTTTAATTTTGTTCCATTTAGATATCAACGAATGTGCTTCTCCGGACATCTACCCATGTTATGGCGACTGCAAGAATATCCCAGGGGATTTTATTTGCCTCTGCCCTCATGGCTATTATGGAAATGCTTCTGTTCCAAATGGATGCCAAGGTACTATATAGTTACCCAAAAAATACAAACTAATTGTTAGATATATAGATATACTCTAAACTATACTAATTCATATTGTACTTTTTATATTATTGGTATTGTAGAGGTTATAGTTTGCTCTCTTATCTATAAAGTTGGTCAAACTTATATTATATATTGACTTACGACAATTATAGAAGATGATTTATTTTTTGGATGGAGAAAGTCTTATACCATTGTTAGTACATAGATTAGTGCTTGGTTAGAGCATCTCCAACAGTTTGCTAAATCACTTATCATCCTTTAAAATTTGGCAAATCAATCAAAAAACACTATCCAACAGTTTGTCAATTGGACTTGTCAATTCTACACGCTTGCCAAAAGATTGCATCGGTTTGCCATTTTTGTGAGCGCGCATCGGCTTGCCATCCTCTCACCCGCGAGTCCTCCTCTCGGTTTCCCGCATGCAAGTTTCCTTCCTTTTTAATCTTTTTTTTTGTTTGGCAAGTGAGAAATAGCAAATTGTTGGAGATGACCTCTTTCCAACTTGGTAAATTATTATAGCAACTTGCTAAAACACAAGATTTGGCAAGTGAGAAATAAGAAATTGTTGGAGATGCTCTTATATAATATATATAGCTCTGATCCCCAAACTAACATGTGCTATGGTTTTTCATCAATAATAATTGTTGCTTGTGCATTATTTGTTTTGTAGACATAAATGAGTGTGAGTACCCGGAAGCCTACTCCTGCTACGGCATCTGCTTGAACTTACCTGGAACTTTTCAATGCCAATGTCCTAGTGGAACCTATGGAAATTCTTCCCAAAAATGGGGATGTGTTACAATCAAGAACACAATCGCAGGTGACAAGCGACTGCATGTGAACCTATTACTAATTTCTTCCCACACTATATTTGATATGTTCACATGCACCAAATATATGAATCTGACCCAACACTATATTTTTTATTTCTTAGCCTCTGGTTTAAGCATCGGGCTAGGAGTATCTGGTGGCACAATTATTTTGCTTCTAGCATTTGGTAGTCCTTTCATAATTCGAAAAGTCAAGGAGAGAAAGGTTAAGAAGATGAAAGAGAAATACTTCAACCAGAATCATGGTTTACTATTGCAGCAATTGATATCGCATAATGCAGACATTGGTGAAAGGATGATTGTTACATTAAGGGAACTAGAGAAGGCTACAGACAATTTTGATAGATCTCGCATAGTTGGTGGTGGAGGGCATGGTGTTGTTTTCAAAGGAATTCTAGATTTGCATGTCGTGGCAGTGAAGAGATCAAAAATTGTGGTGCAAAGAGAAATTGATGAATTCGTAAATGAAGTTGCAGTTCTTTCTCAAGTGAACCATAGAAACGTAGTGAAGCTCTTAGGATGTTGTCTTGAGACAGAGGTTCCACTTCTTGTTTATGACTTCATTTCAAATGGAACACTTTATCACCATCTTCATGTTGAAGGACCAGTATCACTAAGATGGAATGATCGGGCAAGGATTGCGCTAGAAGTTGCTAAAGCGTTGTCCTATTTACATTCATCTACCTCAAAGCCAATATTTCATAGAGATATTAAGTCATCCAATATACTTCTTGATGACACCTTAACTGCAAAAGTATCAGACTTTGGAGCTTCAAGATACATCCCAATTGATCAAACAGGGGTAACCACAGCGATTCAAGGTACAATTGGTTATTTGGATCCAATGTACTATTACACAGGCAGACTAACAGATAAGAGTGATGTCTTTAGCTATGGTGTGCTTCTCATAGAATTGCTTACTAGGAAGAAACCATCTGCCTATCGATCCGATGGTGGTGATGGTATTATTTCATATTTCGTCTCCCTACTCACAGAAGGTAAAGTATTGGACATAATAGATCCTCAGGTCATCGAGGAAGAAGATGGAGAAATCCAAGAAGTAGCTACACTAGCAGCAATGTGTACTAAGCTGAAGGGAGAAGACCGGCCAACAATGAGGGAAGTGGAGATGACACTTGAGAATCTACTGGTTAAGAAGAAACATGTTCCATGTGATACATCGTTCATAACACATGGTGCTAAGGAAGCTATGGCTCATTGGATGTCAAATGGACAAGTTTCTACTGAAACTAGCAGACAATACTCTATGGAAGAGGAAACACTATTGTCCGCGAGGTAGCTAGGTTGATCTTATGCTTTCCTAGAAAATGTTGCTTCATATATTGATTTGTCTCTTTCTTTGTTATCTTATAAATTATTCTCCTAGTGATTTGGCTATATTTCTTTCATTGTATATTTCACATTGCTCCCTAAATAAATACTATAAATCCAACCGTTCTTATGCTTAGTACTATTTTCACACTAGTACAAAGCGTTACTATATAGGCGGTTCGAAACACATTTGTACAAGCGTTTTTTCGAACCGCCTGCGGGAGAGGCCTGTAGGCGGTTCTATAGACGGTTTTCTTAAGAAACCGCCTGTAGAAATATTTGTCCAGAAATTAATTTTTAAAAATAGAAAAAATAATAATTTAAATGGCGGTTTTCTTAAGAAACCGGCTGTAGAAATATTTGTCTAGAAATTGATTTTTAAAAATAGAAAAAAATAATTGTGGGAGAGGCCACTAGTGGAAGATGGAAATGCATGAAATGCGTGACAGATGGAGCTGACAGTCGGGTCCCATGTGTCAGTGAGAGGAAGTTGCAGGACCCAGCTGTCGGAGAGGGAGAGAGAGAGGAGGAGGGCAGGGGCATCCTTGTCTTTTTGCAGTGCACCTCTACGCTGCGACCGTGATGTCGTGTGGCACGTATGTGTTTTTGGCAATTTTGTAAGAGTTTTATTTTAAGGATGGTAAATTTGTAGAAGTCATTTTAAGAGTGATAATCGGACAAGTGGCATTCGTTATAATGGTAAATGTGTAAAACGTCCTCTTGCACGGCACGCACATCACCATGTCCCCTCGAACCTAGGCAACAGATACGCTCTCTTTTTTTATCTTTTTATTACTTCCTCAATTTTCCATGTGATATGCATATGTCAATTCATTTGCAGTATCTGCATTCTGTCTTGACAGGTTCCTACCTATCTTTCTCTCTAGCATTGTTACCTCACATGTATGTGCATGGACAAAAGAACGGAGACCTCCATCACAAGGAGAAGGTGTCGACGAAATATGTGTCGCAGTCTACCTAGGGGGTACTCCAAGGTAGTAGATTGTAGGCGGCGGTGTAGCGACGGCGGTCAAGCATAACACATAGAGCGTAGGCATGATGATTTAGACAGGTTCGGGCCGAAATCGCAGTAATACTCTATGTCATGTGTTCTGATGGCTAGATTGATCTGATAGATAGGTTATAAGATGTGATTGTGGATGTGTTTTGGGGGGGTCTCTGCCCCTCCTTATATATGTCGAAGGGACAAAGTTACAAGTAAAGTAGCCGATATGGTACTATTTGTGCGGTGCATGTCATGTGTTGCACGTCTACGTCCATGTATAGTTGTGATGGTATATATGGGTCATATCCCCAACAAATCCCCGAGCACGTTGCATCCTTCTGACGAGCTGCTCTGGCGTCCTCCGAGGAGATGTGGTCTGGTCGCCTTTTTATCAGCATCGTTGAAGCGCTCTGACCAGACGGCCTGGTCAGGATGTAGTCCGAAGAAGCTTTCCGACCAGGTCGAACTGGTCGGAACCATCAAAGCTTGGTTAGCGAGCAGGTCGCTTCGTCGTAGGTCGGCAGTTGCTTGTCGGGAGGATGTGACATGCTGAAGAAAATTTTGAAAGTCTTTTCCGGGTGAAGTGTATCCACTTGGAGCTTGCAAGACTATAAGGAACAACAATGTCATAGTAGAAGTATGTACAAGTCCTTCTTGGCGAACTCTCTCGCATCATCGAAGAGCAAATACATTCACCGCGAGGTGAAGTGCATCCACTCAGTCTCCGAGCTTGGTAGTAGGTGTAGTAGACACGTGGTGTCGAGATGTAAAACATCTAGAAAAGGGCACAATTATTAAAAAATGACATGAGTACACGTAGTCCCGAGCCTATTGTAAGGAGCGATGTGGTCGGTAAGAGCTGTGACGAGTCGACGACGAGGAGCGAAGTGGTCGGCAAGAGCCGTGACGAGTCAACAACGAGGAGCGATGTGGTTGGCAAGAGCCATGGCGGGTCACCGACAAGGAGTGATGTGGTCGGCAAGAACCGTGACGAGTCGATGACGAGGAGCAATGTGGTCGGCAAGAGCCGTGGCGGGTTGCCGACGAGGGACGATGTGGTCGGCAAGAGCCATGACAGGTCGACGACAAAGAGCGATGTGGTCGAGAAGAGCCGTGGCGGGTCAATGACGAGGCCAGTCCCCGAGCAACTTGGCATGCAGTTTTTAGAGACCTCAACCCGAGCTTATCCCTTCCTTCACAACGCAGAGGGAAGACGCTCGTGCACGCGTAGAGAGGTTGGGCGTCACTCGGGAGGACTGCTGACCGTTCATAGCGCAGACGGTCTCCAAAGTGTAATTTTGACCACTTATTTTTACAAAATATTTATTGAAATATAATATATGTATACTTTTATGAAAGTAGTTTTTAAAATAAATCTATTGATATGATTTTTACATTTTCAAACTCAACAACTTAAAAGTTATTTTTATTTATGATTTATATTCTCAATGTTTGACTAAAACTTTGTCCTAAACGACAACCTTTTTTAGTACGGAGGGAGTAATTGGTTGTATGGTGTCAAGAAAGATCTCAGGTCTTTAGCTTTTTTGGGAGCGAGAGTGATTGTCTGGTCTATATGGTTGCACAGAAATGACATTGTCTTTGAAAAGAAAAACTTTTACTCTCCCTTGCAGGTTATCTATGCAGCTACCCATCGACTACGTTTTTGGTATATCCTCCAGCTGTCGGATATGCAGGGTATAGCTAGCTATATATAGTGGTCTCGCAACAATTGGAGCAGGTGGCGAAGGTCTTCTTTTCCCAGGTGTTTGGGTGGGTGACGGTCTAGTCTACGGATTGACTGTCATTAGTTGTTAATTAATTTTCCATTTTCTCTTTATGTTGTGTGCCTCTAGTCAGGCAGAAGCTAGGAGTGTTCCAAAGTCTGTGTATCAACTCGATGTACTGCTCTTTGATTTAATAAAAGCTTCCGTTTCTAAAAAAAAAAACTTATATCCAAGAGCATCACCTGAGAAACTGAGTGTCGCCGGGCCTTTCGTTGGCCAGTGCCCAGTGGCCACCATCTAGCCGTTAGCACCTTAGCACCAGGCCACCAGCCTGGGCAGAGGCTGTCTAACTCCTAGCAGCCTCCATCCGCTTGGATTGATCATCAGATTAACACATACAGAGGAATCAGAGGATCGTAGGAGACATTTCGTTTTTCTTTTTTTTTCCCATCAGTTCGGCTCTCTAGATGTTTTCACCAGAAGCTGATAGGTAGCTAGGGCCGCCAGCCGTGGCCGGCCCGATGCCGCCAACGCCCAGTGAGCAACGCGGTAACTCGCCTAGACTTTTCTATGTGTTTTGTAACCGAGGCCTCAGATTCCTTGCATTGTTTGGTCCACCAAATAAGACTTTTTATTCGAGTATATATCCCTGCTATATGCTGTGATTTCTATAATCCTTTTACCGTTAGAATTTCCATCCATGTAATAAGCAGAGCCGGTACAATTAACAATACACCTTAGCTTGACTTACTCAGCAAAATCTATGTGGAAGAGAGAATGAAATAGGCTATAAACTTGGCACCAAGCTCATCACATTTTCCTAGGTTGTATGCAGGTTTCCACAACCCCTCTCATACTGGCTATTGGCTCCTTTTCTTACAACATGTGGGTCTGGGTCTGTTTAATAATAAATAAAATTTTAAGTTAAATGAAGAACTTAACTATTATACAATTTGTCTTTTCAGCTTGTCTCAAGATGATATGGCTTGGCTTAAAGCCAAATTTATTGAATCTACTCTAATTGATGGCTTAATTACGCGAAGTAAATAAAAGACAAAAGGTCTCCTTTGGACGACTTTTTTTTCTCACAAAAAGTGTTATGCTTGTAGAGAATTCTATTGCATTATAATAAGAAGTTACTTCTCCTCGGAGAGGAGATAGAGCCAAAAATACATTTTTTTTATCAAACAGGGCAAAGTCCAAAGATATACCTCGCTCTCATCCAGAAGGATCCTCCTGGTAATATACTCTCTATACTTAAAAAAGTTGTCATTTAGGACAAAATTTTAGTCAAATATTGGAATATAAATCATGAATAACTTTTAAATTATTAAATTTAAAAATATAAAAATTGTATCAATAGATTTGTTTTGAAAAATAATTTCATAAAAATATACATATATTATATTTCAATAAATATTTTTTAAAAAATAAGTGGTCAAAGTTACACTTTAAAGACCATATCGTTTTCTAAAATGGAGGGAGTACAGTTATAAACAAAAACCGTCAGCAGATAAAGCCACACAGGAAGAAGTGGACCGAGACTTCACTTAAATTTCTTGCCTCTTATCTCCCAAACCCCATCATCCCCAGCTATGCTAGCTGTCTCAACACATAGCACATAGCTAGACGATGCTTGCCCCCTGCTTGCTCTTCCTCCTCGGGGTCGTCGTCTCGTCGTCACCAGCACGGGGCGACGATGGCAGGGTGACGGCGGCGGCGGTGGCCTACCCATTGATCTACTTGTGCACCCCCGTCAACTACACGGCAGCCTACTACTGTAACAGCTCCAAGGGGCCTGACAGAGCGTTCCAGGCCAGCCTCGTCACGCTCTGCAATGTGCTGCCGGGGAACGCGCAGGCGTCGGGCGCGTTCGGCGAGGCCCCGCACACGGCGTACGGGCTCGCGCTCTGCCGCGGGGACTCCACCGGCGCCCAGTGCGCATCGTGCCTCGCCATGGGCCTCAACCTCGCGGTGTCCACCATCTGTGTCCAATCCAAAAATGCGTCCAGTGTATTACGACCAGTGCCAGTTCCACTTCTCCGACAAGGACGACATCCTCGCCGTCCCCGGCGTATGTTTTTTGTTCATTAACTTAACATGATACGTTTTCCCTATTTTGCATGTTTTTTTGTGCAAAGAAAGGTACTAAAGGCCTATTTGGATCGATAATAATTAGAGTGTTTGGCTCAATGGATTATGTTGGTTGGTTATGGTTTTAGTTAGAATAAGAAAAATCTATTTTATCCTTTATAGTTTGGTAAGTTGGACAATCAGTTTGGGGCAAGTTGACTTTCAATTCAGAACCTATAATCCCCTATAACCTAGTTTAACTTGGATTATGGGATTATGGTAATCAAGAGATTATAGAGTATAATAATTCATCATATAAATATTATAATAAACCATGTTTGGATCAAAAATTAATTATATAATTTGATTATTATAATTAGAGGGATATCAAAGAAGGCCTAAGACACGCTACTAATGCAGCAAAACTATTTTGCATGTGTCCAATAACAATATACAAGTATAATTTGGAATTTGAAAGTAGAAACGTCGCGTGGCTGAATGACAAAGCCACATGCAAATCAGTTTAAATAGAGGAAGGACTTAAAAAACATGTGGCAACCTTTGATCCACTAAGTTTATGCTTATCATGTGTACGTGGTAGTAGTAGTGTTGTTAATAGAATACACTTTTGCTTATATTCATCATCATCATCCGATAAATAAAACTACTCAGGCCTTGTTTGAATGCGCATGTATCTCCCTCAAACTATATGTGTTAGAGTGTATTTAAACTAATATACACTCCAATCCATATAGTTTGAGATCAATACATACGCATCCAAACAAGGCCTCAATTAGGAACTCACCCAGCGGGCTCACAGGTAATGATGAATGGGCTTAAGCGGTAGAAGAGAGTCCATGAAGTTCGAGGCTATTCGTGGCCTTAATTGCTCTTTAGGCTATTCATTCACGGGCCTGCCCAATCTTCAGGCCCAGGAGGAAGACAGCGTTCGGCCATTGTACCTGTCCAATCGTAGGAACTGATAAATTCCCTTTAAAAAAAAAACCCCGATAAATTCAGGAACAAAGCAGAAGAGACGCCGGCACGCCGCCGCCGCCGCCCGAATTAGGGCATCCGTTTCCTGTACGACATGTTGGTTAAAACTGCCTCGTGCAACATGGAAGACAGCGATTCCTCCGGATCGCCGGCGGCAGCCGCCTCCAGCCATCGCTGGGTGATGCTGGACGATTTCGGTTACCATCTGAACTCCGTCTTCGTCAGGGAGGCCAAGACTGCGTCTGCGGCTGCCGCCGCCGCCCGCACATCCACGGGTCTGCTCTTCCATGTCTCCTTCCACCTCGCGGCGCCGCCGGCGAGCTCCAGGTTGATCTACTACGGATCGACGGACAGCCTGTCGTCCAAGCAAGACGACGGAGATGATGACGAGCTGGTTGATGACGACTACGGGTCGCCGCCGGACAGCCAGTCCAAGCAAGACGACGGAGATGAGGATCAGGTTGATGACGTCACCGTGATCGCAGTCCACGGCGATGCTCTCCTCCTCGAGGTGATGAGCACAAGGACGACATCACAAAACCGCAGACAACCAGACGGAAGCGCCATGATCGCCGACTATTTCGTGTATGACAACGGCGGACCGGCGGCGCAGCCGCCGTCGCTGCTGCTCCTCCCCGGCTGCTACTTCATCTGGCAATTCGAGGTCGTCGGGCCAGTGCACGACATGACGCCGCACGGCCTCCTCAGTCGTCCTACTACGCGGTTTACCGCGCGGAAGATGCACACGCCTAACACCGGCATCTTGCGCTGCGGCGGCGGCGAGGACGGCGACGAGATCCTCGTCGCCCAGCTTGAGCTGCCGTACAAGTCCAGCCAGCCCTGGGACAGGGCGGAGCTCTCCGTCCTCCGCCTCGGTCGTGGCCAGGAGTGGGAGCTGAAGCAGGCGGTGCCTATCGTATTCGACGACGACGACGCCGGAATCAAGGGCGAGGAGGTGGTGCGGCACTGGAGTAATGTCGCGGCCGTCCCTGCCGGCGACCGGTTCCTGTGCTGGGTCGACTACCGCTGCGGCTTCCTCCTCTGCGACATGGCTGCCGCGGTCGATGTCTCCAAGCTCCGGTACGTGGCGCTGCCTGTGCATCCACACGACATGAGGCATGAGGTCCTATGTTCCCAGCATGAAATACTACCGGAACCTGGTGGCCTCTGCCGCCGCCGCCGGCGCGATGAGGTTCGTGAACGTGGTGCCCCGGTGCGGCTGCTGCTACAGTAACAGGGTGAGCACGTGCGAGCGTTGCTCGATGTTCACCGTGACGACGTGGATGCTGAGGCGTCTCGACATGGAGGAGCCAATGGAGTGGGTGAAGGACGGCATGGTCGACTGCGAGGAGCTCTGGGCACTCCCGGCGTACAAGGGAAAGGCTTTGCCGCAGGTGAAAGTGGAGCTCCCTGTCGTGAGCTCCGACGACCCTGTCGTGATCTGTCATTGTCTGCGCTGATGAGACGACGACGACGACGGTGTGGAAGGTGGAGATGGATATGAGGAAGAAGGCGATTCTGTCTGTCTTCCCCTACACGGATCGTGAGTGGCCCGAGGATCATGTACCAGCCAAGCTTCGCTGCTAGCTAATAACCGGGACCGGC
This sequence comes from Microstegium vimineum, assembly GCA_022036555.1. NCBI lineage: Eukaryota > Viridiplantae > Streptophyta > Magnoliopsida > Poales > Poaceae > Microstegium > Microstegium vimineum. The sequence continues at coordinate 45,893,768 of CM039135.1, forward strand.
GACCTCTGGATCCTCAAAGCATGAATAGTTCAATTTTCTCTAAAAAAAATAAAAAGCCTGATTTGTGATACATCTTTTTGACGTGTGTGTCTCTAATATGCAAATGATGTTTCAGTCGTTGTTTGAAAGATGAATGTGATATTGTGATATGCCTGAATATCTGAATGTTTGGACTTTGGACTGTTGTTTCTGTCTTTGGACATTCCATTCTCAATTTCTCACCGTCAGCGATGTGATTTTATAGTAGGCGAGGTTCCTATCGACAACCAGACGTTTGCAGTGACTTCATGATCTCGAGTATTTGTCGGTTCATTCTTCAAAAATGCTCATAAGGATAGGATCGATTTACGTGCATACGTTTCTGGGGGTGAGTATGTATGCGTTGTGAATGTTTCTGTTATACTATGCAATCACAAAACAAGAAAAAAATAAATGGCTCGCTACTAAAAAAAGATTTGTCATAGCAACTTCTCATTTTTTTTTTCCAGGAGCGTCTCTATATTGAGTTGCCCATATAGAAATGGTTCTCAAACGAGACATCCCTACAACTCCATAATCGCCCCTACAAATGGAGAGTGGATTTCTCGTTTGTAGCTGTGGCCGCACGGGCTGAGTGCATGGATTGAAAATTCAATGGATTCAGCCACAGGAGCCGATAGGAAGGGTGAAGAACAAAAATTATATGAATCATGATGATTGGCAATCATGGCATGGCTCAACATCTACTATTCTGGAAATGTTCCATTACCCTTTATCTTACAAAAAAAAGTTCCCTTTCAAAATGATTGTTACATTGATTCCGACCTGCTTTCACAAGAACATTTCAAACAAGGTTCAGAGATGTAAACTTCTGGTACATTTCACCATTGTTTTTACACAAGGTGTATATGAGATGTAAACAGATACTGCACTAAGCCTCAATACCAATGGCTGTTGTTCTACATCCAAATTGCTACAAGCATTTTCAACAATGCGGCCAAAGAAAAAAGTCTTAACATTCCCTTAGTCAATACAAGACGCGAAAACTCACGTGAAAATAACTTTTGCAAACTATAGGGGTCTGTATATCACTACTTGATCATGTAAAACTCCAGCATCTCTTCTTCCAAAGGATGAGTCTCTCCCACTATGATCAAGCGGTGAAGGGGTGGGCCAAAATCAACATCTAGTAGCTTCTCCATAGGCCCAACAACAATCTTCTGATCATCACTTCCAAGTCAAGCCACTCCTATGCACAATGTATGCCTGCCATATGCTGGAAGAAAATGTTCTTTCAATTTGATACTGCAGTAAGACTAGACGGCTGATATATGAAGCACTTGGAACAATTAAGGAAAACCTAGCAATATAGAATCAATTTAAATGCAAGGTGTTGACAACCAGAATTTAAAGACAACAAAGGATGCTAAATTACCTGGCTAAAGATTCCCATGTTGGCTCCTTAACACGAATATCTGCATCGAGCAATACACTAAATCAGCTATCTTGATGATGATAACACCAAACCAAGACCCTAGTAGTAACAGTAACACGGTAAAACATGAAGAAAAACTACTACTGCCATCCATGCTTTCGTTTAATGCATATCATTTAAAAGTGGAAAAGAACATGATGAGAAAGATCTTGGGTTCAAATAACATAGATTAGGGACTGAACAAAACTATATCTTAACTCTGGCAATCTAATAGTTTGAACATTTTATTGTATTTGCTTACAACAATCAGTGTCTAGTTAATTTCAGTATATCATGTACAATGGTTTAACAATGACACGTTACCTATGGCTATAAATTAATGAGCACATGTCTATTTCTTGATAATGAAGAATACAGACAATAATGAAAGGTCAAGCAAGAATCACGAACCAAGCAGGAAAAGTGTGTGCAGCCCAAGCTTGCGATTGTTCTGAATCTTCTCATAGAAACTATCTGGTCTCCATTCATCTGTGAAGAATGGTATTGAGATAGTCTCACCATAGCGGTAAAGTTGCAGCCCACAAATTCCAATTGCATTCATGACAGATGCATTGCGGATCACCTTCACTTCTACTCCCATTTTCTTGGCATGAACAACCAGATCAGTATGTGTAGTTGCCACGGAAATGTCATCCAGATGACAATCGGAGAATAAAATTCAACTCACAAAGCTAAATACAACCCTAAAACTGTCTGTATATCTACTCCAATCAGACTTCAGTGCATTATGATGTGATCCTTCAGTGGTTTGCTTATAACCTCTCCGTTCTTCACCGCGTAGCTGTGATCCTTGCTGTGTTCTTTGATGTGTGGCGACCCGGGTAATCTAGCCCTAGCTGGTGTGTAATCTGGAATCAATCCGGCATCAACAGGAATTATATATTGAACAGAAAACGCAAGTATGAATGCATTCCGACAAAAAGAAAATCAAGTCTGAAAGTGGACAAGGATAATGGCCATTTTACTCTCCAACAAAAATATCACTTTTAGGAGTAATCGTCATATCTGAACGCTCATATTATGTACACAAACCAAACATTCTTTTTTGCAAGTGGTACCTAAATCTTTGTACATGGTTGCACTGTTCAATGATGCTGTCTCTATGGATTGCATTACATTACATTATGATGTACATTGTGTCACTAAGCTTCGCAGAATGCCACTAGTCTGATTGAACAGATATGAATAGCTCCTCCCATTTTTTTGGGTCAGTACCGGGTCCTTCACCCTGAATTTATATTGTGTCCATATCAGTAGAATATACACAGATTTCACTCAGATAACCACAAAATAAGCAAAAATGCACGTCTAAGGAGTTCCCTGCTGATGATATGCAACTCTAGTTGGCATCAGCACCTATATTTATTTATGCCACAAATCACCATAATGCATGCCATGACATGATAGGCCGCATCAGCAACTGTCTATTTTAATTTGAAGGTAAGCAAAATTTAAAGTTTCAAAAGGGAAGAATGTAGGTCATGATAACAAAACCACCATGGCATAAACCTGAGAACTCAGGGGTTTGGTACCAGGTCTTGTGATTAAGCTGCAGGTTGAATGCTTAATCACAGGATAGGTTTTAGGTTGTTGGGAGTTCGTTTTTCTCAATTGGTTAGTGGCACATGTTGTAATCATAAGGGAGTTAGGGACTATATACTATCAACTTCTTTCCTCTATGGCTCTATTAATGAAATGATACACAACTTTCTTGTGTGTTCGAGAAAATAAAAGAGATTGTGGATTTTCTGGGACTTCATCACATTATATCTTGATTGAGAGCTGATGATAATTGGTTAATCGGAAATAACTAATTTTAACCGGTCTAGAAAAAAATGAGTACCTTCACTGAATTAATCTCATATATCTGTCCTTCAGTGGATTCAATATCTAAGGCTTGGATACAAGCTTCTGCCACTACAAGTCTGCTAACTTCCCCCACAAGCTTGTCACCTAGTATATATATGAGGAAGTGTTAGAAGAAGCAAAGATCTTATCAAAACAAAAGGTTCATCATAAAATGCATGTGATAACAAAATAAATAACCTTTGCCTATGACTACTGCTCGTCGCTCTCCAGCTGTAGCTTTAAGAAGTGTATTAAGATCATACGAAGTGTAGGGCACATCTGTCAATCTTCCAGGCCTGCAAACAACTTGTATCATGTCATAATAATATATCCACGATGTGCCCGCCAAAACATTTTTTCTGTAAACAAACCTGAATACCTGATAATGGTGAATGGTATCCCTGAATCGCGGACAAAGTCCTCTCCCATCTTCTTGTACTTGAGCACACCAAAGAGATTCATGATGCTGAAAAATACATAGGATGATTGCTCAAGGACCAAGGTTGAAGTTATTGTAACATAAAACTCAGTGGTAAATACAAATATCAAGGTAAAAGGCAAGGATACTGCCTGACAGGAAGTTAAATGTTAAATTGCCTAATATAAGCTGTTTATAAAACTAGGATGTACATGTAAAACATGTCTTGCATACTGTTTTAAACGGGTAACCTTTAGCATTAGTATCATACTATGATGTTGTGAAGTTCAACTGCAAATACCGAAATTCCTCTTCAGAATCATAAGGTATGTACCTCCATGATATCTCATTGTATTTTGTAACACCAATGGATGACACAAGATGACAAGAACCAGTCTCTTGATTGTCTGTGAGAAGGCACTTACAAGATTTCTGATGCCATCCCAATCTGTCACAAAAGTATGTGTGTGATCAGTGAACTAAGACACTGTCTCACCCATAACTGTCACTGTTAGTTTGTATATGTGATAAACATGGATAGCTATAATCACCGATACGCATGGACTTAAAAATAACTAAGCATACAGGTGGGCATGATTTGACCAGAACAAAACACATAAGATGTTTAGAGCTCGAACCAATAAATAACACATTAGGCCTCTGTCGCAGCTAAATTTCAGCTTTTTATTTTGTACATTCTGGAAGTGAGAACTCTAAACCTGACATGAAAGATAAACTTAAATATGCAGGAGTCACTACAGGCACGATAATTGTATTTTATTTCTTGGAGACAACTGGGGTGGGGTGGGGTGGGGTGGGTGGGGGGGGGATGGAATGCTGAATATCCAGATGTACCTGCAGTGCACTCTCATTCTGCTTGCCAAATAGGGACGATGCCTTTTCAGGATCTCTTAGGAGCAACCTTGACTTGATGTTCCTGCTCAGCAACGATGCTACAACCAACTGCCCTGAAAGGATGTACTTACTCAGCCAATATATCTTGCCAACTGATCTAGTAAGCAACCTAAGAAGTGCTGTTGCAGGACACAACAACACAAGTTGGAGAAAACGTAAGATTGCAATGCGACACAAACATGTTATCCTTAGGCTGGAGGGCTTGTTCTGTTTCTTTGTTTTGGTTGTCGAGAGGACCACCGCAATCTCCTTGCTACTGTCATGGCTGCACTGTCATAGACATTCCCAGCGGATAAGAAAGCTGCTAAACCAATTGTTTAACGCAAGCTCCAGTCTGAGAAATTCAGATTGGATTTCAATTCTCAGGCATAAAGCGAATGAAGTAGGAAAGAAAAACACGAGATGTTGCCTCCTAGTTCAGAGGAGGAACCTTCAGCAGGGTGGACTTGCATCGGCGCACGCCGTGAGCGCGGCGGCGCAGGCGTGGGAGTCGCAGGCCACGCCGGAGGCCCGCCGCATCTCGGCGAAGCGGCGTAGAGCGTCGTGCCGCCGGCCGGCCCGAGTCAGCGAGGCAACGAGCGTGGTCCACGAGACCACGTTCTTGCGCGGCGTTTCGTCGAGCACCTGGAGCGCCAGCTCGAGGCGGCCGGTCTTGGCGTAGGCGTCCGCGAGCTCCGTGGAGACGAACACGGACGACACGGCGCAGGAGCGGACGGCGAACGCGTGCAGCGCGGCCGCCGCCGCGGCGTGGGGGAGGAGCCCTGTGCCGACGACGCCACCTGCACGGCCAGGCAGCCACACAAACACACGCACCTATCATCATTCTACACAAAGCAAGCGCCGGCGTGCGCGGAAATGAGCACGCGCAAGTCGGCGGCCGGTCGGGCGTGGTCCCCTGCCGCGCCCACCGGAGCAGCGCCGCTGGTTGATTTCCTCTGGTGGGATGGATGAAGACGAGCTCTAATACCCTCATTCCGAAAATGCCCCGCTGGTTGATTTCCTTCCCCATCCGATAAAAAAAAGAGTGTGGGTCCCGCACATGATGGATCAACGGTGGGGATAGGGCTGCCGGACGCATACACAAACGGCATGACATTTCCCCTACAAATGACTCTATTTGTAGGCACGGCTCTATATCCAACCGTCTAGCCTAATAGTAAAAATAAAGTACTGAAATTGATTTTTTGAAATGATCTTGAATAGAGAAACAACCAAAATAAGGTAGGTATAGAACTTTGTTTTTTTTCCAACACGGTCGAAACCGAATTTCATTACCAGGAAGCAACGAAATTACAGCAGACATGTGATCGTAAGTTTAAGAGTTCGGACTTAGAGACCAGGTCCTCACACAGGGAGAACCAACAGTGCAAAACTTTGTTATTTATAACTTTCTATTTAAAATTATTTTGTCAAAAAAAACTTTTAGATTCCTCAAATTTGAATTTTATAAAATTTTCAAACGACCTCGGACCCGGTGGTCAACCGCGAACTTGAGAAGCCGAACCCGAGTGACCCCTTAAAAAAATGTGCAACTTACGGCTTGCGGGCTCGTGGTGTATGGTGTGTGGCTGACCGGTGGCAATGTAATCTACCACCAGATCATGTCGAAATCGAATCGAAATAACAAACAGAAGAATCTTTCCGAATTCCGACCTATATATATACATATATATAGATATATATAAGAAGTGCATAAATAAATGGAAAAAAAGTTAATATTTCCTTATTTGGCCCCGATCCCGAACAAGCCAAAGTTGTATATATATCTTCTGCTGCTTCTGATGACGAAGTGAAGTCACACCGAATCTGTGTCGTCCCCAAAAAAAAAAATTGAACCCCGTCGTCCACAACACGCCGCCGCCGATCCGCGAGCGACCGTCAACAATAATGCTGCCTCCGTCACCGCCAATCCCGGCGATGAGGAGCTCTCGCGATCCCGTCCCCGCCTGCACCACCACCAGCACCAAACACCATCACCATCTATGGGCCGAGACAAGTTCCGGATGATTTCAGTGGGTTCGACGATTTAGATGACTACGACCGCAAGATCGACAAGATGTACCAGAAGATTTACAGCAAGATGAGCAAGGTGAAGGCTTCCAAGGAGTATCTGGAGAGCGGGTACTGCTGTTGCTTGGGCCTCCTGGATCCCACAACAAACACTCTCATCAACGCCTCCATCTTCAACAAGTCATCGTCGTCGTCGGTCCAAGTCCAAGTCCAAGAAGAACACATGGCCAAACGATCACTGGACGGACTCATCACCTTTCTAGCTTGCCTCTTCCCCTGGCTTCCCTACGGGGAAGCCCTGACGTACCTTGACGCTGTTGATGCTGACCACATGGCTGCTGCTGCCCTCATCCTCACCAAACGCGGCGTGAAGTCCAATTCCCTCAGGAATGTCACTGCCACCACCGCCGCCTCCATGGAGATAGCTCTCAGATGCGCAGCAGTTGCCGCCAAGCATCCAGACCCGTCACAACTCGTGAAAGGGTGGGAAAATGTTTCACATAAGCTGATTGAGGTCAACCGTCGTCTATCATCAGGCCTCCGTCGTCGTCGTCCTGACTACTATTCTTTTTCTCAATTCATACACCGCATTCTTGGGATGGCAATGGCAACACCCCATGTTGAGGTGAGAGAGGCATGGAGACTCGGCGCCAATGCCAGGCTTAGCCGCCACTGCAGCAGTTTCAGCTCAGTCAAAGAGCTCCCTTCAGTCAGCAGCGGAGTCATGAAGCACATGCTCCTCGCAAGAATCCATGGATTCTACCTGAAAGCACTGAGCAAGCTCCCCAAGGACGATCTAACCAGCAAATACCACCGAGCTCTGGTCATGGGTGGCTACTGCTACGGCCCACTGAATCCCGTTGCCAACATCATTGCCAACATGGTATGGTACGAGCAAACCTTTCCAGCAACCGTAGAACTCGAGTCATCAGTGACCGTGATCACCACCGGCTTCCTGTGCAGAATTGCAGCTCGGTCACTATACGGTCTCGTAACCTTCCTGTGTGCACGCTACCCGTTGCTCTCGCCTCACCATGCCATGCTTCGCCTGCTGGTTGCTGATGCCGACCTGCAGCTTGCTGATCCCAATCTTTTCGACGATACTGCTGTTGTTGTCAGTGTCCAAGAAGCGTATGCTGCTGCTGCCACTGCTGCGTTCCACCCCAGCCCAGCTGCACAGAAACAGTTTCTTGGATCACCGGAGTCTGTGGACACTCTCCGTGCCGCATCAAATGTGTTTCGTCTGTATGATGATGATTGCCAGCGCTCCAAGCACGGATTAGATTTCCTCTGCATGCGTTTACTCAGCTCACCGTCCTCTGATGTTGGCATGTCGTCGCACCCGCAACAGGAACCTGAGCCGCCTATGGAGGTGTGCAGTGATCATGTTAGACGCAAGGGGAAGTTTTGGATACTACATGATGAATTCAGAGCAATGGTTTTAGATGTGCTGAAGAAGTTCAACAGAGATAATGTTGGTTTCTTTCTTTCTTCTAGTACTCAGTCACTTTTTACTTATTGCATTAGTAAATCTCTTTTCAGTACGTTAAATTATGACTGGGTTCCATTTTAACCCTCTTCGATCTTCTTGGTTGAAATTGATGATTGCAGAAATCCCAGTACAGCCTTCATGTCATCTGTGGTGTCAACGAGCTTGTTTCTGGCCCAGAATTGTGCTCCCATCAAGATAGAGGCTTCAATCCGAGTTTTCCTTGCAAATACCTGCATTGCCATATCAACTTTCTGGCGACTTGCTTACACGAAGAACAACTGCATGATCAACCTACAAATCTCTACTTTGCTGATCAACCTAAAAAGCTCTTCTTTGCTGAATGTAGCCGTGATGGTGATGATTCTTGGTGCGCCCCTGTGGATTGTTCGCCCGATGCTGGTATGTATGCTCTAGCTACTCTATCTCATGGGTTTTTGTCATGTCTGTTAAATTAGATTGATCTATTTCTTCATATCAATTTTGCAATATGGCATGTCCATTTCGAAATAGAGTTCTGCTATTTATCTACTGCAAAAAAAAAAGGCATTATCTGTCATGATTCGATCTATTGGTCAACACTGACAGATAGAAAAAAGTTAGCCAAAAACTTTTCAGTTTACATGCTTGACTGATAAAGTTATACCAGTGCATTCATTCTCATTCGACATATTGATTTATTTGCATTGATCGATGATATATTGCAAAAGTATATAATCAGTGACCAAAGGATGCTTTCCAAAAACTAATGCGCATATATATATACATTAATTTACAATTAATTTGTTGCATCTGCAGGACAAGCTCGGTGCTTTTATTGTGAGAACAAGGGAGCAAGATCATCCATCCAGCCCGGCCGTGTTTCCATGGGTCTGACTTTCAGGAGGCCTTCTTTGGGTCATGTCCAGACTTGTACAGTAACGACAGTCTGATTGGAATGGCTTATTCTTTGGACTGGGTGTATGATTTGGATGAAGATGTCATCTACGAAAAGAACTGTAAACACCAAGCTCGTAATGATGCTTTTAGAGCGAAGCATACTAAACTTGAGCCACTTGATGGTGATGATGGTAACGGGTTGAAGCTTATTAATCTTTGGCACAGTTAAGCAGTTTTTTTTTTAGAAAATAACTTCATGAGCAGTGCTCTAGGTGAAACTGAGCTATTTGAAAAAAATATTTATCTATTGAGCAGTTCTGGTTCGAGAGACAGAACTTGACGTAATCTTCATTGCACTTAATCCTTGTATGTTTGGTCTATTATTGAGTATGCTGCTATATATCTATCTATATGAAGTTCTGTAACTAGTAACCTTAAGGTCCCCGAGTGGGTGAAAATGCAAGGTCACCGGTTAGAAGTAAGGATGCAAGCGGCAACCCGCATATAACCCACATATAGACTTAATTTTGTGGGTTACCGCTTGAACCCGTGAAAATTAAGCCTATATATGGGTTTGCGGGCTAGCCCACTTACATCCCTAGTTAGAAGAGAGAGGAGGACCGAGATGGTACTTATTCTAGGGGAGGGCAGCGGCGGTGGCAGTGAGTGACGGTAGGGGTCACTTTGATCTACCCATTGTAATTGTTATCCTCGCTTGAACTTATCATTCATTGTACACTATTTTTCTCTCTCAATAAAATAGCATCAACGTCTTATGAGCCTACCTTTTGAAGATCAACGGTCACAATTTTCACGATCAAAAGTGCCTTTCCAATAACTATAACAAAGAACTAATAATTATACAAAAAAAAAGTGAAAAGGCAAAGCATGCAACCACGCGGGGAAATCCTGCTGCGATCGCTCGGTATCCGTCGGTGCCTGGTGGCCGCGTGATATGATGCCCATAAGCTTGGCATAATTTGAAACGTACAGTACTTTGCAGATTTCTTATTCATTAAGGGATCATTAGCTTATTGCTTGTCGGTAGCTGTAAAGTAGTGCTATTAGTGTTTGATGCAAAATCGGCAAATCTAGCCACGTGGTTTATAAATCCGGACCCATTATAATCTCCTCGGTTTTTCATAAAACTTTCGATTCGACTATTGGTACGTAGCTTTCTGTAGAGTATGGTGGTAAATAGGCAGATAGCAGGGACACTCCTTATTCTCTCGGAGAACGAACCAGCAGTGTTGTAAGAACAAAGAACAGAGAACAAATGTATAGAGTCCTGGAGAAGAGGGTACTGGCGCTATTCATTGTGGCCATGGTTGCATCGTCGGTGCTACCACGGCCGGTGGCGGCAGCGACCGACGCCGACGATGTGCTGGTAGCGTTGCCCGGCTGCACCAGCAAGTGCGGGAACATCAGCATCCCGCACCCGTTCGGCGTGGAGCCTGGGTGCTACCTCCCGGGCCTAAACGTCACCTGCAGCAGCAGCAGCTCGCTGTTCCTCGGCGACGGCAGCGTGCAGGTGCTGGAGATCTCCATCGCCAACGCCACGGTGCGCGTGAATGCCAGCTCAGCCTACTTCCCCGGCAACGACAGCAGTACCAACACACAGGGCGCCAAGCCCAGAGCGAGTGGCACATGGAGCGGCGCTCTCGGGGACGGCGGTGGCGGTGTGTACGCTGCGTCGTCGGAGAGGAACCGGATGTTGGTCATCGGCTGCAACGTCCAGGTCTTCCTCGTGGACACCGGCGATAGACGAGGACGACGAACAACCTTGAGCACCTGTGCTTCCTTTTGCGACTTGGACGACCAAGGCGGCTGGTCTTCTTTCAACGATGCCTCCGGCGACATTCCCTACTGCGAGGCGGACATCATGACGGAACGCAGCTCCTACGAGTTCAAGACTCTCAGGTTAAGCAGCGATGCGACAGGCAGAAGCCCCAACAAGTCCACGGCAGCCTTGGCCTGCATACTGGATTCAGATATCAGAAGCTCTGACGAACTGTGGACAACAAGTCCCCCGGCGGTGCTCGACTGGAGGATCAACCACACGCCGTGCCACGGCAATGGGTCCTCGGCGGCGTGCCGCAGCAGCAACAGCAAGTGTGCGAAGGAGGATATCAACCTTGATGATGATGATGATGGTGATGATGGGCATACCTGCAAGTGTGCGAAGGGCTACCAAGGCAACCCTTACATTCCAAATGGATGTAAAGGTAAATGATCTTTCATGGGCTATATATCACTTTTGTGCTATATATATACATATTAATCGATCATGTAACATGCATGCTCATCATTATTTCCATATATGCAGGCATGCAGCATGAGTTTCTTTAGGTTATTGATTGATGATGTGTGTTACTGGCTCACCCTTGCATTGCAATTGGTTCAGATACCGACGAGTGCGATGATCCAAACACGTACCCCTGTTATGGCGACTGCAGCAACACTGAAGGAGGATATCAGTGCGTGTGCCCTCCTGGCTTCGTGGGCAATGCTTCTCTGCCAAATGGATGCAAAGGTACCATATCACAAACAAGATCTAGTATGTAACCTATCCATTCTCTGCTGGTTAACTGCTAGATCCATATAGAACTCGCAGTCTAGCCAACCATATGTCAGATATTCATAAGGAAACGTACAGTTACTACAAAGTTTTCTTCTCTGCTTGTGGCTGTGTGCTTGAAAAACAGAGTCCGGAAGTAGTTTTTCGAAGCTTTGTATCAACTCGATGTATTGCTCTTGAAAAGATAATAAAGCTTCCTTCATCGAAAAAAGAATGAAATTCAATTCTTACATGCCTATACTGCGCCTTAGTTAAACAGTCATTATCTATCTGAGTTGCTTTTTTGGTTCATTTTCTTTGCATACATTTTCACAAGTTCTACTGCCAATCTCTGATTTATATATGGCTTGGTTCTCCAATGTGATCCCCGGCTGTTCATATTTTCACCATGCTGTATCTTTTCAGACATTGACGAGTGTGCTCATCCCCATAGCTATCCATGCTACGGCGATTGCAAAAATGAGCCTGGTACTTTCCAGTGCCTATGTAAGCATGGAACCTACGGGGATCCCTTCAAGGAAGGTGGTTGCAGCACCTCCCTCTCAGGTGACATACTGTAATATCTGTAACCAGATTTTTAATTTGCTTCTTGCTTTGATTCCCAAAACCTATTACCTGATTAGTACAAGGTGTTCATTAACCACGTATTTCTATAGGCTGCAGCATAACCTGTGTTATGAACAACGATGCTACAGTACCGCGTTCACTGTTCACGGCGGCTGTTATGAGAGACAGAGAGGGGGCGGCTAGGGTTAGGGGCGCCGGGAATCCGGCCGCGGGGCGTTCGCCCACGGCCGGGCAAGAGGGAAGGAATTTCCTTCTTAATTCTTGTTTGATTTAGATTGATACATCTCCTCTCATTATATAGAGAGAATTTACTTGGCCCCTAAGCAAGCGACTAATTAACCCCAATGGGCTAAGGCCCAATAGGCCCTTGACTCTCCTAACACTACACCCCTCCTGGACATGCAGCTCATCCTCGAGCTGCGACCTAACAACGACTCGACGTAACACAAACCTAACACCTAAAAATAAGCCTTTTACATCTCGACTTATTTAATTATTCTCAACCTGAATTGGACTACGACTCTTTATTTTGGACTCATGAAGATAAAGCGGACACCCTTCGCGTGCTGGAGCGACACGTGTGCAACCACCCGGATCCCAAGGAGACCATCTGGACGAAAGGGACACACGAGTATGGCCACCTGGAATTGGTCGCAGTGAACAGCGAAGGCACCCTCGTGGTGGCCGGTAGCGGAATGCGACAACCCTACGCGGTGTGCTCTCGTTGGTGACCCTATGCCCTCTCCCCGTCGCATGGCTGCTGATTTGCACCACACAGAGGACAGCAGAGGTCGTCCGACCGCCATTGTCGAAGACTTTCAGTTCATCGCCTGCAGGGAAAATAGCATGGTCGCCGCCCATGGGGGAAACCACATGCCCAAGATCCCCGACACAACATGTGAGATCGAGGTCATCCACGCAGCAAACCACCACTTGAAGGGGCTGCGAAGGGGTGCAGGGCTGATTGGCCTGTCCATCGCGCATCTCCCGCACTCGTCGTCGCGCTAGGCGGCCACGCGCAGCCGCCTGCAGCCGCACCACTGCTGATGTCTGGCGCTCAAGCATCATCAGTTGCGGCACCGACGCGATGTCCGCCTTCGCGCAGCGAAGGCGATGCACAACTTGGAGGAACTGTGACGGGGTGCGAGGTTGAATCAACTGCATATTGCACAGTGCCTGCGGACGCACCGCTGTCGGTGAGAACGTCGCAGGTAGCGTCGGGATGCCCCCAAAGCCAGGCAGCCCGAATTGTGGGAACGTCGGGCGGTCGTCGAGGGCAGAGAGGCGGGCCCTGGGTCTGCCTAAGTTGCCAGGCTGAATCAGACAGTTTAATTTTCAATTGACAATGGTGTCCAAGAAGAATGTTGGTGCTTAAAAATCCCTATAAATCAGCGCACCTGCACACTAAAACATTGTGGATGAGATCTTGACCACTGTGCGATGTTGAGTTGCTTCTCCACCGCACGCAACCAATCATCCGCCTCCAACGGATCACTGGCATGAGAGAAGATAGGAGGGTGCCCTTGCAGGAATTCCCTCCGCTTGTTGACAGGTGGAGCTCCAGCAGGTTGATGGGGTTGATTTTGCATGAACTGCATCATGGCTTGCATTGTTTGCATCATCTGAGCTTGCATATGTTCCGGGGTCATCGCAGGTGGTGGAGGTAGAGGGTGCTGGTTGTTGTTGTTGTCGTTGTTGTTGTCACTGGTGTTGGATCCAGAGTTAGTCCTGGTGCGAGGCATCTGTCATATAGAACATAAGAACAAATTTAAAACCTGACACGGGACTAGTCTGCAATCTTTCTGGATTTTCACAACAACAGCAGTCTAGAAAAACAGTCATATATGAAGTTCCTGAACTCAAACAGAGGCAAAGCTTACATGGTTGGAAAGATAAAGAAATTATCTACAACTTTCGTAATTCTGACTTTTTCTGATTCTGACATTAACTTAGTCATAAACTGCAATTAAACAGATCTATCCAGATTACCAAACTGCGCAGACACATCAACTTGCAAGAATTGTTTCTCTTAACTCCGAACAGATATGAGGGTTCTTCTTGCGGCCATGGAAAGATAAGGAAGTCTACTGTTTTAAGTTAAAGTTTCGTGATTTTAGGAAGTTTAGAATTAATTAAGCAAAATTAACAAGACAGAGAGGTCTGAAAAGACAGATTAACAAAAACTGCAACTTTATTATTAAGATCTTTCAGATAACCCAACCTAAGCTATGAGTGTTGTGGACAAGCCCACAACCTCAACAATTATTACAAAGAACCAACTCACACATTAGCAAAAGCACAAACAACTAAGCACTTAGAAGAACACTAGCACACACAACTCACGATCTATCGAATAACTGTTAAGGGGATTCCTAGCCCTAACACTTCTTGATCTTTTTGAAGTTCGGGGGCAACCCAAACTCTTCACGGAGCTCATCTTATTGTTGGTAACTGCGCTTGAGCTCCTTGCGCAGCTTCATTGTTTCTATCAGGAGATGTCCATACATACTCATCATTTCTTGGACGAAGTCGACGAGCTCATTGAGAACGGGGCCACCTTCACCGTTAGGGTCGGCGGTGATCCAACCTTGCTCCGCGTCGAAGCGAGGGATGAAGCAACGTCGGGTGTTGGCAACCCTTTCTCTGAACTTGTTGTGGATAGCCATGTATGCACAGAACGCGGCATCTTTCATGCTTGCTTCGATGGTTGGATGTGCAACGCAGCTATGAAAAGTATAGTCCACTCGTTCCGTTGCTTGCACACCAGCACTACCACAGATGTAAATCTTCGCCTTCCAATAGGTGTTAGCGAGGGGGTGCTTGTATTCCTTGTAGGTGTACATTGTTGCAACTTTAGGTCCTGGGTGGCATTCTCCCACAAGATCCACCAGCTGGGAGTGAGCGTAACTGTTGTTCGCTCCTCCTCAGATATACTTGGTGTGAATCCACCCTGGCTCTTCTGACAGGTTTTCAAAGGCAGCATCGGAAGTAGGGGAATCAACATCAGCACTTGGGGCATGGGGGCTCTCTTCCCCATGGTTCTCTTCGCTACTGGAGATTTCCTGGATTTCCTCCTCTGGTTCTTCCTGAGATTCCTCCATTGTAGCTTGTGGTTCAGGAGGGGCAACCTGCTGCGGAGGTACACGTTCACTGGAACTGAGTCGAGCTGACCGGCAAAGGGTAGGCATCTTTATCCATGACAAAGATAGAGATAGATTAGAACAACATTTTCACAATAGAATAAGTCAAGTGTAGCATAAACAGTTTGAAATATTATATATACAAGGATGTATGCAAGAAAAGAGAAGATAAGAAGACCATTCTAACTAGGCTTGCGTCCTACAGTCAACACTTGCTTTGATACCAATTTGTCACACCCAGGAGATTTCCTAGATTTCCTCCTCTGGTTCTTCCTGAGATTCCTCCATTGTAGCTTGTGGTTTAGGAGGGGCAACCTGCTGCGGAGGTACACGTTCACTGGAACTGAGTCGAGCTGACCGGCGAAGGGTAGGCATCTTTATCCATGACAAAGATAGAGATAGATTAGAACAACATTTTCACAATAGAATAAGTCAAGTGTAGCATAAACAGTTTGAAATATTATATATACAAGGATGTATGCAAGAAAAGAGAAGATAAGAAGACCATTCTAACTAGGCTTGCGTCCTACAGTCAACACTTGCTTTGATACCAATTTGTCACACCCAATTTTAAGGATAAAATTGAATATGAATAACTCATGTGTGCCCAGAGATCAATCACACACATAAGGCGACAAATCTTTAAATAGTATCATCACTGAGTGCTTATTACATAACGAATAATATTTAAACAACATAACAGCGGAATATAAAGATAACTCTCGCGACGAAGCTCCACTTCACAGGGAACGCCGACTGGTTGACCACTAGCCTAGTACTCCTCACGGTAGTCTTCATAGCCATCTGAAGGGGGTTGAGAAAGCAAGAGTGAGCACTTACGTACTCAGCAAGAGTAACATAGGGTTATGAAGCTCAAAAGGTTGACATTGTCTGTACTGCGGTTGCTTTTAACTTGGTCAAGTTTTACCAACACTTAGCTTTAATTATGCATAACCCAATTGATATCCACATGATATAAATATAGTAAACCACATTAATAATTAAACAACATGATCATCTACACTGTGAGTTTTCCAGGCCGCTCGTAACCGTGAGCACGGCTATCATGATAGATTTACACTCTGCAGAGGTTATACACTTTACCCACAAGCCATGTTACCCATTTGCCCGGGATAGCTAGTCCCATAACACTGCCGAGGTGAGTGGGCAGGGAACACTATGAAGTCTTTCAAAAGCTTTTTCTAACATGTAGCGGACCCTACGGACCCAATGCAAAGGGGAATATGGGACACCCCGATGGTACCACCCGCAGCGGTCCCCACACAAGCTATACCCCATAACCAGCTCGGCAAAGGTGCCTTTCACGAACCACAAGCATGCTAGTCCAAACTTTATACTTAACTAAAGCCAGAGCCATATAGCACTCGTGGTTGTATTAGAAATCCCAGCTTTTTCCCTACAGTGGGGTCCTATTCCATGTTGCTATAAAAGCCAGTTTTATCTCATCGTTGCATATATCATTAATCAAGATTCATCTCAATATCCATTATTGTAAAGCATAGCAAAGCTACCCATATGCATATAAACCCATGGTGATAAGGTAAAGGATAACAAAGCTATGGTATAGATCTACTAGGAATCAAATTAGACACATGCCATAATGACTAGATTGAATTATGGTGAATAGGTAACAAGGATGATCTCATGTTAAACTTGCCTTGATCCCAAAGCTCTTGGTGATCCTGATCTGCTGCAAAGAACTCTTGGTCAACGAAGATCTCACCGGCTGTACTCGATCAACATCACCACGCAATCATCCGAACAATCATACACGAAGCAATAAAGATATGATCAGAACATTACACCATAAACAATAAAGAGACTTTGAAAAGGTTATAAAACAGATCTATACTTTACTACGATCACAGAGACACGAGAACCACGCTAATCGGATCTAAAACGAAGAAGTTATAGATTAAACGGGATTTTGAAAAGGGCAAGATTAAAGCATTAGTAAAGTAATTTTCTTCGATTTTCAAAAGTAATTAACATAGGTGAAATCTATACTACTGGATAGAGCATAAAATTACGGATCTAACGCAACTCGAACGGGTCGATTTGGATTTAAAACGAAGAAAATATAAGCATTTAAAGTTTAGAGGCAAAATAGGAAATTAGGGTTTTATTTTAAAATCGAGTTAATTCAGATCTGGAAAAGGGAATACGTCTTCCCGATGGAAAAACGTAAAGGCCAAAGACGCTTTGGACTGCGGGTTCAGAGGGGAAAAAGAGCAGGGGCTCTTTAGCAAAAGGGGCAGGCGAAGGGGTATCGGGCTCTCTGGACTGTTGGATCTGAGATCAACGGTCCAGATTAGAACCGAGGCGGAGAGAGAGGGGATGGGCGGCGCTGTGGCCGGAGCAGAGAGGGAGGACGGCGGAGCACCATGGCCGGCGATCGGCGCACGGCGGCGCGAGGTCGATCGGACACGGTAGTGCACAGTTTTCGGATCTGAGCACACCGGGAGAGAGAGGGAGACACGACGAGTTCGCCTAGGGCTATGGCGAGGCTCGGGGAGGATCGGGACACACCGACGACGTAGCACGGCGGCGGCGGACGCTCTGCGCGCGGCGGTTAGGGCTCGGATGCCCTAATTCGACCGAGAAACTGCTCGGGGAGCGAGAGGGTGGCACGGTGAAGCGATCTAGGGCCACTGCGGAGCTTGATCGGGACGGAGGAGGCTTGACGACGGTGAACCGCGGCGGCGGAACCTCGGTGCACGGTGATCCGACGACTCAGAGCACCAAAGAGGGAGAGAGGAGGAGGTTAGCGCGTTCGGCACTTACGCGAAGCTGGTGCGCGACTTGGCAAGGCGTTTGGAGCAGTTGGCGATGCGGAACGGCGGCGCCTCGGCGGCGAAATGCGGCGGAGCTCTGCGGCGGCGCGGCTGCGTTCACGGGACGAGGCGAGGTGCTTGCGATGGGGGAAGACGGCGCGGGGGTCGGCGCTATTTAAGGCGGGGCAGAGAGGAGTCCGGGGCGGTTACGCCTGGACGCGGAACGGACGCGGCGCGGCGCGACGTGGTGGCGAGCAGAGTCCGCTCCGGACTCGGCGCGAGGGAGAAGGGAGAACTGACGAGCGGGGCCGCTTCGTCAGTGAGTGACAGAGAGAGGGGAGCGGCGCCGACAAGCGGGTCCCGGGTGTCAGCGGCAGCGAGGAGGGAGGAGAGCGGTGCGGTGCGGGCCTGCGGCCGAGTGGGCCGAGCGCGCGGGAGGCCGGCCCAAGGGAAAGGAGAGAAAGGGGGAAGGGGAGGGCAGGCCTGCTGGCCACTGGGCCAGAAGCAGAAGGAGTGAGAGAGAGAGGAAAAGGGATTTTCCAATTCTGACTTTTGCAAAATGATTTCCAAAAATAGATTTTGAACAACTTTTCTAGGGTTTTGAAAATCAAACCACACAATAAAAATGCAAGGGCATGAGATGCACAAACATGTTGAACCCTAACATGATGATTTAGTTTCATTTTATTTATTTAATTCTATGCTTCACAAAAATACATAAATTAAATCAATTTAAACTCAAATTCAAACCTAATTTACTATTCAAATTTAAGGGTGTTACAGGGCAGCAGATTGGACGGTGTTGGCGCCTGGAACGAGATGTCTTCAACATCGGTGGCATGGGCAATTGAGGCTTGGGGAGCGAGCGGGGAGGAAGAGGCCGGGTGCCGGGGTCAGCGTCGCGGGCACGCCGGTCGTTGTCGAAGCAGCCTTGGCACGTCGGGGACCTCCTGCTGCCAGCGTTGGCGACGGAAGGGGCGCTCGTCGAAGCGGCAAGGCCAAGAGTCGCTGCCATGACGAGGAGCGACGATGTGCCGTCTTGGCAGAACCTGTCCACGATGCGATGGGCCAGAGCAGCCGAGGCGTCGGGGAGGGGCAGGGAGGCGGACGAGGCGCGTGGGGGTGGGGTGCAGTTGTTCGAGCGGCGCATGGAGACGGGAGAAGCCGAGAAGATAGGGGAGGATCGTGGAGATGCGACAGTTTCGCGTGCGCCGCGCGCGAAGGACGAAAGGTTTGCATGAGCGCCGGGCAAACTTTCACGTAAGCGAGGCGAGCGAAAGCCGGGTCCACGATTCTCTTCCGTATTTTTTAGTTGTAGACATAGATAGATCTAATCCAAACAAAAAAAAAGTACGTTCTAGTAATAGCCAACACAAGAGCTCGTAGATGGACGTGCCAACTTCTGCCCGTTATTAATAACCGTATATATAATTAATTAATTAATTTAATTAATTAATCATGCTCGTTGTAAACCCCCGCACTCTAGAACGTTCCACCCACTGACACGCGGGACAGGGGACTCCGGCCCCACCACGTCAGGGCCCGCGCGACTTGGGGCCCAACGGCAAGTCAGTCAACCAACCCTACCCCCGCTCCACGCCTTCCCGTCTCTGGTAGAACATTCGAGAACCCCTCGTCTCCCAAATAAATCCCCACCGCTCCGCACCCTCCCACGTCCCATCCCGTCCCACGCTGTTGCCTCTCACAAACCCTCGTCTCGTGCTTCCTCTCCCTGCCACCGCCGCCGACGCCAGCCATGGCCTCGGAGACGGAGACGTTCGCCTTCCAGGCGGAGATCAACCAGCTGCTTTCTCTGATCATCAACACCTTCTACTCCAACAAGGAGATCTTCCTCAGGGAACTCATCTCCAACTCGTCCGATGTAAGTTTCACCCCGACGACCCGCTCGTGCTCCTTCCTACCTTTGCGGCGGTTTTATTTAGGGTAGAACTAGATCTGTGCGCTAAACCCTCGCCGCGCCGTCCGATTGATAGATAGATCGGAGCCGTTGTGGCCTTACACGTGTTGATTTGATTTGAATCCGGTGGTTATGGGTTACGTAGGGTTTTGCGCTGCTGCTGGCGGCGCTTTTAATTCCTCCACTGTTGTTGGAGCAGACGCCGGCCATAAATCTAGTTGGATCTGTTTTGTATCTCGTGTCTTATTATTGTCTGCATGTCCTGTGACTACTTTCAAGTATCTATTTGTAGTTAAAATGTGTTTCAGTAGTTGAGATAGTTATTATCCATGCTGGGAAGTTTGTTATATTCTAAAAGCATAATTCTAGGGTTGATTTGGCCAGTACGGCATCAGTAATTTGTCTGCATAATTCGTGTTTATAATTATAATAATAATAATTTATATTCAATATCGTGCTAGGCTAGAATCTGTGCTGGGTCGTTACAAAACAGCATGACATCAGATACTTGCCGAAGCTGTGCACGTCTCCCTCATATAAAGTCAATACTGTGCTAGTCTAGAATCTGCAAGGGGTGCTGGGTGGTTACAGAACAGTATAACATCACATACTCAGCTGAAACTGTGCACGATCCCCTCAATTAATTTCTTAGTCCTAGTGCTACACTCCTGCATGATTAATCTAGTTTCACACAGTACACTGCATTACTTTTTCGAGTTTTATGAATCAAGCAACTAAACTTATGTTCCTCTGTTGTTTTCAAACAGGCCCTGGACAAGATCAGGTTCGAGAGCCTGACGGACAAGAGCAAGCTGGATGCCCAGCCAGAGCTCTTCATCCACATTGTCCCGGACAAGGCCAACAACACGCTGACCATCATTGACAGCGGCATTGGTATGACCAAGTCGGACCTTGTGAACAACCTTGGTACCATTGCCCGGTCCGGCACAAAGGAGTTCATGGAGGCGCTGGCCGCTGGTGCCGATGTGTCCATGATTGGCCAGTTCGGTGTTGGTTTCTACTCGGCCTACCTTGTCGCTGAGAGGGTCGTTGTGATCACCAAGCACAACGATGATGAGCAGTACGTTTGGGAGTCCCAGGCCGGTGGCTCGTTCACTGTCACACGTGATACCTCTGGGGAGCAACTTGGCAGAGGTACAAAGATGACCCTCTACCTCAAGGATGATCAGGTATAGCAGAAATTTACTCTGGTTAATGTTTTTGCTTGTGTGTTGTCATGCAGCCATGATTGGTTATTTAATGTGTAACTTATGTAGCACTTCTGGATGACATTGCTATAGTAGTTTTGCTGAAATCACATGGTTATTATGTGAATATTGGGTTTAGTTTTCCTTACAGTATATGCTTTTATTCTCTGCAGTTAGAGTACCTTGAGGAGCGCCGCCTGAAGGATCTGATTAAGAAGCACTCAGAGTTCATCAGCTACCCAATCTCTCTCTGGACTGAGAAGACCACTGAGAAGGAAATTTCTGATGATGAAGATGAGGAAGAAAAGAAGGATGAGGAGGGCAAGGTTGAGGATGTTGATGAGAAGGAAGAAAAGGAGAAGAAAAAGAAGAAGATCAAGGAGGTTTCTCACGAGTGGCAATTGGTCAACAAGCAGAAACCAATCTGGATGAGGAAGCCTGAGGAGATCACCAAGGAAGAGTATTCTGCTTTCTACAAGAGCCTGACCAACGACTGGGAGGAGCATCTTGCCGTGAAGCACTTCTCTGTTGAGGGTCAGCTTGAGTTCAAGGCTGTCCTCTTTGTGCCAAAGAGGGCCCCCTTCGACCTCTTCGACACCAGGAAGAAGCTGAACAACATCAAGCTCTATGTGCGCCGTGTCTTCATCATGGACAACTGCGAGGAGCTTATCCCCGAGTGGCTGAGCTTTGTCAAGGGCATTGTTGACTCTGAGGATCTTCCCCTCAACATCTCCCGTGAGACCCTCCAGCAGAACAAGATTCTCAAGGTCATCCGCAAGAACCTTGTCAAGAAGTGCGTTGAGCTGTTCTTTGAGATTGCTGAGAACAAGGAGGACTACAACAAGTTCTATGAGGCCTTCTCCAAGAACCTGAAGCTTGGCATCCACGAGGACTCCACCAACAGAACCAAGATTGCTGAGCTGCTGAGGTACCACTCCACCAAGAGCGGAGACGAGCTTACCAGCCTGAAGGACTATGTGACCAGGATGAAGGAGGGCCAGAACGACATCTACTACATCACTGGTGAGAGCAAGAAGGCTGTTGAGAACTCTCCCTTCCTTGAGAAGCTGAAGAAGAAGGGCTATGAGGTCATCTACATGGTGGACGCCATCGATGAGTATGCTATTGGCCAGCTGAAGGAGTTTGAGGGCAAGAAGCTCGTCTCTGCCACCAAGGAGGGCCTGAAGCTTGATGAGAGCGAGGATGAGAAGAAGAAACAGGAGGAGCTCAAGGAGAAGTTCGAGGGCCTCTGCAAGGTGATCAAGGAGGTGCTGGGCGACAAGGTGGAGAAGGTCGTTGTCTCTGACCGTGTGGTGGACTCCCCCTGCTGCCTCGTGACCGGCGAGTACGGCTGGACAGCCAACATGGAGAGGATCATGAAGGCCCAGGCGCTCAGAGACTCCAGCATGTCTGGTTACATGTCCTCCAAGAAGACCATGGAGATCAACCCGGAGAATGCCATCATGGAGGAGCTCCGCAAGCGCGCGGAGTCCGACAAGAATGACAAGTCTGTCAAGGACCTTGTCATGTTGCTGTTCGAGACGGCGCTGCTCACCTCCGGCTTCAGCCTTGACGACCCCAACACCTTTGGCACCCGCATCCACCGCATGCTCAAGCTGGGTCTGAGCATCGACGAGGACGAGGCCCCTGAGGCTGACGACACCGACATGCCCCCTCTGGAGGACGACGCTGGCGAGAGCAAGATGGAGGAGGTCGACTAAGCTGCTGTGCTGGGTTACCCCCTTGAGTCGTGGCGGAAGAGAGTTTTTAGCGTAGCTAATCTGGTTATCAGTATCTGAACATCGAGTTGTCGGTTTATTTTGTGTGGTTTACTTTTGCTAGCCTGCAATGTATGAGGCTGGATGTGCGTGGGTTATCGAACAGAGTACGTTATTTGTTGGTATAATAGTGCTGCTACTACCCGTTTATCCTGCCGCCTTTTACTGTAATTATTATGTTTTGTTGTTTTGCTTGGCCATTTTTTATCTGCTAGTTGCTTATCGCAGCAGTGGCAAAACACATTAACCTGTGAACACGCATCGTCGTTACTTGGCCAAAAATGTAAAAATGTGGAAGAAATGGCCAAGTATTTTTTAGCAAGGCAACAACAGAGATACTAGCTATTTAGGTAAATGCACTCATAGAACTGTATTTTATAGAAACCATAAGTGTCAATTTAGTAAAATCCTTTTATCTAAACTGCTAGATGCACGTGGACCCTCTGCCCTTTTATCTAAAAGGGATTTCAGTCCCATCAGCGTAAGTTCCAGATTTGCTCGTGTAATTCAATCTACTTTCTCCATAAAAAAAATATTAGTCGTTTTGATATTTTTATATTAGTTTTTATTGGCGATAGATTTTAGAGGTTCTCCCGGCCCCCGCGTCGCTCCCACGTGGGGCGACCCGGGCGGGCGGCGCCCTCCCTGACCTTCTTCGGCCGCCGTCGCCGCCCCTCGCGGCGGCCCGCGGCGCGGTCCTCAAAAAGGGATGGTTGATTTCCCCCTCCCCGTTCCACCCCCACCCCCCGCTCCACCCTACCCCCCTCTGCTCCAACTCCTTCTCCGACGACCACTGGCGGCTGCCGGCCAAATCCGGCCCCTTGCGGGTTAGATCCAGCGGTTGGCGAGGCCCTGCCACCCGTCTCCCTCCTCTAGCGTCGATGGCCGGCGGGCCACCTTCTTCGCCGGTCATGGCGGACAGCGGCCGCGCCCGGCCTCTGTGGGCCTAGACCTGCTGGCGTTCGGCCGGATCTGGCGAGCGCCCCACACCCCCCCTCCCTGACGTGTCGTCCTCCGACGAGTATGGGCGGCACGGGCGGACAGGGGTCGCCGGATCAGGGCCCCTGGGCCCCGGGCCGAGCCTCCCTCTCCCTGCACCCACCCCTCTCCGACTGTTGTGGCCGCCGGCTGGGAGGCCGGTGGCCCCTAGGCAGCTCCGGTCTGCGGGGCGCGCGGGCTGAGGGCCAAATCTGCGCCAATCTCCTTCCTTTGAGCCAGCAAGGTCTGCAACGTGCTTTGCGCTGCATCATGGTGATGTGGCCAGCTGTGCTTGTGGTGCACCATTGACATCGTGGTGGTATGGATGGTGTATGCTCGCTCGTTCTTCGGTCGGCATCAACTTGGACGGCGTGTGCCGTGTCTGGACGGGTGGCGCTAGGCGAAAGCCTCATTGTTGGCCGACGATGGCGATGCCTTCTTGGCGCCGATTTCCTCCCTGGAGGCATCTGTTGTTGCGCCACCCCTCTCCGACCGTCCTCAAGATTCTAGGTGAAAACCTGACCTATTTGGGCAGGCAGCGGTGGCGCTCCCTGCATCACAATCCTTCTTGGAAGACGTTGCTTTTTAAGCTCCAAGCCATGGCGCGTGCATGGCTGCCTTCCTCTTCGGTGTGGTGCGGGTCGTCGTCGTCGTATCGGTTTGGTTGTCGTGTTGTACCTATTTGGGCTTCATGTTTCTCTTCACCTAGTTTGTCCAGTTAGTGTGTGTTGCAACTGTAGTTGGGTCCTTTTCCGGTGGATGCTTTGCCACCGAGGTGTGCTCCGCCGGATGCTTTAAAGTTGGTAAGTGCAAATGCATACTTTAAAGTTGGTTGCCAAGGGCCTAAGTTGATCTTGCATTACACTACACCTCACGCCGCCTAAGTTATTAGGTTCAGCTTTTCTTTTTAATTCTCATGTTTACACACAACACGGCAATGACGAAATGCGGCAAAAGATTTTACTGGATTTTTATTAGACTGAGAGAATAATTAAAAAAAATAGAATTACACCCACGACTCTAAACTCTCCAACACTACTGCCCATAAACGATACCTACCTGACTCTATATATACATTGCTGGTAAAAACACCAGACTGAGCAGAACCAGATAATAAACATCGTACAGACAAACCTTCACCTCTTCCTCCCCTGCTGCGACTAAAAAACTTTACGCATTGATTCTTGTCGTCAATTCATATTGCTCTGCCTCTTCCTTGCATACGAGACACATACATACTGCAGGGGAAGTAATGTAGTACAAATCACACGCGGGTTCCTACAGAGTGGCGCCGACAGCATTACTAAAATTGAAAAGGCTAAGCATGTCGTTCAACAACCACGCACGCGAGGGAATCCTCTGCTGCGATCGATTGGCATTCCCAGGTGCTATTGCTATAGGGTGGCCACGAGATGCAACGTCCATGTCTTCCTCGTGGACACCGCCGGCAACAGACGCAGACGACGACGACGACAACGAACCTTGAGCACATGTGCTGCCTTTTGCGACTGGAATGAAGGCGGCTGGTATCCTTTCAACGCCGCCTCCGGCATGCCCTACTGCGAGGCGGCCATCATGACGGGCCGCAGCTCCTACGAGTTCAAGACTCTCAGGTTAAGCAACGATGCGACAGGCAGCAGCCCCAACAAGTCCACCGGAGCCTTGGCCTGCATACTGGATTCGGATATCAGAAGCTTTGACCAACTGTGGACATCAAATCACGCCGTGCCACGGCAATGGGTCCTCGGCGGCATGCCACAGCAGCCACAGCAAGTGTGCGAAGGAGGATATCAACCTTGATGGTGATGATGATGATGATGATGATGATGATGGGCATACCTGCAAGTGTACGAAGGGCTACCAAGGCAACCCTTACATTCCCAATGGATGTAAAGGTAAATGATCTTTCATGGGCTGTGCTATATATATATACAGATATATATACAGATTAATCGATCATGTAACATGCATGCTCATCATTATTTCCATATATGTAGACATGTGCGCATGAGTTTCTTTAGGTTATTGATTGATGATGTGTGTTATTGTTTTACTCTTGCATTGCAATTGGTTCAGATACCGACGAGTGCGATGATCCAAACACGTACCCCTGTTATGGCAACTGCAACAACACTGAAGGAGGATATCACTGCGTGTGCCCTGAAGGCTTCGTGGGCAATGCTTCCCTGCCAAATGGATGCAAAGGTACAATATCACAAACAAGATCTAGTAAGTATGAAACAATTCACCAAAATGTACCTATCCATTCTCTGTTGGTTAACTGCTAGATCCATATAGAACTCGCAGTCTTTTTTTTTGAGAGTACACAGTACAACGCAGACACTCAACACGCACGCACACTCGCCCCTACGAACACACGCACGCAAACCCTACCCCTATGAGCACAAATCTTGAAGTTCACGAAAACACCACAGGTGCCTCGCTGTCGACGGGAACGTCGCCTACCACTTAACGCGTAGCGCCGGAAAATTCTGGAATAAATTCAGAATAAAGTGTTGCACCCAGGATTTGAACCCTGGGTGGGAGCCCCCCAACCAATGTCCTTTGTCATTGCGCCGTGAACCCCTTGACATAGAACTCGCAGTCTAGCCAACCATATGTTACATATTATTCTTAAGGAAACGTACAGTTACTACAAAGTTATGCCCAGGAATGAAATTTTGTTCTTCAAATTGATAGTCACTAGATCGGTGCACGATGTCTCCTGTGAACTCGGATTGTTGTTGTCGTCGTCTTCGTCTTCGGCTTCGTCGTGGCGAAGGTCCCTTTCCAGATCTTGGATGCGATGCTCTAGGTAGTACATGTATTCTGCATGAGGAGAAATAGGTCGAGGATCCACCCACCTAACGAACACATAGTTTTCTTCGGAGTTAGAAGTCTATAATAAAAGTGTCATGTTAGTTGTGAAGCCACTTAAAATAAAAACAATGAATACCAATAGCAATAGCAGTTACCAATGCTCGTGGGCATTTGAAGAAACGCCGACCTTCGTCAATGCCTTCTAGAAACATCTGCACTAAACAATCCTCACCATGCATGCATCTTGGTCAGTCTTCTCTGCGGTTATCGTAGGTTCTGAGATAATTATCTCCACGAAAATCATACTTGCTCTCCTCTGGAAAAAGATAATCTGGTTCTGGCAAATAATCGGGAACAATTGTCCCCTCCCACACAACTGGGGCTCCCTTCCCCTTTCCCCTTCCACTGCTCGAACCCTTCCCTCTAGACGAACCTCCTCCTGACATTTCTACTCTTCTCTCTAGCTCAATCCCTTCCCTCTAACTGAAGCCTTTGCACAAGAGTTTACTCTTTTCAGCAACGCATACATGAACGGGTATATATAGGTAGAAAGAGGTCTAGTAACTTTTGCATTGTTACACAATTGCTCTCAGAATTCTACATTTCACTCTAAAGCCTACAAGTGCTCAGAAAAGTCTACCAAATACTAAAAACCTTTAACTGCTCTGAAAAGCCTACCCTAAAACTGAAAAGTCTACGAAAACTGAAAAACCTACAAAAAACTAAAAAGTCTACGATCTACTGAAAAGCCTACGCTCTGAAAATCCTACGAGACACTGAAAAGCCTACGCATTTTCTGAAAGTGTAGCCATCACTGAAAAGCCAACGCAATTTCTGAAATAAAGTGAAAATAAAACAAAACAGGTTTCGCGAAACACTTTAAATCTGCTCTCAGGGGTGGCAAAACTGCTCACAAACTGCTAAGCCTGCTGGGCAAAACTGAGCCGGGTTCTGGGCTCCCAGGCCTGTTGCGCCATGGCCCATGGAGCGGCGGGCCTGGGAACCCAGAAACCGAACCGAACAAGTTTTGATAAGCAAGCTTAGCAGTTTTCAACACATAACTATCAATGAATAAGTCCATGGGCATTGAATACTTCATCACATACTTTATTGATTCGAATAACGATAGATAAATTTTCACATGTCCTTGTTTCGACTAAGATCAACATAACGACAGAAGTGCATAAGTACATAAATTACACACTGCATGAGTCTAACATAACGACATTAATGGTACATCTCCTAAGTCCGGGTCCTAATACTCTAAGCTCCTGGAGTGTACGGATCCCTCTACCGCCTCCGTCTCCCAGGGTTCGTGTCCAAGACGTTGGCGCTGTATTCACCAAGCCATTAGATGAGAAGAGGTTTTGCAAGCTAAGGAATGAATTGAACATTCTTGACTTCTCAAATATGTGTTGATGCACCCCCCCCATATATATGACATGCCTCTCCTTCGAGCTATGCAAGGTACAAGTTGTTTGACATGTCATTCATCCTTGTTAGGAATTGTTAGTGCATCTAGACATAAAGTCATTAGGCTCATTTATGAAAATCAAATGATTTGATGCTTATATGGTACCACTATTGTTTCTATGCTTGATTTGATCTAGTGGTAGCATATGACATATTTGTGGGCTTCCAATCCTAGAGTTTAATCTAGATCATGAACTTCAAATGTTTAGCTCAACATGGGCAAGATAACCATTCTAGGATATGTGAACAAGTTTGTCCATGGTTTAAACCGAGTTAAATAGCTTGAGGCAAGTAATCTAGATTGAACCACAACTAAGCTTCTCTCCAATAATCAAACCTTTAAGCACATCTTTTATGATAATAGATGACAAAGGGGGAGAAGTAAGTAGTACAACAAAAAGAAATTATTTTGAAATTTTTTGAAAATGAAAGCATACAAGTAGGGGGAGCAAACCTATGATTAAAGTTGTTGCATATCTTTGTGAATTCATAAGTGCTTGCTTGCATATGTTTTTACATTCATGATATGCTTGTGTGGTGAATGCTAGAACCTAAATTGATATGGTGTTTGATAAACTAGCATGCTTAGATTGTTACATCTTTAAGTGGTATTTAGTTCTCTCAAAGTGTTTCCAAGTTGTTTGTCAAGTGGTTTCTAGGCATTCATGGTGCTAAAGATGGTTTATATTGCACTCCGATTGGTATCACGCTTCAAAGGTCCATCCTACACACCTTATCATCATTTGGTAGCATTCACTCTCCCACAATTCCTATTCATGCATATGTGATCAAAATGAACCAAACTCATATATCACATATGTAGGGGGAGCTAATACTACCAAATTTGAATTTTTCATCATATATATTCATTTGTGAAAAGGTTGTCATAAATTATCAAAAAGGGGGAGATTGAAAGACCTTGTTTGGTTTTGGTTAATTGATGAAACCTATGGACTAACCCTTGAACTAAGTGTATGATCAAGATAGGGTGGTCCACCTTTGAACATGGAGCTAGATGGATGATCATGGTGAATCAAGTGCTTCATGGAATAAGGAAAAGAAGAAAGAGAAACAAAAATGGGCTCAAGGCAAAGGTATATCATAGGGCCATTTTTGGTTTAGTGATCAAGACACTATAGAGAGTGTGATCACCTTTAGGATAGATAGCCGTACTATCAAGAAGGGAAAACTCGTGTCGATTGCGGTTATCATATGCCACTAGGTTTGCATTGCATACCCATTTAAAACAAACCTAAGTGACTCAAACATGAACTAAAATCCATGAACTATATTGTAAAAGGCTAACACAGGTGAACAAGAGATGAATCACAAGGTGTTAGCACTTGGAAGCATGGAGATGAAGAGGTGGCTCGTTTTGCCACTCAAAGAGGCACCGGACGCAAGGTCCAGACGTAGGGCAAAGGCCGACCGGACCAATGGACTTGCGTCCGGTGCCTAGCCCTCGGGCTCTCTGGACAGGAGGTCCAGACGCAAAAGTGAGTCCGGACGCTGACTCTAGTCGCGCGTCCGGAGCTTGGCACTCACTGGACTTCTCTGGATGTATTTTATCCGGACGCTGAATGCGGTCCGGACCCAAGAGACCGGACGCGTGTACGGAGCTCGGAGCTCTCTGGACCCCTCTCTGGACTGGGTCCGGACGCAAGCCGAAGAGGGTCCGGACGCTACTGTGTTGTGCGTCCGGAGGCTACACGTCGGCACAGTCAGGGCGCCAACAGGCGAATTCAAAATGGAGGAGGGTCCGGACGCATGCGCAATGGTCCGGACCCCCCATGCAAAGTGCGTCCGGAGCTACGTAGATTTCAGTGAAAAGGAGCAAAACGGCTAGCTCGGTTTGGATGGCTATTTAAGTGGCTTGGCCGGCTCCTAGGGCTTGCTCTTGCACCTCCCATTCATTTGACATACTTGTGCTTGCTTGAGATAGCCCCCAACTCACTCTCTTCACTCTTGTTGCATATTTGTGAGAGTTTGAGTGATCCAAGTGCATTGATCATTGCATTGCATCTTAGTGGCATTTGGTCATCGTCATCGCCGTGTGGTTTCTTGTTATTCTTGGTGTTTGCCAACACCTAGACGGCTTGGTGATTGTGGAGAAGCTTCGGCGCAATTTGTGATTGTTTGCGGACGGCTTCGGTGATTGTGAGAGGGCTTGTACCCACCTCGGCGGAGAGCCAAAGGGTAACTCTAGTGGATTGCTCATGTCATTGAGTTACTCTCATTTGGGTGGATTCTTGTGGTGCCCGAGTTAGTGGGCTAGGCTTGTCATTGCCTATTAGCCACCGAATCACCACTTGAGTAGTCGACACAATGGGGACTAGCTTGGTGGCAACCAAGTGAACCTCGGGAGAAAAATCGATTGTCATCTTGTCTCCCGGGTACTCTTTGGTATTCATTGTGATTGGTTCTTCCTATTGACATCCATACATCACAAGGCATCGGTATAGCAATCACCTCCTCTCTTATATTTACTCTCTCATATCTTGTCTAGTTAGCTTGCTAGTTAGCTTCTTTAGTAGTTGTTCTTACTAGCTTGTGTTAAGTGCTTTAGGTTCTTGCTATTGATTGATAAGCACTTAATTAACTAGAATTGCATTGGATAGGTGGCTTTGCACCCTAAGTAGAGCTAGAGCAAAAAGCTTCGCTTAAGTGTTATCTAACCTTTTGCTCTAGTGATTTGTAGAATTTTTATTAGGCTATTCACCCTCCCCCCTCTAGCCATCTAGGACCTTTTAGGTACCCCGATGCATCGTCGAGTGGGGTGTGCGAGGACCCCGGGGGTGTCCTGGGCCCACTACTGCTGGTGTGGGTACCCCGCGTGGGTGTCCTGGGCCCACTGCTGCTGGTGCGAGGACCCGTGTAGGGTCGAGATGGCGGACTAGACAGGGGTGAATAGTATTTTCTAAAACTTAAACGTTCCGGCTAACCGAATCAAATGCGGAATTAAAACTATCGGTCTAGCCAAGACTACACCCCTCTAACTATAACTCTAGCACCTAGCAAAGTATGTCTATTATGCTAACTAAGGTGCCAAGCTAGGAAACTCACCTAAATAAGTCTAGGCTGTAAGGTCACACAAACCTAAGCAACTAGTACTCTAAGCACACCGGGAGCTCCTACACATACTAGTAAGCAAAGCACAAAGCACCTAAGCTCGCTAGCAAGACTACACAAGCCAACTAGAGAGCTCAACTTACTTAGCTACACAAACTAAGCAATGTGACTAACAAGGCTAATCAAGCCAATTAGTCACTCAAGATCTTACTTCTAAGATACACAAGCTAGAAGGTAACTAGGCAAGCCACACAAGCTAAACTAGTTACTAAAGCAACCACTAAACACTAGCACAAGTATGAAACAATAATTATAAGCTAGTGAACAGAGAGTGCAAACCACTAGTTTGTACTACTGGTAGTAGGACCGGTACTACCGGTGGCGGACCGGTACTACAGGTGGCTCGCTGTAGCTCCGGGATCTCAATGTAATGAGCTTTGAATCCGGATCCGAGCTTTTCCCCACACTCCTTGAGGTTGAGGGTGATGATGTTGAGCTTTGCTTGGATTGCTTCCTCTCTAATTTGTAGATCGGGGCTTCCCAACCTATGAACTTGAGGGAGAGAGGAAGAACACAAAGAACACAATAGCAAAGGATAGTCGAAGCTATCTCCACAACATCAAGCACACGAGACTCATGATTTATATCGAGGTTTGGCAACTCTACACTAGAGTTCCTACTCCTCGTTGTTGAGGTGACCGTGAAGGTCGGAGTCTCTTTCACCTCTGAGAGTTCATATGTGATTTTGGTAATTGAGTGACAACTTAGGTGAACTAATATGTGTCTAAGTGATATATACACATGAGATTAGTTCACATGTGATTGTGTGATGAAGGAGCTTAATTGCACATGAGACATGGCATGGAGTCATGTGATCAAGGTGGAGAAGATCAAGATGAGGTTTGGCTTGATGGACCGGTTGCAAGTGTGAAAGGCGAGCAAGTGATGATTGGCGCCGATGGACCAAGGCAACGGTGAAGAGCAAGTGAGGTCAAGATCGATGAACCAACACAGGCATGTGATGATATGAAGTGGATCATATCATTTGACAAGTGGTTGGTGCATGCGTTGCATAAACATAGGAGAAGGAGATGGAATGGAATGCGCAAGGTAAAGGTATAACCATAGGGCATTTTGTTTCACCGGTCATAGGTGTGTAGAGAAGATTATGACCGGGTTTAGGATAGATAGCCGTACTATCAAGAGGAGCAAACTTGTTTGCATATCGGTTATCTAGTGTCACTGTGAGCGATCTAACTTTGCGATGAATTAGGATCGAGTGGCGTGGTAAGAGCAAGTGAAAATGCTTTGAAAAATATTGTGAAAATACTAACACACATGCACAAGGTGAAGAACACATTTGTGTTAGCACTTGAGAAGCAAAGGAAGAAGTGCGGAGGAGTCTCGGCTGAAAACCGAGCTCCGGACGCAAAGGGCCTAGGGGGTCCGGACCATTGCGTTTGGGTCCAGAACCAAACCCTAGGTCTCGGCCGAGTCTGTGAGTCCGGACGCAGGGGGTTCGGGCGGTCCGGACCTTTGGCTATGCGTCCGGACGCCACCCCCTCTGACTGCGCTGTGCTGACAGAGGTGATCCGGGCGTTGTTCGTCGTCCGGACGGTGAACTCCGGACGCAGCGTTCGGAGGTTGGAGCTCTGTGTAACCGCTCGGAGTGAAGGTCTGGACGCTGTATGCGGTCCGGACGTAGGGATCCGGACGCGCATCCAGTGTCTGGCGCTCTCTGGAGTGGAGGTTCGGACGCAGGTTGTTGGTCTGGTGCGGCACTGTTGCAAGCGTCTGGAGACGCGTGGCGGCGATCGGTGCAGTGCGCCAATGACTCTCTCTAACGACAGCGAGTCCGGACGCAGACTGCATGGTCCGGACCCGCACTGTTCAGTGTGTCCGGACCCTCTGCAGAGAGCCCAGTGAAGGGGGAAAACGGCTAGTTTGTTTGGCTAGCCTATAAATAGTTGTTGGCCGGCCTTTGGGGCTGGTAGAGAACCTTGGGCATTTGTTTCCTCTAGTGTGCTTGGTTTGGGAGCCCTCTAACTCACTCATACTTCGATAGTGTTCATCCGATTGAGTGAGAGAGCGATTTCTAGTGCGTTGCTTTGAGAGATTGCATCGTGTGGCACTAGGTGATCGTGTTGCAGGCCGGAGTGCTTGTTACTCTTGGAGGTTGCCACCTCCTAGACGGCTTGGTGGCTTGAGGCTCCGTCGAAGCGCGTAAGAAGATTATGCGGCGCTCCAGAGAAGTGCTTGTGAGGGGTATTATGCTCGCTCCGCGGGAGATCGCGAAGAGCAACTCTAGTTGAGCGTGTCATTGAGCTACCCTCACTTGTGGGTGGATTCTTGCGGCGCCCGAGTTAGTGGGCTAGGTTTGTGAACGCCTATTAGCCGCCGAATCACCAAAGTGTGTGGTCGACACAACGGGGACTAGCTTGGTGGTGACCAAGTGAACCTCGGGAGAAAAATCGCCGTGTCAACCTTGTGTACATCTTCTCGGTGGTTTGCATTCTCCAAATCACTAGCTTGTATTTTCATTCTCATACTTGTGCTAGTGTTTAGTTGTTGCTCTTGTAACTAGTTTAGCTTGTGTAGCTTACCTAGTTACCTTCTAGCTTGTGTAGCTTAAAAGTAAGATCTTGAGTGACTAATTGGCTTGTGTAGCATTGTTAGTCACATTGCTTAGTTTATGTAGCTAAATAAGTTGAGATCTCTAGTTAGGCTTGTGTATCCTTGCTATTGAGTGTTGCTAGTGAGCTTAGGTGCTTTGTGCTTTGCTTACTTGTATGTGTAGGAGCTCCCTTTGTGCTTAGAGTACTAGTTGCTTAGATTTGTGTGACCTTACAACCTAGACTTGTTTAGGTGAGCTTCCTAGCTTGGCACCTTAGTGAGCCCATTTAGTATACTTTGCTAGGTGCTAAAGTTATAGATAGAGGGGTATAGTCTTGGCTAGACCGATAGTTTTAATTCCGCATTTGTTTTGGTTAGCCGTTGCGCTTAAGTTTTTAGAAAAGACTATTGACTCCCTCTCTAGTCTGCCATCTCGACCCTACAACCTCCTTGCCTCTCCCTTGAGGCCCACACAAAGAGTGCCCAAGGTTTTCACTAAGAACGGATGGGGATTACAAACACTTCGATTGCCCTCACAAATGAACAAATCATGGGCAAGAACGAAGAACGCCTAGCCGGCTACGATTCCAAGAATCCAAGAGCAACAAATGCAAAGCAAACCGGCGAGATGAGGAAATCGAATGCTCAAGACGTAGATCGATCCTCTCCTCTCTCTAATCTCACAAATCCACCATGGATTGAAGTCTAGGAGCAAGGAGGAAGAGAGAGACACTCTTGGGACCCTTTTCTCAGATGTGGAACTGGAATAATGGGGATGACCACCGCCCCAAGGGAAGGGGCGGCCTATTTATTCCCGCAGCTCCCGACGCACTACCGGTACTACCGGTCCAAGGAATCCGACCGTTGGAGCTTCCCGACCGTTGCACAAAGTTAGACAACCGGTACTACCGGTAGTTTATTTTTCAGCACATCTTTAAAGTGCCCTCGCGTGCGAGAAAACCCCACCGGGAGCTGATAGGTACCACCGGTCTTCACCGGTACTACCGGTGGGAGACCAGTAGTACCGGTGGCTCAGCAGAAAGCCACCGAAGCACTCTTCTAAGTAAACGATTTGCACCGCTTCTCTCAAATGTCTCTAGACTAGTAACTTGAGTACTCTTATCCTCATCAAGCTAGTCTACTATGCATCCCTCTTGATAGTACGACTTTTCCTATAACTCAACCTGGTCAAACACTTCTCTAAACCTCTATGACTGGTGAATGAAATGCTCTAAGTTATACCTTTGCCTTGTGCATTCCATTTCGTCTTCTTCTCCAACGTTGATGCAACATACGCACCAACCTATCACAAATGATATGATCCACTTCATATCATCACGTGACCGTGTTGGTTCATCGATCTTGACCTCACTTGCTCTTCACTGTTGCGTTGGTCCATCGGCGCCAAGCATCACTCGCTTTCCCTTCACACTTGCAACCAGTCCATCAAGCCAAGCCTCATCTTGATCTTCTCCACCTTGATCACATGACTCCATGTCATGTACCATGTACAATAAACTCCTTCATCACCAAGTTGAGCACCATCAATATGCGCAAGCCATCTCTCCACCATGACTTTATTGGTTGCTCACACTTGTGTACCTAAGGACTAAATCACCTGTGTGTCTCACATTAAACACATATTAGTCCACCTAAGTTGTCACTCAATTACCAAAATCACACAAGGACCTTTCAATCTCCCCCTTTTTGGTAATTGATGACAACTCTATAAAGATATGGAAATTAAGATCATTTTGGACATTATGCCATTTATCCATCATTTAAGCTCTATACCATGATTTGGATAAATGCCACAAGATCCGACTTGGTAGTGATAGCTCCCCCTACATGTGTGCTCACAAAGGTTTGATTTAAGATTTGCACACATGCATGAATAGGAATTTTGGGAGTGCTAACACTACTAAGTAATGCTAAGGGACATAGGATAAACCTTTGAAGATGCTCATTGTAGATGTACTTTGAAGTTCATCCTTAGCACCATGGTTAGCTAGATACAACAAAAAAACACTAGAAACCCCCGTGAGATCAACATTATAAGCACGATTTCTAGATACCACTTATTAGATTAACTATCTAGCTTATCAACCTATGCATGCTAGTTTATCAAGTCATCATTCAAATCCTATAACTAGCATACACCACACAAGAATGCATATGAAGATAAGACTTATGCAATATGTAAGCAAGCACATGAACATGCACATATCAAATGCAATCAATCAAGTTCATGAGCTTGCTCCTCCTACTTGTGTGCATCTCTTAGTCCAAGACTTTGATCATTTGGTCTTGTTCCCTTGTCTATGTCCATGTCTCTTTCCCTTAGTGCATGTCCATTCACTAATATATCTTTGTTCACTAATCTCTCCCCCTTTGTCATCAATTTCCATAAAAGGTATGCTCATATTGATGCAAAGGTTGCACTAGGGTAGATGGTTTATACTTTTTGATGGACACTAACACATTTGTATTGGAATGACTCTTCATGTAAGATCATTGACCATTATACAGTAGGGCAACTCCCCTTTGGTCAAAGCAATTGTCATCCAAATGAGCTTTGCAAGTAAGAGAACTATGATTTGATCACTTAAAGTTGAGGATCACTTGTTAGCTTGTAGGGTATCACTTGTGAGATTACCACTTGTAGAATTATTTGAATTAACTCAATGTGGATCATCACAAGTATGCTAGAACTAGACATATTTTACAAGTACCAATATGAAAGTTGATACTCTTTGAAAGATTAGCATAAGTCTAGATACCATTTGTAGATTACATCTTGATATCCATTTGCATAGTTGTCTTGTGCTTGAACTAGATTCATCTCCATGAGCTTCTATGTTGGACTTTTACTAACATGTATAGCATAAGTTTTCAAGTCCAGTTTAAACCCTCTCTAAGCTTGTTCACACGCATTACGCGGTTATCTTATAGAGGTTGTACTTGTCACTTATACAATCCATGAATAGATCAAGTACTTGGGTTTACTAGCTCATGAACAAACTCATATACTACCACTAGATCAAACAATTCAATCAAGCTAGTGGTAGGCTATAAGCATAAAATTCATTTGATTTTCAATGAATGAGCACTATGTATGACTATATGTACTAAACAAGTCCTAAGTATTAGATGTATGCATATGTCAAACAATTTTACCTTTGCTATGTTGGAGTAGAGGATAGTCATATAGATTTCATCTCCAATTAGCAATGTGAAGTCCAATTAAGAGCTTGGTGAAGACCAATTGATAACCAATTTGAATACCAATCTTCACCCATATGATTTGAGAACCACTAATGATCAAGTGCACTTTCTTGTTGTGGTTGACTTACTTCTTTCTTGATCTTTGCTTACATGAGAGAGTACCACTTTGTAGAAGATAATACTACTTGAATATCATGATACATACTTGTAGGATAAATTCATAAATCTCTCTCTTTTGGGTGTTGCTTGCTTTTGTTTTGATCAATTCTTTTGATATCTTTCAACTAAGCATATCCACATGATTCTTAGATCACCACTTCCATATTAGTCTTCCAAGTAACCTTGGTTCACCTACAAAAGGCGGCAAGCCCCTACAAAAGGGAGAAGTGACCTCTCTCCAAGAATCACCCTTGACACTCAATTGAAATGACTTTGTTTAATTGATCTTCATCTTGAGCACTAAACATGTGTCAAATACACTCCACAATCAAATAACCTTGTACTCAATTCTAGCATAGGTACCTCAATCACTTATAAGCATGATTCCAACTTGAGGACCTTTCAATTTGAGTGACTCTAAATCAATCCAATGTTTGTCACTTTTCTGACAGATTTTGTACTCTTCAAAGAATATATCATATCTCACAAAGTACATATCCAATGATCTTGAATTTTGGTGGATATGTGCTTCACTGAGTCATCTAGCATACATAAAAATTTGAGCTTCATTGGACCACTAGATTGCTACCAGATTTCACATCTTTCCACCTAGGTACATGCTGCAAACTGTTGCACATGTGTTGACAAGATCCACTCCACAACGAAGTATCCCTTATCCGATACCCATGAAATTTAAACAACAACTAATACCACAAGTGTAGAGAATGCACACAAAATTTCAAGCCAATCTAAGTAGATTTGAACTCTCAAACATGGCTATGATCACAGCTAGCTCAGATTTTGAAAGATTGACAAGAGTTGACAAATTGAGCTATGCTTCTTCAAATTGAACCAAATTTGAATCCAACTTGTTTGAACACTCTTACAAGACATATATCCATTCAATCCTCTTACTAAAAGTAGTCTCATGATGATATTCATTCAAATCAACTCAAACTTAATCACTAAGCATTTAATCCATTCAAACATCTTATAGCAAGCAACTAGTGCACATATATATCCAATTCAAGCAACTCATATGCACTATGTGTATATCCAATTCAAATATCTTATACACACCCAAATAAACTTGATCAATAAGAAATATACCTTTATTAGACCATGATCAATCCATTAGCAAGCTTTAACTTGGATAATTACAAGCCTTCAAATAATCCAATCACCCACCACAACTTGATAATGCACTTGTATGTTGTAGCATTTGGGTTTCATCTTTTGACTTGGCATTGGGATAAGGATAGAACTAAGCTTCATTACTTGATTCAATCATATGATAGTCAATATGAAACACATGGAGTCAAGCATCCAATGCCAATGGTACCTACACACATTCATCCACTTGTTGATGGTACCCAAACTAGTTTGGGTCCTCTCAAGTTAGGTGCAACATACTTAGGCAATGCTTTAGTATGAATAGTGGGATGTTTTGCAATAGCAACCATAGAGGTACCACTACCATCCTTTATAAGCATATGATCATCAATAATTGAAATAGGCTTAGAAGTCATACCTAGGGGACATGAATTAGCCATGTGTCCCCTTTCCCGACATGAGTAGCACACTCTCTTTGCTTGAGCCTTTTCTTCCTTCTCATGTTGTGCTTCTCATTGTCTTGCCTCTTATCTTGTGCTTGAATCTTCATCTCAAGCTTGGTAGGACACTTCGAGGCAAAATGTCCCATATCTTCACATTTGAAGCACTTGATGTGAGACAAATGATTCTTCTCTTGATCTTTGCTCATCGTCATCTTGTTGGCATCATGAATAAGAGTTGGATGTCTTGCTCTTGCTTTGCCACCTCTTCTTGTCTTCTTCTTTATCATCCTCGAATCACCATCTTGATGGTTGATCTTGTGTTGCACTTGGGGCTTGGCTTGTGGCTTAGCTTGAGCATTCTTGGCTGGGAAAACATTTGCAAGATGTCCCATCCCATAACACTTGAAGCACATGAAATGAGATAACTTCTTTTGTTCTTGCTTATTCTCTTTCTTGCCCTTGCTCTTGTGGAAACCGATTCCACTCTTGTCACCATGTCTTCTTTGATTGTTCAGCATTTGATCAAGGATGACTTTGGAAGTGTAGCACCTCTCTAGCTTGTTGCTCATGTTCTTTAATTCACTTTTAAGCTCATTGTTCTTCTTCAAAAGGTTAGTCTCACAAGACATAGAAGTAGAACAAGCATCTATATTTGAAGAACATGGCATATCAAGTAAATCATCACAAGAGGTGAATACATACTTCTTCCCTACATCACAAGGGTTAGCAACAACATGTGATTGATCATTTGACCCAAGTGATGAGCTCTCTCATTTTTAAGATTTAGAAATTCATTAACTAGAGAGCCATGTTTGTGAACTAAATCTTCATGAGACAAGAGAAGTTGCTCATGATCAAATTTTAGTTCATCATGTGAAGATTTAAGAACATCAAGTAAGTGTTTATGTTCTTCACATGAGGTCTTTAGAAGTGAGTTTTCATCTTTTAGTTTCTTTGTTTTATTTAACTCACTTTCTAAAGCCTTTGAGAGTTTGCACACAAGCTCAAAGTTAGGGTCATCACAATCTACAATCACATTGCTAATTGATACCTTAGTGTCATCGTGTGACATGAAGCAATGTGATGAGGTAGAAGAGCTTGTGGAAGCATCACTCTCATAGTCCGACAATGCATCATCAACATCATCATCAAGTGTGCATGGAGTAGCATCATCAATTGCAACACTTGATGTTGGGCCTTTATCTTTCTTGTCAAGTGATCTTGTGGTAGATAGATCATATTCATCACTTGACCATAAGGTGGAGCAATCTTCCACAACCACCGAGTTATGGTCATGCTCAACATCCTCATGTGCCACCAACTTGGACACATCATCATCAATGTTTGGCACCGTCTCATATGTTTCAATGAGATAGGTCCAAATCTCGTGAGCGCTCTTCATGTCCATAATCTCACCAAAGATGTTATCTTTTATAGAATGGTAGAGAATGTTAGTAGCTTGGCAATTGAGATGTAGGCACTTCTTTTGTGCTTGAGTTGTATCCTTCTCTCTCAATTTCACAAGAGAGTCCCACATCCATGATCCATCACATTTGGGGAGAAATAAACTTAAAGTTGCATGTCAACCAATTTCTCCACCGTGCAAAGTGTGTGCCATCAAAAATGTGTGGACACTCAACATCTAGCCCATAAGTCGCCATCCTCTCGGGTCGGTAAAGACCACAAATAAGAGACCAAGCTTTGATACCACTTGTAAGGTCGAGATGGCGGACTAGAGGGGGGGTGAATAGTATTTTCTAAAACTTAAACGTTCCGGCTAACCGAATCAAATGCGGAATTAAAACTATCGGTCTAGCCAAGACTACACCCCTCTAACTATAACTCTAGCACCTAGCAAAGTATGTCTATTATGCTAACTAAGGTGTCAAGCTAGGAAACTCACCTAAATAAGTCTAGGTTGTAAGGTCACACAAACCTAAGCAACTAGTACTCTAAGCACACCAGGAGCTCCTACACATACTAGTAAGCAAAGCACACAACACCTAAGCTCGCTAGCAATGCTCTCTAGCAAGACTACACAAGCCAACTAGAAAGCTCAACTTACTTAGCTACACAAACTAAGCAATGTGACTAACAAGGCTACTCAAGCCAATTAGTCACTCAAGATCTTACTTCTAAGCTACAGAAGTTAGAAGGTAACTAGGCAAGCCACACAAGCTAAACTAGTTACTAAAGCAAGCAACCACTAAACACTAGTACAAGTATGAAACAATAATTATAAGCTAGTGAACAAAGAGTGCAAACCACTAGTTTGTACTACCGGTGGTTGACCGGTACTACCGGTGGCTCGCTGTAGCTCCGGGATCTCAATGTAATGAGCTTTGAATCCGGATCCAAGCTTTTCCCCACACTCCTTGAGGTTGAGGGTGATGATGTTGAGCTTTGCTTGGATTGCTTCCTCTCCAATTTGTAGATCGGGGCTTCCCAAACTATGAACTTGAGGGAGAGAGGAAGAACACAATAGCAAAGGATAGTCGAAGCTATCTCCACAACATCAAGCACACGAGACTCACGATTTATATCGAGGTTCGGCAACTCTACACTAGAGTTCCTACTCCTCGTTGTTGAGGTGACCATGAAGGTCGGAGTCTCTTTCACCTCCTTGCCTCTCCCTTGAGGCCCACACAAAGAGTACCCAAGGTTTTCACTAAGAACGGATGGGGATTACAAACACTTCGATTGCCCTCACAAATGAACAAATCATGGGCAAGAACGAAGAACGCCTAGCCGGCTAGGATTCCAAGAATCCAAGAGCAACAAATGCAAAGCAAACCGACGAGATGAGGAAATCGAATGCTCAAGACGTAGATCGATCCTCTCCTCTCTCTAATCTCACAAATCCACCGTGGATTGAAGTCTAAGAGCAAGGAGGAAGAGAGAGACACTCTTGGGACCCTTTTCTCAGATGTGGAACTGGAATAATGGGGGTGACCATCGCCCCAAGGGAAGGGGCGACCTATTTATTCCCGCAGCTCCCGACGCACTACCAGTACTACCGGTCCAAGGAATCCGACCGTTGGAGCTTCCCGACCGTTGCACAAAGTTAGACAACCGGTACTACCGGTTGCTCACCGGTACTACCGGTAGTTTATTTTTCAGCACATCTTTAAAGTGCCCTCGCGTGCGAGAAAACCCCACCGGGAGCTGATAGGTACCACCGGTCTTCACCGGTACTACCAGTGGGAGACCAGTAGTACCGGTGGCTCAGCAGAAAGCCACCGAAGCACTCTTCTAAGTAAACGATTTGCACCACTTCTCTCAAATGTCTCTAGACTAGTAACTTGAGTACTCTTATCCTCATCAAGCTAGTCTACTATGCATCCCTCTTGATAGTATGACTTTTCCTATAACTCAACCTGGTCAAACACTTCTCTAAACCTCTATGACTGGTGAAATGAAATGCTTTAAGTTATACCTTTGCCTTGTGCATTCCATTTCGTCTTCTTCTCCAATGTTGATGCAACATACGCACCAACCTATCACAAATGATATGATCCACTCCATATCATCCCGTGACCGTGTTGGTTCATCGATCTTGACCTCACTTGCTCTTCACCGTTGCGTTGGTCCATCGGCGCCAAGCATCACTCGCTTTCCCTTCACACTTGCAACCAGTCCATCAAGTCAAGCCTCATCTTGATCTTCTCCACCTTGATCACATGACTCCATGTCATGTACCATGTACAATAAACTCCTTCATCACCAAGTTGAGCACCATCAATATGCACAAGCCATCTCTCCACCATGACTTTATTGGTTGCTCACACTTGTGTACCTAAGGACTAAATCACCTGTGTCTCACATTAAACACATATTAGTCCACCTAAGTTGTCACTCAATTACCAAAATCACACAAGGACCTTTCAACCCCGCGGGGGTGTCTTGGGAGAACTGGTGTTGCGTACCACTCTGGTACCACTGATGCTGCTGTGAGGACCCTATGGTGCCGTCATGGCACCACTCGTGCTGCTGACTGTGGGATCCTCCTAGCCAGTCCTCGTCTTCCTCGTCATCAGCAGTTGCAGGGCCCTTGCCCGCACCATCGTGGACGGGTGTGCGCACCTCGGGCGTGGCACCAGTCACTGGCTGTGAAGAGGTAGCTGGTGTCCTATGTGACGGAGCTGGGTAGTCTAGTGCCTCCCATGGGGTGTCCATATAGCTCATCTTCTAAGCTAGCTTCCTGCAACTCTTCTTGACCTTCTGAAAATGGATAGAATGCTTAGAGTTAGATCAAGTTGTAGAGTGTTAGCCATTATTTTAGTTCGAACAAAGAAAAAACGTGAACCTCCACAAATGCTTCGAGCATGCCTGGGCCTCACCCTCTCGCCTCGTATAGAGTATATGCTGCTTCATTGGACATCCGTACCAACTGTTTCACCTGCACAAGAAAGTGTGAAGTGGCACTAGTATTGTAATGTTATCTTGAAACTTTATGAATGCATATGAGCCATATTTGATTCAGTATCTTACAATGTATCGTTGTAGAGGGGCCCTCTGCACCTGCGTCTCCTCCTTGGTGTGCTGGTCGTACACATCCTCGAACATGGTGTCGTCATCCTCGTAACTAGTAGTGTCATCCGCGTACGGTGGCCTGATGTGTGTATGCGTTGACCTATGAATCCACTGCAAATACTTGTCGAAAGTGTCCTGGTCATGAGCTTCGCCATCATCAAAGGGAACAAGTGTCCTGTCCGTCCATAGCTGAATGAAGGCAGCGTGCTTCACACGCCAGTCCTTGGTACTGTACCTCTTCTGGCGGTTGTACCTGCAAATATTAGGGTGATGTAAGTACAAATTATCGCATAGTAGGGACGATTGCAAATGGTAGTAATCGAATGTACCCGTGCAACTGTTGATTAGTAGAGTACAACGGAGGTGGTAAACCAGTCTTCTTTCCAAATTGCCTATGAACTCTTATAGGCAGATGCATCTCGACAATGTGGAAGAAAATCAGAGGGCAATCCGTGCAGTACTCTTCCTTCTCATCTAGACAACCCGCACTAAGATACTGAACTAACTCATTTCCTTCCCAAGGTCTCCAATGCATCTGAAATATAAGTGTAGTTAGCTAGTGGTTGTGTAAACCTCAGACAAAAATACAAAATGCATTTCAATCATACAAACATGGTGCTGTGTTAGGACATCTAGCAAGTTTGTGTACTCCCTGTACCTGCGATACAATTTCCCTGTAACTACCTCCGCATCCACCCAAATGTATAGAGCAGTAGGCCTAGTGTCTTGTCCTAGCCAATCCTACATGTAACAGTTCAAAAAATAAATTAGTTCATTATTATGTCAATGGAATGGAAACTTGTAACTAAAAGCTTTACTTACAGAAAGTTCGTGAATCACTAGTCTACTGACAGGCAACCTCTCCCAACACCAGATCTGCAGGAGGTAAGAACAACCGCCAAGGTTTGAATTTTTGGCGGTGCGCTGACAGACTTCACAAAGCTGGCGATACGTCCAGGCAAGAACCGCGTTGCCCTAGCTGTACAAGGCAATGTTCTCCCACGACTGTGATAGTATGTCCAAGAAAATCCAAGAGATGGTGTTTCCCGACGCGTCTGGGAACAAGAATGCCCCAAGAAAGTGCCAAAGCCATACTCTGGCATACCTCTCCACAACCTCCTCAGCGGCTCCTTCTGGCAGGTGTTCGAAGTGGTCTGTGATCCACTTTGAAGAAACACCTGAACTCTTCCTGAAATTGATGAACACTTGAGGTCATAATAATATAAGAAATGCAAAATACACATAGGTGGTTGAATTGATTGGTTCATACACTTACTTGTTTTTCCTGGACACCTCGTCATCAGGTGGCGCGATGCCACAGAACTGTTCCACCTTGTCTCTCCAAGTGTCGCTGTCGATGATGCAAGATACTGGAAGACTAGCTATCCGTAAAGCAAAGATAGCCTTGACGTCCTCTAGCGTAAGCGTCATCTCGCCGCAAGGTA
This sequence comes from Microstegium vimineum, assembly GCA_022036555.1. Lineage (NCBI taxonomy): Eukaryota > Viridiplantae > Streptophyta > Magnoliopsida > Poales > Poaceae > Microstegium > Microstegium vimineum. The sequence goes on from CM039135.1 coordinate 45,938,656, forward strand.
GGTGGAAGGTATGTGTCTCTGGCCGCCACCTGTAAAAAGGTATATTAGCTATAAATATATATGAGTCAGAAAATATGAGTAGTCAAAGCAAAAATACTTATACCTGTCTGTAAGTGTTGTAAGTAGTGCGTGGTCAAGTGGCGGAAGACCAAGGTTGACAACATGTACTAGGTCGAGGAAGCCAGCTCGCCGTATGTACGGCGCGTAACACTCGTCCCACCGCTGCGAACGGGCGTGTGTGCGTGGCCTGAGGGGGGCCAACTTGACAGCTCCGACCGGAGCCTCCGTCAAGTGGGCAGCGCGGTGCACGCTATCGTACTCCACCTCAAGAAGGGGGTACCGCGGGTGCTGCGTGGGAGGAGCCATCCTGTCATAAATCAATTAAAAGATAGTTAGGACATAAATGATTAAGTATTAAATGACAAGTAAATATAAACTAACAATTCAATACATCTAAACATAACAAAGTTTCTAGTAACCACCTGTTGCCCTCTAGATCGTCTAGGAGGTCTATGTCTGCTAGCCTTGTGATCAGGCTCTTTGCAAATGCGGCAAAGATTGTGACCAAGTGTATCGTCAAAGTCACCACCTCCATACGTATCATTCCCATATCCTCTCATAGCGTCCATGTCACCCTTTAGTCACTTCTTCTTCCTCCTACACTTCCCTATCTTCTTCAGCTCTGGATGAGGAGCGTAATCAACACCATGATAAGGTGGCCACTGTGACGGGTCTAAGTAAGGCTCATAGTTACTCTCCCAGATACGAAAGGTATTCGCCCGCAGATACAAGGGTGACATGTACGGTAGGTGCTCGTAATTATATCCACGGACCTGGCAAGCGGTGATCATATGACAGCAAGAGGCATGCATTATCTGAGGGACGTTGCAGGTGCACTCAACTTTCTGAAGATCGACTCGATAGTTACGGCCACCATATTGTTCACCGCCCACTGTTGTGACACCCTTCGATCGTACACTGTAGATATTACGTTCATGTCCAAATACCGTTGCCGTACTTTTCTTGGCCCATTTTTTGCTTCCTCTAAATGTTCATAGGATACTTTTTCCCACATACCAAGCTTTTCTTCATTCCTCTGTGCAATCTGCCACCTCAGCACAGAGTATTCGTTGCACTTGAGAAAAGAGTGTTCAACAATGCCTGATACATGCAATGACCGAACTCTCCTGAATACATTGTTGAATGACTCTGATGCGTTTGTGGTCATAATGCCATACCTGAAACCCCCATCATCATATGCTAACGTCCACTTTGCCTTATCTTCCATCTATGACTCTAGCCATGCCTTACCAGCTTCATTTGTCATTTTGTCTAATTCTCTCTTTGTCTCTTTGAACCTGTACTGTGTGCGTGCACAACATAGCGCCTTGACCTTAGCACATACCTCCTTGTCTCTCTGTCGGCGCCAGTAATTAGCTGCAAAATGACGCATGCCCCATCTATGCACTATGGGAGAGAGGCCATTGATTTGTTCAGCTGCTGCATTAAGGATCCCTGCATGACGATCGGAAACCATACATACAACACGCTGTGTACCTAGAACATGAAGTCGAAGTAGTCGCATAAACCATGACCATGATTCATTGTTCTTTCCCTCCGCTAAAGCAAAAGCAATGGGTACTATCTGGTTCTCAGGATCAACACCAACAACCATTATTAGTGTGCCCTTGTACTTTCTGGTCAGAAAAGTGTCATCAATAAGTACCAGTGGCCGACAAAACTGCCATGCATGTTGCGTCTGTGCAAAGAACCAGAAAACACGAAGGAGTACATGCTTTCCTGAGTTACGTAAACGCATATCTCCCGTGTGTATAAACCATCTCATTCCTGGGTTGTAGTGATTCATTGCACATAATATTCTGGGTACTCTATTGTATGCTTCGTACCAACTTCCCCATCGAAGAGCAAGAACAATTTGCTTAGCACGCCAAACCTTGCCATACTTGACATTATAATGAACAAATCCGAATATGGATTTCTGTAAAGAAGACACTGAAATGTCATTGTTATCATCAACAAGAGTCAATATACGACGAGCAAGGTATCGTGCAGTGAGTTGTTGATGATTTTGATTGTTGCTATCAGCACAAGTGTGGAGTTGCACAATTTTAGTTATCTTCTACTTGCCATCACTCGGTCTTCGCCTTGCATTTAACTTCCATTCACAACCAGACTTGCAAATGACATTGTACCTCACCTCCTGTTCCGAATGAGTCACAGTGTACGGCCTATGGTGGTGCACAACATAATCCTCAAGAAACAACTTCATCTTTGTCATTGTGTTAAATGTCATCCCCTTGCTAAGCATTGCCTCCTTCGGGTTATATACAGATCTCAAACACATGGAAAGCCCCGTGTCGCATACAACCATATGAGTCATGCTCACATCCTTACAGTTTGGAACACCACTAAAAGGAATGTTCACCGCTCTCAGTTGCTCTAGCTCCGGCTCTGTGTATGGTGGTGGTGCAACGTACTGCTGTGTTTCGCTAATTCTTCCCCATGGATCATAGGAGGTACCACCCTCTCGTGGCTTCATGGCTAAGCTTCCCTGGGCTGGCGCCGCATGAAGAACCTCAGTTGGTACAGAGAATGACATGACATAAACCGGTGCTGGCATGACATGAACAAGTGCATTCATGGCTTGAACCGGTGGTGGAATAACATCTACATCCTCATCTCCGTCATCAGAATCTTCTGAAGCAGTGCTAATTGCATCAACAATCCTTTCATCCTCATTCTGCTCCTCTTCTTCTTCTTTATCAAACTCGTTGCCATCGATTTCATTGTCCATGTATCCTAATGGATGCTCTTGTGTCACCTGACCATCCAAGTCCATGTCACCCTGAGTCTGTTCCCCATCCACCCACAACTCTTCATCTTCATCATCGTGCCTCACACCGGTATTGGAAGGGCCTTCATAAAAACTATGCTTCATGTACCCGTTCTCCACCACAACCTCAGCCATGGGCGCATTCGAATCTTGAAGCACCCGATTATAACGGGACCAGTCAACAGAGTCACACAAAGGCATAACGACATAGCGTGCTCTGGAATTTCCGATGTCACACCTCCCCTTTAGTGTGAAATCACCACTAAACTTTGCATCCAAACGATCACAAAGGTCGTTGAAGCTAGGAGGTTCACCAAACCATTCAAATTCTTCTTCCATATCTTCGAACATTCCATCTTCTCTCCTAATACTTCCTCCATAACAAACCCGCACACAACAATCCATCTACAAAAGGATTTCACTAAACTTCATCAAATCGGTTCCAATCCTAACTAATTATAGCCTAAACAACTAAATAAAACACTAACCCCTAACAACAATATTATGTCTAACTAAGTAACCAAACAAAATGTAAACCCTAAACCCTAAGTACTAACTAACTATCACTAATTCTACTTATCTAAAGTCTATATTCTAACTATTAAACCTAATTATTATACACTAACTACTTAAGAAAAACTAATATTAACTAAAAAATACCTTACTGCAGAGAGAGGTGGACAGGACGCGTACGGTGGGGTGACGGGGCCAGCCGGGCCTAGGCAGGGGCGCCTGGGGTGGCGCGGGGCTGGCACTGGGCTGCCGCCTCGGGGAAGGCAGTGCCGGGGGCGGGGCGCCGCCTCCAGGCGCTGCGAGGGCTGGGGGAGGCGGGGCCGAGCCGGTGCAGGAGCGCCGGGGCTGGGCCAGCGGCGGCGGCGGCGGTGCAGGGGCGACGCGGGCGCGTCGGGGAAGGCAGTGCTGGGGGCGGGGCGGCGCCTCCATGCGCTGCGAGGGCCGGGGAAGGTGGGGTCGAGCCGGTGGAGGAGCGCCGGGGCTGGGTCAACGGCGGCGACGACGGTGTAGGGGCGGCGCGGGCGAGTCGGGTTCGGACAGAGAGGAGTGAGGGAGAGAAAGCCGCGTGGTGAAACGGTATCATGCGCGGTAGGCCTGCCTGCCACGTCAGCTCGCTGACTTAGCATGCCCGCTCTGGGGCACGCTGAGTCAGCACCTTTGCCGCGCTAAGTGATTTCGCCGCGCCATGCTCCATGGCGTGGCCAAACAGGTTAGATTCAAAAATAAAAAATAAAAATCCGTTTAATAATAAAATTAGTTAATAAAAATAATTAAAAATAAAAAAAAGTCCATGGAGGACCGGGTCTACCGCTGCCACTCCGTACTCAGTAACAAACTGATTAAATAAAATAAAAAGAAGAGTAAAATTTCCTTGTTTTTTTGGTAACAAAACAGCAAAATTTCGATGCTTTTTTTTTTAATGAAAAAACAGTACAATTTCCTCCAAGATTTCTACAACAACAAAAAAAAGTTACGTTCGAGTAATAGCCACCACAAGAGCTCGTAGATGGACGTGTCAACTCCTACCCGTTATTAATAACTGTATAATTAATTAATTAATTAATAATAATGTAATCATGCTCGTCGTAACTCTCAGACACTCTAGAACCTTCCAACCGTATATACGTTTACGATACACAAAGCGAAACCAGCACCGCCCACTGACACGCGGGACAGGGAACTCCGGGTCCACCACGTCGGGGGCCCGCTCGACTTCGGGCCCAACGGCAAGTCAGTCAACCCTACGGCTCCACGGTTCCGGTCTCTGGTAGAACATTCGAGAACCCCTCGTCTACCAAATAAATCCCCACCGCTCCGCACCCTCCCAACTCCCATCTCGTCGCACGCTGTCTCTCACAAACCCTCGTCTCGTGCTCTCCTCTCCCTGTAGCCGCCTCCGCCGCCGCCCACTAGTCGCGCTCTCCTCCTCGCATCCAGGAAGGTCGTCTCGCCATGGCCTCGGAGACGGAGACGTTCGCCTTCCAGGCGGAGATCAACCAGCTGCTCTCTCTCATCATCAACACCTTCTACTCCAACAAGGAGATCTTCCTCAGGGAGCTCATCTCCAACTCGTCCGATGTAAGTTTCACCCCGACGACCCGCTCGTGCTCCTTCCTACCTTTGCGGTTTTATTAGGGTAGAACTAGATCTGTGAGCTAAACACTCGCCGCACCGTCCGTTAGATAGATCGGAGCCTTTTGGCCTACCCCGTGTTGGTTTGATTTGAATCCGGTGGTGATGGGTTAGGTAGGGTTTTGCGCTGTTGCTGGCGGCGCTTTTAAATCCTCCACTACTTTTGTTGGACCAGACGCCGGCCATAAATCTAGTTGGATCTGTTTTGTATCTCGTGTCTTATTATTGTCTGCATGTCCTGTGACTACTTTTAACTATCTATTTGTAGTAAAAATGTGTTTCAGTAGTTGAGATAGTGGTTATCAATGATATGAAGTTTATTATTCTAAAAGTATAATGTTAGGGTTTATCAGTATGGCATCGGTAAATTGTCTGCATAATTCGTGTTTATACTATAATAATTATTTAGATTCAATATTGTGCTAGTCTAGAATCTGTGCTGGGTCGTTACAAAACAGCATGACATCAGATACTTGTCGAAGCTGTGCACGTCTCCCTCATATAAAGTCAATACTTGTCGAAGCTGGGTGGTTACAGAACAGTCTAACATCATATAATCAAGCTGAAACTGTGCACGATCGCCTCAATTAATTTCTTAGTTCTAGTGCTACACTCCTGCATGATTAATCAAGTTTCACACAGTACGCTGCATCCTTTTTTTGGAGTTTTATGAATACTTCTGTTCCTCTGTTGTTTTCAACAGGCCCTGGACAAGATCAGGTTCGAGAGCCTGACGGACAAGAGCAAGCTGGATGCCCAGCCAGAGCTCTTCATCCACATTGTCCCCGACAAGGCCAACAACACACTGACCATCATTGACAGCGGCATTGGTATGACCAAGTCGGACCTTGTGAACAACCTTGGTACCATTGCCCGTTCCGGCACGAAGGAGTTCATGGAGGCGCTGGCCGCCGGTGCCGATGTGTCCATGATTGGCCAGTTCGGTGTTGGTTTCTACTCGGCCTACCTTGTCGCTGAGAGGGTCGTTGTGATCACCAAGCACAACGATGATGAGCAGTACGTGTGGGAGTCCCAGGCCGGTGGCTCCTTCACTGTCACACGTGATACCTCTGGGGAGCAACTTGGCAGGGGTACAAAGATGACCCTCTACCTCAAGGATGATCAGGTATAGCAGAAATTTACTCTGGATAATGTTTTTGCTTGTTGTGTGTTGTCATGCATGCATGATTGGTTATTTAATGTGTAGCTTATTTAATGATAATGTTTGTTTTTATTTTTGATATGTTGCATATATGCAATTAAAAGTTGAATGACTGTACAAAGACGATAGCTCTGTTTTAAGTTGTTTAACTAAACATTTGATAATTAGGTTCAATCATTGGTGCACTGATATTAAAATATAGATGTACAGTTTTGCTCTTGTATTTTTATCATTTGGTTTGTTGTAAGTCTCCTCTTCCTTACAATATATGCTTTTATTTTCTACAGTTAGAGTACCTTGAGGAGCGCCGTCTGAAGGATCTGATCAAGAAGCACTCAGAGTTCATCAGCTACCCAATCTCTCTCTGGACTGAGAAGACCACTGAGAAGGAAATTTCTGATGATGAAGATGAGGAAGAAAAGAAGGATGAGGAGGGCAAGGTTGAGGATGTTGATGAGGAGAAGGAAGAAAAGGAGAAGAAAAAGAAGAAGATCAAGGAGGTTTCTCACGAGTGGCAATTGGTCAACAAGCAGAAGCCAATCTGGATGAGGAAGCCTGAGGAGATCACCAAGGAAGAGTATTCTGCTTTCTACAAGAGCCTGACCAACGACTGGGAGGAGCATCTTGCCGTGAAGCACTTCTCTGTTGAGGGTCAGCTTGAGTTCAAGGCTGTCCTCTTTGTGCCAAAGAGGGCCCCCTTCGACCTCTTCGACACCAAGAAGAAGCTGAACAACATCAAGCTCTATGTGCGCCGTGTCTTCATCATGGACAACTGCGAGGAGCTTATCCCCGAGTGGCTGAGCTTTGTCAAGGGCATTGTTGACTCTGAGGATCTTCCCCTCAACATCTCCCGTGAGACCCTCCAGCAGAACAAGATTCTCAAGGTCATCCGCAAGAACCTTGTCAAGAAGTGCGTTGAGCTGTTCTTTGAGATTGCTGAGAACAAGGAGGACTACAACAAGTTCTATGAGGCCTTCTCCAAGAACCTGAAGCTTGGCATCCACGAGGACTCCACCAACAGAACCAAGATTGCTGAGCTGCTGAGGTACCACTCCACCAAGAGCGGAGACGAGCTTACCAGCCTGAAGGACTATGTGACCAGGATGAAGGAGGGCCAGAACGACATCTACTACATCACTGGTGAGAGCAAGAAGGCTGTTGAGAACTCTCCCTTCCTTGAGAAGCTGAAGAAGAAGGGCTATGAGGTCATCTACATGGTGGACGCCATCGATGAGTATGCTATTGGCCAGCTGAAGGAGTTTGAGGGCAAGAAGCTCGTCTCTGCCACCAAGGAGGGCCTGAAGCTTGATGAGAGCGAGGATGAGAAGAAGAAACAGGAGGAGCTCAAGGAGAAGTTCGAGGGCCTCTGCAAGGTGATCAAGGAGGTGCTGGGCGACAAGGTGGAGAAGGTCGTTGTCTCTGACCGTGTGGTGGACTCCCCCTGCTGCCTCGTGACCGGCGAGTACGGCTGGACAGCCAACATGGAGAGGATCATGAAGGCCCAGGCGCTCAGAGACTCCAGCATGTCTGGTTACATGTCCTCCAAGAAGACCATGGAGATCAACCCGGAGAATGCCATCATGGAGGAGCTCCGCAAGCGCGCGGAGTCCGACAAGAATGACAAGTCTGTCAAGGACCTTGTCATGTTGCTGTTCGAGACGGCGCTGCTCACCTCCGGCTTCAGCCTTGACGACCCCAACACCTTTGGCACCCGCATCCACCGCATGCTCAAGCTGGGTCTGAGCATCGACGAGGACGAGGCCCCTGAGGCTGACGACACCGACATGCCCCCTCTGGAGGACGACGCTGGCGAGAGCAAGATGGAGGAGGTCGACTAAGCTGCTGTGCTGGGTTACCCCCTTGAGTCGTGGCGGAAGAGAGTTTTTAGCGTAGCTAATCTGGTTATCAGTATCTGAACATCGAGTTGTCGGTTTATTTTGTGTGGTTTACTTTTGCTAGCCTGCAATGTATGAGGCTGGATGTGCGTGGGTTATCGAACAGAGTACGTTATTTGTTGGTATAATAGTGCTGCTACTACCCGTTTATCCTGCTGCCTTCTAATTATTATGTTTTGTTTTTGCTTGCCATTTTGTCTGCTAGTTGCTCATCGCAGCAATTAGCCCTCAAGAAAGATGCAGCATTTTTCTGTGAGGTAAACAGGGACGTTTTTTTTTTAAAACAAATATTCAGAGAAAGGGGAAGACACATGTGGTCCATTTTTTTCTTAAAACTTATAAGCACCCTCTGCGTATTTGCAGGTTCTCTCAACCAATAACACTATCTTAAGAAACCCATGGTGATTTAGAGAAGCATCCTGAGCAAGCCATACATTTGAACTGGAAATGTGCCGGTCTCCTGAATAGACAGAATAGACGGCACCGTGTGGCCTGATAGTCAAACCAGGTGAAACTTGAAAACATCATATCAGGACTTGACTGTAATGGACTATCTTGAGAGATGATTCCGGCTGGTATAGAAGCCGGTTGATTAAGCTGAAACAAACTGAAATAAGCTGGAGATGAAAGCAATCATATATTCCCTAAGGAAAGCATAACTGCATAAGGACCATGAGGTGGGCATCTGAGATAAGCAATCGATGCAGATGTACCCTTGTGCAGTGGCATTTGTTATTGCCTCATTGGTCCATACATTCATTCTTGAGGGCAATTTTGCAGACAAATGAATAAAACTAGTTGTGGAAGGAGAAAGACAAACCTTCTGCTTTTGTAGGATACCATGATTTCAGTCAGTTCTGAAACTAGACCTGCTTCGTTAACAATAATTTCTAGTCCCAACAGCTTATTGGGGTCTATACATGTATGTGGTATGCGCTACAATTGCCGCTAAAGAATGTGATCCAATAAGATGTAACCTCCGCAACTGCAAGAACTTAAACTAAAGACATTGAGCTGGATGTTGCAGCTAATTTCCTAATATTATAATACTTCTGCATAAAAACCCCATGCCTCTAGGACATCAGTCTATCTGCCACCAGCGGCATAAATGTCAGATATCAGAACATGGCAGCCAGGCTGCTTTGTATTCTGTAATAGGCGTATGAGAAATCTGGTGTGTGTGGTGGTGTGTGTTTGAAAGAGCCGCTCTTACCCCCCTTTCTTTTCTTCTTAATCCAAGGACACACAGCTCTCCTGCGTGTTTGAGGAATAAATGGGTTGCTTTGTATTGAGGTTGAGGATCCTGCTCCGTACTCTTTCAGCTACATCAAGTCTCTTATGCACTCGACAAGCACCTAGTAGCACAAGCAGAAGCTTGACATCTGGGGCCATCGGCATGCCCCAAACCAGCTCCTCTGCCTCATCAAGCAGTCCTGCTCGGCCAAGTAAATCAACCATGCAACCATAGTGCTTGAGCTCTGGCTGCACACCACAAGCAGATGACATGCTCTGAAAGCACTGCCGACCCTCATCAACCAGCCCAGCATGGGCACAAGCTGTCAGCACACCGACAAATGTTATGCCATCCGGATTTTCATCTGACAGTTTCATATGCTCAAACACATCAATGCACCGCCGAGCATCACCGTTTACTGCCAGTCCAGTGATGAGTGCATTCCAGGCGGAGACGTTCTTCTGATCCAAGGAATGGAAAATTTTGGTAGCCATGTCTGTTCTCCCACACTTGGCATACATGTCTATGAGAGCAACACCAAGATTGAACTCATTGTCGAGCACCATCTTGTGCTTATCAATGAAAACGTGAGCCCACCTCCCTTCCTCAAGAGCAGTCAAATGTGCGCATGCTGACAGCACGCTCACCATGGTCACCTCATTAGGCCGGATATCACCGCCGCTCTGCATTGTCCTGAATAGCTCAAGGGTCTGTGCATATCGCCCAGCCTGTGCATACCCAGAAATCATGCACGTCCAAGAAACGACATCCTTCTCCCGCATCACATCAAACAACTCTCTCGCACCATCTATCTCTCCATTCATCGCGTACCCCTGGATCATTGAGTTCCATGACACAAGATTTCTGACCGGCATCTCGTCAAACATCTTCCTCGCTAGCGGCAACAGCCCATGTCTTGCGAAACCCGTCACCATCACGTTCCATGTGACGACGTTCCTCCCAATGGCTGGCATCCGATCGAACATCTCCCTCGCTACATCCAGTTCCCCAGCAGCCGCATAAGCTCCCACCATCGCGCTCCAAGACACGGCATTCCTACAAGGCATTTCGTCGAACACGCGCCTGGCATTCCCAATCTCCCCACTTCGCGTAGCCAAAGACCACCGTGTTCCAAGACACCACGTCGGCGACCTCCGCGCATGCTTCGAACACGCCCCGCATCGACGCCGTGTCGCGGAACGCGGCGTACATCGCGAGCAGCGAGTTGACAACGAAGGTGTCCGCCAAGAACCCGCGCCGGGCAGCCTGAGCGTGCACCTGAGCGCCCGTGCGCGGGAAAGAGGGGAGCCTGGAGGCAGACTTGACCAGCGGGGGGAGGGTGAAGTGGTCGGGGAGGTATCCGGACCGGAGGAAGGAGGGGAATGCGGCGAAGGATGGGCGGGGAGGAGACGCCGGCGCAGGCGCGGATAGCAGGTTGTGAGGAATGTGGCGGAGAGAAAGGTAGAGGAAGACGGAGAGAGCGGGTCGAGGATCTCTGGTTCAGGTGATGTGCGACTGAGTGACGGTCGGCGATTGGACAGAGGCGCGACGGAGGCAATGAGGCTCCATCATTACCTTTGGCGTAGGACGCGCGGAGTGTTTCGAAATTTGAAAGGTTTAAAGATCATACATTATTTCCAAGGCGAAAAATCATGATTTTTTACGAGTTTGCACAGACTGAATATGAAATCATGCGAATTTAAATTTACATGGAAAATAGAATTAATTTCCACAGGCCCATTATTATCTCAGATCAAGAGATGTCTGCTGTTTCATCGTCATTAATCTCCGCTGTATAAAATAATAAGTTTAAATTCGAAGTCCAACGTCATTATATTTATCTTAAAGAAGGGTTCTTAATGGGTACTCAGAATCTTGAACCCAATCAATAAAAATATAATCAAAATCAAAAAAAATTCACAGTCGAGAGGTATCTGGATACAAAAGCTGGCTCTCCTATCTTCGTTATCTTCATGATCATTTTTTTTCACTATAAAAGAGTTTGTAAGCTACTCATCCCGTTTGACAATGATACAACAGACATATATTCTGCTGGGAGGGTTTGGTCTATCGATATTGCAGGAGAAAGGAAAATAATTCATAATATTTACTATGTTAGATGGATGCTAAATTCTGTCTCCAACCCCTATTATGTTCAGTTCTCAATGTTTGCAACTGCCAAGCTTCAGTTTAGAGTTTGATTGCCTTCGCTTTCATGTTGGTCATGCCGTCCAGCACACTTACTGGCACTGTACCTTCAGCCATAGTTGAACTCTTGTGCGGCTTCCTCCTTGCGTAGGTGTAAGCGAATTGACGAGACTCTTCAGCTTCAGTAACAGGCTTGGCAAGAGATGGCTCCAGCTTCATGCCTTCATGGTGCTTGTGCATGGTTTCCAGCGGCTCTGAGACATTGTTATGAGGTGTATATATCCTTGTGCCAAGGCTCAACATCTCTGAGATACTTTCAGCATCTCTCAAACTCTGCATTGGGGAGTGTCCATTCATTTGATGACCATCCCTGACTCTTGTATATGGATCAGGAGAACTTTGATGGACTACGATGTTTTGACCACCGAAGTTCTTCAAAAGGTCTTTCATGTGAGCGTGTTTTCTTGTGTCGTATGCTTCACTGGAATATGCTAAACTATGGTTAGCTGCTGGTTGATAGAAGCCTCTCAGCATCATGGAAGGGTAAACTGCACTGTGCTCCTCTGGAACTGTCATTTGGACTCCAAGTGGGATTTTGCCCATCAGTGTGTAAGGTTCTAGTGTACCCTCCCATTGTAAAGGAGTAAGTTCTGAACTAGCAGACGCGCCATTGATTCTGTTGATGTGTGAAGATGGATTCTCAAAAAAACCATGAACACCGTGTGCAAAAACAAGAGGTGGAGTGCAAAATCTGGAGCTCTGTGTTCCTGGCTGATCAGCACGAACCAGTCCACGTCTATGATGTGTCCCTTCACTTCCATCAGTAACAGAAGCACAACCAGTCCTTATTTTCAGCACACCTTTTGGTAGTTTACTGCAATTTTGCCTGGGGTCACTCAGAGGATGGAAGGCTTGACTTTCCAATGAATTCTTTTCTGCTGATTTGGCTACATGGGAGGTTTCATTATGTCTGGTTGAACAATGAGTGGTTAATGGCACATCCATAAGTTTGGTTCGTTGCATTGGTGATGAAACAGTGGCAATCTCATGCTTGATTGAAATCGGTGGAGTGGTACTGGTACTGATCTGACTAACACATGGGAAACGTTTGTCATATACCCGGTTGCGCGAAATGAGAACCTTCTCTCGAAGACTGGCAGCACTCGTATCAGAACTCCTCAACAAATTACTCATGGAAGCAAACTTACCAACCATACCATCATGGTAAACCTTGAGAAGATGATAATGTCTTCGTCTTCGAAACATCACCAGCAACTCCCTTGCCTGAGAAACTTGCGGAGAATAAAGCCCACCGTTCAATCCAAGGAAAAAGCTTCTAAGTGGACTTCCAAAGAACATAGCAGCATCGCCACTGAAAAGCTCTTTCATGGTTGTGACGAAGTCTTGTTGCTCCATGTCCGGGAGGTAGGCTGCTAGACGGAGTCTATCATCTTCCGACAGGCATGAGTTCCATGTATCCAAAGAGAGAACCTCTGTCAAGTCATCCAGATCGTAAAGCCCGTAGGGGATACTGCATATCTGACCTCTGGACGCTGCGAGCTCGGAGTCCACCTCTGCTGACTGTTCATCAGAGCAGAGAGATTCAGGATCAGGAAAGCTCTGAAGCAGCATTCTGTCCTCGAGTGTCAGGTCCTCCTCGTCTCCTGCACAACTGTAACTGCTCTTCGCTGCAGGCTCACGACTTGCTGCTATCTTGACAATCCCCATTGCCCGCCGAAATGAGGTGGTCCAGTACTCCAATCAGATCAGGTGTATATTCCAATTGGATCAGATGTAGTCAAGTAGAGGATAGTGAGCAGAGTTCTGATCATCACGCCACATTGCCCAATAGAAAATTCCTGGGAGAGAACACACGAAAAAACAAGGCCTTTGAGCACAAACATAGTCCAACAACATATTTCACAGAATGACATGTTATGGTCGGTCAGTGCCTGCCTACCAACAAGTAATGCATCTCAGAACCAAAAATTGAAAGTTGTTTAATACAGTACTACTGATCACACGGCAGCAGCAGCAGCACTACTGTTCTAGCTAGGAACATATGTAACCCATAGCAGCATTTTGTTTGTGAGGCAAAATTTACCAATTTATAAAATTACGCAAAAACTGTTACACTGGGAGTACCAATGTAGCATCATTACATCAACGCAGTTCAAGAGTAATAACATCGGGTTCTAAGTGTAATGTAACAGAGGGCAGTCTGATCTCCTAGCGCGGGCTTGAGGAAGCAAGCAACCAACCAACCAACCAACTGAAGCAGCACGACTTCGGGGTCTATGCGAACTGAAACAAAACTCGACGAATTCCTACTTCAAGCGCGCATAAACCACGGGAATCAGAATCGCCATCATCAGGCAGGCCAACTCCGCAAGGAGCAAAACCTAAACAATCACCTCGCGACGAAACCAGCAATCCGCCGCCGAGGCACCACTACCGCTACACCCCGCATCGCGGGAGATCGAGGACGGGCGGAGGGTGCTCACCGTGCCGGGGATCGGATCGGGCCGTCGTCGAGTCGAGGCGGGGAAAGGCGGGCGCCGGGCGGCGGCGAGGATGGATTGGGGAATGGAATGGGGGGCGGAGTCGGAGACGCGGACTGGTGACTGGTGAGGCGATGCTGGGTGCCCTACTGTTACTGTGCCGCCGCGCTAGTTGCGGTGCAGTGCAGTGCAGTGCGTGTCTTTGCAAATTGCTTGCTTTTGCACCTGCTGCCATTCTGTCCGACTCCCGCGGCTTCTCCGCGAAACCCACGCGGGCGGCCGAAAGCGCGAGGATTTGCCGTCCTCCAGGCTCCAGCTCCGCGCAGCAGCTAGCTGCTCTAGCCTCTAGCCTCTAGCTAGCGCGCCTAGCGCAGCAGCGCTGCAGCGGCTTTTCGTCGCTCTTCGGTTGCCTTTTCTCTTTCCTTGTCGTTGCCATTGCTTGCTCGCGCAGGATTCTTTGCGTCTACTACTACCAGTTGGGGAGAACAACATCGCACTACTAGCAGCATTTTTTAGTTCCTTTCGAGTCGTGAATGGCGTACGAGAATCAAGCAAAGCGCTTTTTTTTTCTTTTTGTTTGTTGCTACTTCCTTCTCCAAATTATAAGAATTTTAAAAATTCGAAAGTCATTATGATAATATAATATATTTATAATATTACTAAGTATTATTAGATTTTTCATCAATTATATTTTATAATATATGTATTTAATTTTATAAATTCTTATAATTAGGTTAAATTTAATATGTTTTACTTTCTAAAATTCTTGAATGACTTATAATTTTGATGCAGGAGTACTAATTAAGGTTGTATTTGTTTTGTGATTGCGACTAGTTTACCTAGAATTGTTCTCTCGGTATACTCATCGTTAACACACATGGTCTCTTGACGGTAAAAAAGCCGCTAATTCAATAGTGTTGTGTGAGTACAATAAATAAATAAGACTAAAGTATTGACTTATAAAACAAGCGAAATGGTTAATGTTCGCGTGTTAGAAAACTCGGTGCAAACTATAACAAAATTTTGAAATTGTAAATCTATTTTCTTTGTTCAAACAACACAAAATTGCCTTGATGTCACCGTGTTAGAAAATTCGGTGCAAATTATAACAAAATTTTGAATCATAAATCTATCTTTCTTTGTTCAAACAACACAAAATTAACACACAAATTTGTCTTGTTCGCTTGGCTTATCAGCCATATACGATATTTTTCTCTCAAAACAAAACAATAAAAACAACATCAACCGACTTATCAGCCGCAAAACGATCAGTCTAACACAAGGATATAAGTTCAAGCAAACAATATAGCCATGATCAAGTCAAATTCCATGCATGTTGGTTGTGTGCATCTAAAATGACACTTTTTGGTAAATGGAGTTTACAGGAAAATAATAATAGAATTGCAATGTGTATTACAAATCAACTATTTGACGCAAATGTAGTTAATACCATAATCAAAAGTTCACCTAATATAAGTATGCTAAGAGAGTCAAACCTAATAACTGCATTACTCCTAAGACTGACACTTTCTTAGGGCTGCAGTCAGCGATTACTAGATCTACTTTGTACCAACTTTGACATGTTGATAGAACATGAAATAATGCAATTCAGGTTGGTATAATCACAGTGGTGAATTTTCTTTCACTGCTCTAGATGATATATCTATTCCTCTGTCTGGCTTATTCTTTCTTGCCTTTATGACTGTTTTTACTTTTCTTTTGCTTCTTTGGCTGGCTTTTGATGACGAAACGAGCTTTTGGACTTGGAAATGTCAATGGAACTGTACCGTACATTCACATAGGACGAACTCGACTAGCAAGTCAAGTTACTAGTAGGTCACTCTTCCCAAAGTCTTTTTTGATGTAAATGTCTGGGAAACTAACTCGAGTGAAAAAAAAAACGTGCAGAGGCATAATCCTTGTGGAGTAATTAAAATGCATTTCTTATATTTTGAGAAATTCAATTCCTTTTAATTTAACTAATATAACTCATCCGTCTATAAAGAATAGATTCGGAGTATTCTAAGTTAATTTTAAACTTTGATCAAATTTTAGAAGAAAACATAAGTTATGATATCAAATTAGTATCATTAGATTATCATAGAGCATATTTACATGGTCATTTAGTCATAGATGTTGTTATATTTTTCTATAAAGTAGTCAAGTCAAAAGTTTGATGACACAGGATTTAGATTGATTTTCAAGACAAAGAGAGTAAAATATTATATTGTGATATAAAATAAATTCTTAGGTTAATTATGAATACTTAAACTGATTGAAGTATAAATGTAAATATTATCACTATAAATTTGGTTAACTTTATCTGTTTACTACATGGATATCGTAGCTGCTTTTTTACAAGTAAATATAAACAAGGCTAATAATATAGCTACTTGACTCCGTCCTCACCTTACAATTATATATATCATCGATTGAATGAAGAAGAGAAGAGAGAGTGGCATGGATCTATTGTATGAAATACAAAGAGAATAACATGATGAAGGCATCTAAGGTCAGTCACGTTAGACACACTGACTCATTTTATAGTGAGGAAGCTAAATCTTCCTTTTAAATTTAGTATCCAAATCTAGAGAGTCAAAAATATCAATTTGAACAAATTTTATTGATAATATAATAATATTTATGATGTCAACTAAGTATAATTAGATTTTTCATCTATTATATTTTCATAGTATACTTATTTGATGCTATAAATATCTATAATTTTCTCTACGATTTTGGTCGAACTTGACATGTTTTAACTTTCCAAAATTCTTAGAATGATTTATAATTTGAAATGGAGGAAATACATGCACCCTTAAGAGTTAGGGGCCTTAGCTAGAACTTATTGTAAAAATCAAAGAAATCGGCACTGTCAAAAAAGGTCGAGTGTTCTCTTCGATCAGAGGGGCACACAATATTACATTGCAAAAAGGAACCGAAAAAGACATACCGTGCTGCAACAGCTCAACGAAATCCTTGCCACAACATATCCTGTGTATCCGTGACAAGCAAGTCAACACACACAAAAAAAAAAAATCTGAAAAAAGGCTCAGCCCCTCAGTCACTTGTCATCAATTATCGTCACTTTCCCACAAAATATGAACACCCCGATTTGGCAGCTCTCCCTTTCTTTTCATATATCCACAATGACGCCAGAAGACTCCAGAAAAAGATGTTATAAAAATGAAACGTGAAGAAATAAAAGCCACAAGGTAGGCATTCAGAGCAGCGCGATTATGACTACGATAGGTCCATGTGTGTGAAGTGAAGAAGAAGAATGCAGAAATATGAATGTATTCATGCGGTACATACCCATATAACAGTATGCTTGACTACCAAAGACGTTTAGCGCAATGGCTGTTGCTATGCTTTGTTCCTAAACGTCATGTTTTTCACGAACCCTAAACGTCATCGTTAATCACCAAGGGAGTAGTTATTTTGAACTTTCATCTTTTTCATATGGTTATATAATATTTATATATATATCATTATATATATATATTTGTCCGGTTGGTTCAGTTTAACTAATAACATTAGATTCAGGTACAGAATGATAGACATCCTTTAAATTTGGCACTGAATCATGGTGTTTCCTTCATGCAGACCCCGACATTATCATCAGTGCTTGAATCTTGATCCTCTACTGTGCGTACAAGCATGATTGCAACAGTACAAACTGATGGATGGCCGGGGCCATACATGATGATATGGAGGATCTGATCATTTGCACATGCAATCTCCTAATATCGCCTTAATAGGACTACAAAGTATAAACGTGAAAGAACAAAATTACTGCACTAATACTACTACCAAAAGAAGTGTATATATATCCTTAAAAAACAAAGAAACCCTGGCATTTACTTGAAAAGAAGATATGAGAGGAGTGTCTAATTAAGAGACTGATTAGTTGATTACCAAAACTTGGACAAACCCTGGCTTCAAAAGTAACTTATTTAGGATCGAGGGAGTAAAAATTACCACCCATTTCAAATTTAAAGTTATTATGGACTTTTTTATAATTTTGCTATATATATACATCTAGAAAGACATCTTTATTGGCTGGTAACAATCGGGTGATTTCAGTGATTGAAATAATGTTGTTAAAACAATAGCTAAAGTAAATTCAACGAACGGTATCTGAAAAGAAGAATAATTCAGAACGAAGAGAGTAGAATGCACTCTGCCACGCAACGACCGGTGGTGTCATGGCCATCAATTGTCTTGAAGATATACCCTGCGTGGGGGTGTGCTGAGTTATTCTCGTCACCATCCCCATCCACTGAATAAATTCAGTGAGGACTGCCGTGCCGCGGCCACGAGCTGATCGAGCGAGAGCGACCTCCCGCTATCATCGGCGCCGGTGACGTACACGTAGTCACGTACGGGATCGGGATCGGGGGCGTGGTGGTGGTGGGCCGCCGTGGGCGGCGAGTTCGCCGCCGCATTTAATCACTGCGTGCGTGCATGGACCGCTTCGGTGCCCTTGCTGCTTGTGTGGTTCTTGCATTGGACGGCGGCGACGAGCCGACGACGGGCAAAGATCATATATATATATATATGATGGATTCGCGACAGGATCGATCTCTCAGTGAGATTGGCTTGGAAATGCAGCAAGCGATGCGATGCGCGCGGTTCTTGCTTCCTTTTCTCTGCTCCTGCTGCTGACAAGGCAGGTTGTATTTGGTGTTAGTTGTTGGCGCCCCCGGGCGTGCCCACGTCTCATGTGCAGCCGTGCAGGCAGGATTGGAGAGTGAGTTTAATTGGGTTGCTCACCTGTGCAATGCAAACAAACACGTGTGCTAATTCAGTCCCTGGGAAATTCTCAAAAAAAAAAAAGTCCCCGGGTTGTACTGCAACTGCAAGGCAAGGTGATGAGATTATCAGAAGAAATTAATTACTGACAAAGAATGCGACTTGTAAAGCTACTCCATATGGACTATGGAGTAGTCAGTCTACTGTTGCTTGCAGTTGCAGTTGCTGCAGAACAACTCAACAAAGACTGTTCTATGAGTGAGTGACCTTGCACCTGGATGATGCAATGCAAACAACACTGAAGCAAGGAAGCCAGCTGCATCTCATCTCAGGCAACGACGACCTGCCCTGCCCTGCACGCAGGCCAACCGCACACACCAACGCCCTGCCGGCATTGCATTACTGCATATATGCCGGATCGGAGTTGAGAGGGCCGGCCATCCACCGCAACTAATTGCACGCACGCACAAGGCACATACGCTAGCTAGCTGCACAGTTCAGTTGGTAGCCAACATTATACTTGCAGTATTCATGTGCACAGCGAGGCAGCAGCCAGCCAGCCGCGTTCGTGCATGCGGTGCGGCGGATCCATGGTCGAGAAGAGAAGCCAGCCAGCCGCCGCCGGCACGCACGGACAGCCCGGGACGACAGCGGGGCACGCATTATTGTCTGCGGTGGTGGCGGCGGCCGTGCGCCGGCCGTGCCCCTGCGTCGTTGCCACCTAGCTTGGATCGAGACGACAGGCGTGTACTACGATCCGATCCTGGCGCACGTTGCTCCCACATGCAGCTGATCCATCAGGCCGTGCGTTGCCGGCGCCGGCATTGCAGCTTGTCTGCGCGCGACAGCAAGATCGCTCAGGTTGATCTCGAAAAAGGACGGAACGTTCCGTGAACGCGTAGTACCATTATATTATGTATATACAGTATAATACAGCCCCGTGTATCTCATTCAAATAAGTCTACATTTCATATGAATTTCGTGAAGTTACCTAATTTTAAATTTAAACTGAATTGGCAGAAAACATATGGGGCTTCTTCCCCGACTTCACGCCTAGGATGGCCGGGCGCATGGCCAGCCAGGGGCGAGCGTGGTCGTCCCCCGGTCTGGGGATGGCAACGCGGTGGCCGAGTGACAGAGCGCGGTTGGCCGGTGGCGGCGAGCAAGAGATTGGGAAAAAAAAAGAGTAAACCATTTTCTTTGTGTAACCAGTGACATAGAAGGTAATTTGTTTTGGTGGATACAATCTATGGTATAATAGCTTAAAATATTTGGCTAAAAAAAATTGATTTTTTGTGAATCTAATGTTGATGGAGCTCTACCAAATAGGTTCGTCTATAGTCATCATCGTCAAAACCATCAAATCATCCCATGAAGCTCTTTACCCATGTGCCTTATTGTATATTTTGAAATTGAGGAGCACAAGCTAAAGAGCGTGCATATCCGGTGGTGGTGACGGCTCAACGGTGTTTATATATGCGTTTATATATGAATGAGTTCTTGAAGGATTTCCTAGAAGAGAAACGCCGTTTTGGCAACCAAGTTCTCCGGGATCACAAGTGTTTAATATTAATACTATTATTATTATTAGTCATGCATGGAGAGATCTTCTTGGCCAACCTCAAGATATCTACCGTACATCGTCTGTGTGGTTTGAGTGCTATTGTCAACGCAATTTGTCTGCGGCTGCACTTTGAGTGGCCAAGTCAACTCAAGCACTGCCACTTATTCCAAAGTTTGACAGGCCAAAATCTCAGCTGAACTGGATTTGGGCATGCCCACAGATTCATCGACACCTAGCTTTCCTGACTTTTAAGTAGCACATCTTTACCACCAGGGCATTGACTTGGCTCCAGTTTCTGAACAAGAAAAAGAAATTGCGTGTCCCTCCATCTCCATGCAGGAACGAGATAACTCCAATAACAAGAGGGAAAGAGATATAACTCATATAAGAAGGGAAAGAGATAACTCCATATAAAGGGAAAGAGATAACAATTTCTTCTGAACTAAACAAGACAGATAGATAGATACAACTAGTAGTATAAGTGTAGCCATCCCTGTGGCATCACTGTCCATGTAATATAATGCGGATTAGTGAACAGTGCTGTGGTGCTCATCAGTAACATGATAAACTATGGTTTATATTAAAAAGGA
This sequence comes from Microstegium vimineum, assembly GCA_022036555.1. Classification (NCBI taxonomy): domain Eukaryota; kingdom Viridiplantae; phylum Streptophyta; class Magnoliopsida; order Poales; family Poaceae; genus Microstegium; species Microstegium vimineum. Next base: position 45,959,504 of record CM039135.1, read on the forward strand.
GCACTGTCAGGTAAAGTATTGCATTCAGCACTTGTGCTGATGAGGACAAAGAGGAGCCCATAAGGTAATCACCTCTGTCTCCATGCTGACAAAAAGGCTATGACAAACAGAATACTATACATGTATAGTGGGAAAATCTCAATCTGTAGAATCCAAAGAGGAGATGCACCAAAAAGTTCCCCTACATGTGTCAAAAGGAGTGGTTTGAGAAAGATGAGTGGACTGGACTGCTGCTATATCTGTTAGATAGATAGGTGACCAATATATAGATATAAAAAAAACTTTTTTAGTTGTGCATAGAATGTTGAAAATGTATCCAGATATGGGAGTATTTTCTGGATTATACTATGCATTTTTAAGCACAACTGCATTATATTTGGATTGAGTCATTGACTCCACAATTTTTCATGTAAGGACAATTATTTATTTAATAAAGTTCGTCAGTACTAGTACAGTCGTCAAGACCCAATATGTTCATCATGTGGCAGCTAGGTTGGATTAGTGCTATCAAATAGATCTGACTGTTAAACAGGTACTACTTCAGTTTTTAAGATTCTTTGACACTTGCAAATACAAAAATGAAAGAGAAAAAATGCAGTTTTGTACGGCTGTACTGTACCCATGACCCATCAGTGTGTTTTCAGACGACAGGGGCACATGCTTTGCTGTGGCTACCCTTTGTTGCCTTTTCCCATATAGGCCTTGATTAGTTTCCAAATTGGGACCAAATTACACTATGCAAAAAGAAGATTCTCCGTCACATCAAAATGCTGGCACATATATGGAGTATTAAATATAGATGAATTAAAAAATAATTGCACAGTTTTGTTGTACGTTGCGAGACGAATCTTTTGAGCCTAGTTTGAGAATTTTTGGACAATATTTTATAAATAAAAACAAAACGTTACAGTGTACTGGGCACTGTACCAAATCGGTACGGTGCCCAGAACACCCGATTCGGCGAACCAACTAAACACGGCCATATTAATTATTTCGGTGGTGCTAGTATTTGCATTGGTTTACTGTTCCTCGCATATTGTACTGTTCGAACTTAAAATCACGATGCTGTTCAAATGTACAGAGCCAAATTATACAATCCAAAACCAGGTTTGGATCAAAATAACTAGAAACCAACATAAAGTGTTTACAACTTCCAAAATAATAAGCATATTGTGAATTAAAAAACATGTCTTTATCCAGACAGTCACCATTATCACACATGGAGAAAACGTTGTAACTTCAAAGTGACCTTATCTTGGAGTTAAATTTTCCCCATTTCCCCATCATAGGATTCCATCACCCACAAGGAGAGAAGAGGAGAGCATCATCATGATAATCAATTAAACCAACACCCAACCAAACCCTAATTAAAAACTAAAATAACATTTTTTTAAAGCACAGACCTCCAAGTAACCAGACCATACACAATCCAGATGATACCAAAAAAAAAAAAAAAAAACTCCACAAGACCTGCAAATTGCAAGCATCAACAAAACCCTACAACAGTCACATCAGAGTTTGCAGCCAGCGGACACAAACAGACAGAGACAGTCAGGCAGCAGCAGCAGTTACCACCCGCACCCTGTGCTCCACCGTGTTGCCTCCCTCCCTTCCATTGGCCGCGATGGGCTCCTGCCTCTCCTCCGAGGCTGGCCCCGCCGGCGGCGACGGGCCAGCGGCGTGGAGGAAGAGGCGCCGCGGGAGCCGGGAGGGCGCGGCCGGCGCCGGCGTCGGCGTCGGCGGAGGCAAGAAGCCGCCGCCCGGAGGAGGAGGGGGAGAGATGACGGAGGAGGAGCTCGCGCGGGTCTCCGGGAGGATGTGCGGCAACGGCGCCAGCAAGGTGGCGTGCCTCCACACGCAGCAGGGGCGGAAGGGCACCAACCAGGACGCCATGGTCGTGTGGGAGGTGAGCTCGTTACCGCCGCTTCCTCTTGCCGGGGGGTGGTGATTCGTTTCCGGTGGGCTGAGCCCTCGTCAGTGGACACCGGCGGCTGCTCGCTCCGTTTGTGATCCTTGGTCCCCAAAACGCCGCCTTTTTTTTTCTCGTTTTTCGCGTGATTTTGAATGTCGGAAATGATCGCGGTTATACTCGTACAAAATCCCAAAGCGTTCTCTATCTGTTGAGGGTAATGGATTCATTGGGTTTCGTTTTGATTTCGAGGGGACAAGCTCCTGTATGTAAAAAAAATTCATTTCTGAAGTTAAGAGGGGGTTAGCTTTAGGACGCAGAATAAAACTCTTTTGTGAGGTGTTCTTTGCATTGCAGTGCGTAGTGATTTAGATAATTCGGATCTGTAGCTGTTGTTGGAATTCGATTTTTTTTTTATGATTTAGTTTCTATTCGCGCCCTTTTACACCACGGACGGGACGGCTTTATTCCAAATGCACGGTGTTTCTGTAGATTAATCGAGCTTTTATCTTTTCTTTTTTTGCGAATGAATCGAGCTTTTTTTTAATCTGAAAGTGAAGTTTTCAGAGGAGTTGAAAATTACCTGCATAAATTCGTCTGATGGTTTCTCAAAAGCACCAAAAAAAGAATCGATTTCTCAAAAAACGAATAGGAATAGTCGAAGGGGAGCATGAGTGGTTGGGATATTGGAGCATTGTTCACTTACCGTCTTTGCTTTTGGTTCTAAACTTTGTTTGCAGTTTAGGCCAGGCGAGATTCTTTCCTGTGATCCTTTGGCTAACTTTTGTACCTTTCTCTGTATTGATCTCTTTTTATTCGACGAATGATGTCATGTTGCTTTTTTCTTGAACCTGATGTGCTTGTGCTGTCATTCCTGTCAAGCAATTGGTTGGGCCTAGTCTAGTTGTCTTCTTCCATTTTTTTTAAGATCCGTCATAATCAATTCATCAATTTCTCTTTAGTTTCATTAGTAAGCAACTGGTAAGAAAAAACGATTCTTTTACACATTAGGTTGTGATCCTTATCTCATAAGTTGAGTATAGCAGTGAGAGAGTGTGAAATTGACCTATGGATGGCTTCACACAATTTTTGGACCTAAGCTAACGTATGTAAGGTTGCTGTCTTGTGAGCATTAAAGAATATATGTGCACTTTAGTTTAGCACAACTCAAAGAAGTTAAGGCAGTCTCTCTAAGTTGCATAGCGAATCATGTTCTTCAGAAGACAATAAAAAGACTTTATGCCTGTAGCTTCTCAGCATGGTGCTATCGATTGCTAATATTCAAGGCAAAAAGGTACTTCCTTAATTAGGATGAGGTACTTCCTTTTCTTTTTTTTAGTTTTGTTGAAACTTAGAATTGGGTGATGTGCTTTTGTTTCCGTCTTGAGGTTTCAGTTTTAGTCTTCAATAAGATTTCTCATTTTATGTTTTATGTATAATGCCCATTGTGTACTGGAGTTCATATTTTGTATTGATACTTTGTACATTTCACATTATTCATGTGGCAGTGTCGCAGATCGTTTTGCCTGCTGATAGGATTTTTCTTAATGTAGTGTAGGAATATTTCATAGTTCAAAGATAGCCAGTCGCAGTGTCGAACAGACCTGCTCAGTTTATAATATCATGTGTCATCATTCCTAAATTTGCTAGTTCCATTCCAGACGATTGGATGTCCATGTGATATTTTTTCCCTTTTTCTTTGCTTAGCTACTGGTTTTCTCCATAGTTCTTTGTTCATGTTTTTCTTTTAAATACTGCAAAACTTGTGGACAAATAAGATGTAACCAGCAGAGTCTGTTGAAACCCTGTCAATCAGCCTATCTCAGTACTTTTCACTGACATTACTACCTGATTGGACTATTGGATACAAAATTTATAGTGCAACAAATGCTATTACTTGACTATTGTATGAAATTATTTTTTGTCACTGCAGAGTTTTAATTCAAGTGACACCATCTTCTGTGGTGTGTTTGATGGCCATGGGCCATACGGTCATTTTGTTGCCAAGAAAGTTAGAGATTCACTTCCTGTCAAGTTGCGCACACAATGGCAAACTAGTGCTAATGGTGGCTCTAGTCCTCATCAAAATGGAAGCATCTCTGGAAGTATCAACTCCGAAGAAACAGGTTATACTGTTGATGATGAATGGGGTGATGGTGATGGCACTGAAAAGTTTCCTGAGATGTTTCTTCCACTTAAGAAATCTTACCTAAAAGCTTTCAAATTGATGGACAAGGAACTCAAGCTGCATCCCACAGTTGACTGTTTCTGCAGTGGATCTACGGCAGTGACATTGGTGAAACAGGTGATTGATACTTCAAAACTTGACTTGGTGTTTGCACATACTGAAGCTTTTGAGAAAAGTGGTAGAAATACAACTAAATTACTGAATGAGCCGGACATGTTTTTGTTAGGGATTGGACCTTGTAATTGGAAATCTTGGGGACTCAAGAGCAATTATGGGGACAAGAGACGCCTCTAACAATCTAACTGCTCTGCAACTCACAGTTGATTTGAAGCCTAACCTTCCCAGTACGTTCAGTTCTCACTTTGATCATTTAATTGGCCCTGAAGACCGTCGTAATCTGCATATTTGATATTTCTTTCCTTTCTGTCCTCGAGGTGTCTTTGATCAAACTTTGATGCGAATAAGATACTTGTCCAGATTGATGTTTCCTTTGGGTTGTCGAATATTTAATCTTTATTTCTTCTTTTCTAGGGGAAGCTGCGAGGATACACCAATGTAAAGGACGAGTCTTTGCTCTTCAGGATGAGCCAGAAGTTGCCAGAGTATGGTTGCCAAATAATGACTCTCCTGGATTGGCAATGGCAAGAGCTTTCGGAGACTTCTGCCTTAAAGATTATGGTTTAATATCTGTTCCAGAGATATCATATCGCCGTCTTACCGAAAAAGATGAATTTATAATACTAGCCACCGATGGGGTATGTTAATCATCTTAGATTCTTACTTAAAATGCTGCTCGGTCTAGGAACTCACCAGTCAATACATCGTGTGTTTAATTTCCAGTCCCTGCTTGGAGTAGCTATCTTTTTAGCACCTTCACAGGGAAATTTTTTACAAAGTATATCTGCATCAACTTTCTCATATTCGTAAATCTCAATGCATGTAGGTATGGGATGTTCTCTCAAATAAGGAAGCTGTTGACATAGTAGCATCGGCCCCATCTCGGGCAATGGCAGCCAGGGCTCTTGTTGACTGTGCTGTCAGATCGTGGAGGTTGAAGTTCCCAACATCCAAGAGTGATGACTGTGCTGTCGTCTGCTTATTCTTGGATCATGAGAAGCCAGCTGACGCGGTTCAAGAGAGTGATCCCAGTGTGGAGACAGCAGAACCCACCGGGGAGGAGGTTTCCACACAGGATGCCAGTGCAGAGGTCGATGAAGAGACTGCAGATGCTAGTGTACATGTATCCAGTGCAGAGCACAGTGCCGAGGCCACATTGCAATACTCCACCACATTAAGGGAGGTCGATGAGATTGTACCAGTCGACGATCCGCCCATCTTGAAGGAGCCTGAAAGGTGCGGGTCTGCTCGCAGCCTGGCAGATTGCATATCGACAAACGAGGAAGAGGAATGGTCCGCGCTCGAAGGCGTGACACGGGTGAATTCCCTCCTGAACCTCCCCAGAATACTGTCTGGCGACAAGAGATCGACCAGCTGGAGGAAACGGCGGTGACGGTGAGGAAGCTACCCTAGAATTCTTCTCCGAGTTCAAGTGATGGGGGTTCTTGCAGAGGCGCGGTTCAACCCAGTACTGGCATTTTTCGGCCAGGCGCGTGTAAAATCCTTCAGTCTCTGGGAATTCATTCTAGCTGATTTTTAGGCTTCCTCAGATTGTTTGTTCATTCTTGTGCCTTTTGCCGGGTGGTGTTAGATGATTGGGCTTCTCTGTGTCCGTTTGTGCATAACAAAGTTTTTGTTCTGTGAGAAGCTTCTTTTGTAAAACATGCAGTACCTCCTGACGTTGGATGGGATGCTCGCCTGCCGCCCGAGACTGTCTTAAAAGTTTTAAACAAAGACGAATGCAGTACTATATGTGTATTATTAGGCCATCGTTTTGTTCATCTTATCTGGTTTGTAGTTTGCCTGTGAAATTCAGACTGTTCTCATGCCTTCGTTTTTTCCCTGACAGTCTTGATTGTCGAACCATCAACTCCGAATTTAAGGATGTATATATAACTAAAAAATGGGTTTTACTACCTCCTTTCTAAATTAAAATTATAAGTCTTTCATGTGTTTTTAGTGCTATGCATCTAGAAATAAACTATATCTAGATGCATCTGTTAGGATAAAACACAGTAGCTAACCTGTCCCCTCTCATGGGCCATCTTGGGGCTCGGCCCGTTGGCCAGTCCTAAGCTCACCTTGTAATCTATCTGAAGGTGTCATGTCCTCATCATTCTCTCATTTTTTACAACAAATTGTTCTCGGTTTGAGTGTAGCTGGAGGACAGGTTGTAGGTAGTAACCAATATTGTTCCCCTTCTTGAAATTTAACCCGTTTTTCTTAATAACAAAACTTGGGGGTATCGACATGGTATGGTTATAGAGATTGCAGCCTTCCAATGGATCATATTGTTGCACTATAAAAGAAGATTTCAAATTTGAACAAATATAGACACGATGCACCATATACTCTCCTTTACAATTATATTTGTCAATGAAGTGATATGTATATTTAGACAACCAAGACAATTCAACATATTTAAATTTCTCTTCCAAACTACTTTGAGTTTGTTGCCATACACTTTTGTAATTGAAGGGGTCCACCAACCTGTTCATCAACCTCCTTAAGTTTAACCTGTTTGTCAACTCGAAGAGTCTCATTAGTTCTCTAATTATGTTGTCATGCCACCAAAACCCACTTAGGGCTTGATTGCACTTTCAACTAGCCAACAAGGCAATGCAGCAACTCTGCAAGCCTGTAACTGTAATGTCCAATCTAATATCTGAATGAATGCAATAAACTGTAAAATTGTGGCATTTAGCTACTACAGTTTTACATCGAACAAAATGGAATGGACATGCTTCCAGCTCTCCATGCTGCTCAAAACTGCAACACGGTATACTACCAATAGTCATTGCAAAGAGCAATAACCATGCCCACTCAAAAATGGAATTGGTACTGTATATGCTGCCGAGATCCAATACAAAGAACAAGAGCACATGAACAAGTGCAGAGGCAGCATATACATAATGAAACAGTAGTACCCTAGTAGCCTAAACAGCATGGGAATGGCCATCTAATCAGCCTAGAAATTGGGCACTATAGTACTCACTATGTATCACGAAGACATGTGGTATGTCATGTAATCTACTAGTGACTACGGACACTCAACTCAAGTAAGCAGATGAAGTGCAAAGAATCTAGAATGCTAGAGAACATAGATACTACCAGGGGAGACACAGGTGCGTTGCGGCGGGCCAGCACAGGAGATGTGGAGCAAGGACCGCACGAGAGGAGGCTGCTCCTTGGCCGAGAGGAGGCTGCTCCTTGGCCGGGCTCCGGCAAGAGGCGCACGAAGATGGAGCAGCTCTTCTCCACCGAGGGACGCGGCCGGGACGACGCAACGCGAGGGTGTCGCGCGGTGGGCGGTCGACGTCGAGGCGGGTTCGTGCGACGAGGACGAGGCGGGGCGCCGTTGCTGGCTGTGCATGGGCGGGGCACCGGCGGCACGTGTGTGTTGCTTCTTGGGCTAGAATAAGGTGTTTAACTAGAGTTGGAATCAATTTTGCGTCCCTATGTTTTTGGGGCCCAGCATGCAAATGAAAAAAAAATAAGGGCCTAATTTGCATGCTGGGCTGGAGTTGCTCTAATAACCTGTTTATTTTAGGGTCGAACCCTGCTTATTTAATGAAGTAATAAGAAATGCAATGCCGGTGCTTCTTGGTGGTGCCGGTGAGCGGTTACAGGTATGTCATGGTTTGCATGAACGCGCAATAACTATTGCGTTTGTAACTTTTTCCATCATAATGTAATGCATGTAATGCGCACGCGCAAAGCAGTTCTGTCTATGAGAAAAGATTGAAACTTTTGTGCCTATTTGAGAAAATGATCTTCAGTTTAAAAGAAAAGATGGAACTTCTGTGTCTACTTGACAATGATCTACAATTTAAAAGAAAAGATGGAATTTCTGTGTCTACTTGACAAGGATCTAGTACAATTAGAACAGACGTAGTAGTATTTTTTGGAGCCAGAGGGATATATATAGAAGTGGACTGAACCGAAGGGACGTTTTGAAGTTTTCTTCAAACCGAGTTCAACGAGCCATGATCCACCACGTCACATGAATGTTGGCCCTTTAATGAAAAGCCAGAGGTTGACCCACATATATAAGCAATTATTTTTTTGCCAAGCCTGATGAACCATCAGCAAGACCAAATCCGAGGCAATCATTCTTGGGTGCAATTTAAGCCAAATTAATATAAATTGCTGTTTTGCGGTACATAGCTCAGCTTTTCACGTACAATACTAACACGAACACGACACGACGGCAAGACAAGTAAGCAAATAACAAAACAATACGGCAACTAATTCACCGCCTGAAGGCATTGCCCTCGGCATCACGGCCACCCTGCGAGTAAAAGGCACGGCGCCTGATGCTCTCTTCAATTGTGACACTGCCACCCTTATCTGTTCCAAATATGCTCTTCTTTTCATCTTCCAAGAAGTTCTTCCCTTTGAACTGGTTTGCATTCACAGTTGATGCTTCTTTAGCATCATCATCTGCAGCTTTCTTAATCCTCTTCCACCTCTGCTCCTCATGGACCTCAGCATCAGCCTCCATCTGACGCAGCCGAGCCAACCTCTCCTCTTCCGACATATGGTGGACACCACCCCGTCGACGGTTGAATGACGGACCATTGTTCCTGCCATGTCCACTTTCCTGCCTCGTCTGCTCGCCAGAGCCTTGTTCAGAGCGGGAACGGTGTTCAGAAGTGGAATTTCCAGTTTTCTGGCCATCATCCACTCTTTTGGTCCTAGAGTCTGGACGCTCATGCTTTGAGTTTGCATGATGGCGGTCTGGGGGTGAATGATATCTCCTTTTCCTATCATCAGCATCAGAGCGGTCATATCTTGGACGGTCAACGTAGCTTCTTTCCCTTGGCTTCTCATCATCCTGCCGTCTTCTCCTCGGTTCATCATCGTCCTGCCGTTTTCTCCTCGGTTCATCATCGTCCTGCCGTCTTCTCCTCGGTTCATTGTCGTCCTGCCGTCTTCTCATCGGTTCATCGTTGTCCTGCTGTCTTCTCTTTGGTTCATCGTTGTCATGCAGTCTTCTCCTTGGTTCATCCTCATCATGCCGTATTCTCCTTGGTTCATCCTCATAACGCCGTCTTCTCCTTGGTTCATCATCTTCTGATACATCCTGCTTTCTTCTCTGTGATTCATCATTATCTGAATCTGATGAATCTTCTCTGTGCTGCTTCTTATGCCTGGACCTGTTCTCTTCTTTCTTACGGTCAAGAGAAGAATGAGCCATTTCCCTTCTCTCATCCTTGCCATCACTTATTTCATCTGAATCTGAATTCTCATCTGAGTGATGCCTCTTACTCTTTGACTTATGGTGGCGATGCTTCTTGTGCCTTTTCTTCTCTTTCTCTTCTTTTTGCTTTTTCTCAGCTTCAACCTACACAAAAGCAAGATTGTGTCAGGGAGTATGTTAAAAACGAAAATGCTTGAAGAATGAATACTGAGCTTTACAAAAGCAGATTCCCTAAAACCAAATTCAGCAAACAACACGAATATTATTTGGATCAGTGTTATATGGACTTGCTAGTCCAAAATTTGTTTGCTGTAACGACACATATCCCCGCGTGGACATGCACAAATCTGGCAAGTCGAAGTGGCTAAGTAGGGAGGGAGATCAAACTGAGAGCCTAGGAAAGAGCCAGCATAGGAGAAGGGCACTGCAGAGATGAGGCATGCACAGGCAACTCCTTTTGGTCACTTGTTCTGCGTTCTGTTGTTCATTAGCTGCCTGTTCTGCCCCAAAAGATTTAAATTGGCTTTACATTTTTTTTAAAAAAAATACACATATGCTAGAAATCCTCTAATCCTAAATTCCTAAGTCCGATTCCTACACTCAAACTTGTGTCCAGGGAACACTGGTTTGAATGCTGCCAAGTCTGAATAACTCATATTTATTTTCGCAAAGTTAGAAATTGGGTATCCAAGTTACTTGTAAAAAAAACCTTTGGGTATCCACCTTCTTGACAAACTAATATAATATTTTCCACCTCCCTTGCATTCAACAAATCTCCTATCATTCAAGAGGTTACCACGATTGCTTTCTGGAAACTTATTTATGAACTTGTGATCCCAAGCCAACAATTACAAACCATCTGTCAGTAAGTTTGACTCTAGTTAAGCTACTCAAAAGCCAAGATTCTACATTATAAAAGGAAAGGAGAACTTACAGATTTCTTTATCTCAGCCATCTTAATTGGATTGTTTTTAATCCTTGCAATTGCGTCCTGCTCTCGCTGCCTTATCAGGAGTAGAGGATCAGAGTGGAGCTTTCTCCATGTATCATTTGCAGATTGAGGTTTATTATCCTCAAATAAAGCTCCTGGTGTAGCTGCCTGAAACGTGCAAAGGCAAAAGAAGAAATGTGACTATTAGATCTTGTCTCCACCGTGATAACAATTCTATAAACAGGATATCACTAAGAGTATAACTCAAGGTAAACATGAAGTTTAAACAAGAAACAAAATGGAAACTTGAAACCATGTTCATGATGTTTCACTAACACAAAGTACTATTGTTAGCATGCAACTTTAGTAAATGCAACTCTGTTTTCAGTTCAAGCATTCACTACTAGGAGGCTTCGTCTGTGCTGCATCTCTACTACTTATAATTCTGTAGATATGTTTAATAAAAGAAGCAATACATGCAAGGAAAGCGCTACTAGAATTGCATATATGCCAGAATCAACATATTCCATGATATTTCTTAAAAAACTTGAGTAATACAGACACAAAATAAATCGTTTTGAGTGCTGACAACCATAACATACACAATATAGTATGAAATAAGCTAAAAGTATTTTAACACAACCACCCCCGATAACAATAAACAGACATTACTCTAATTTATCTTGGCTTTTCTAACTTAGTTAATATCATCAGCAAAAACACACTTTTATCTGTTATTGAATTACACTTAATTCAGCTGATCCGCACACACAGATGAACTACAATCAATGTTAAGGCAGGAAATAAGTACCTTGGAAGAATCAGCGGCACTGGCCTGTGCAGAAGTGGACGCAGCAGCTGCCCCCGGTGCAGATTGCTGCAGCGCCTGGAACCCTTCGGAGCTCTTGCCGACGGCCAACCCCGACTCATAGAGGAAGTCGAGTCTCTCCTGCGCCCTGTACCAGCCATCACACGATTAGCACATCAGACGAAGCCAGAAATGGTCCAAACCCCATCGAATCGAATCGAAACCCTAGCCGGACGGACTGACCGCCCTCTGAGATCCAACCGAGCTTAGGGGAAAAAAAACGAGAAAAAAAAAAGACACTTACGGCCTGAGGCCGGCGCGCTCCTGCATGGCCCGGAACTCGGCCTTCTCCTTCTCGGCGGCGACCTGCTTCTTGAGCTCCTCCGTCTTGCGGCGCTCCACCTCCTCCGCCTGCTCCGCCTTCCATACCCGCTCGATGTTGCGGAGGGACCCCGTGTGCCACCCCTTCTTGTTCAGGAACTTGAGCGCCATGGCTGGAGCCCCGCCTGTAGCCCTCCCACTCGAAACCCTAACCCTAGCGGTGGCCTGACCTCCCTCCTCTTCGCTGGCGACCGCAACGGGGAAGACGAGACGACGCGGAAGCGAGGGCGAAGGTGAGATCGAAACGAGTTGTTTTTGTGTGGGTCGATCCAGTGGGCCCGACTCACCACCATGATGTTTTATTTTTGGGTAAAAATTCTTCTATCCGCAACTATTCACAAAGACCCGTTAAAACCCGAATTTTGGCCCACACCCAACTTTTAATTTTTTATTAGAACCGCTTGTTTTTACACCCGTGCATCAACCGTGAAGGATCAGTCGAACTACACTGATAGTTTATGGATTATAAACCAGACTAAAAATAATTCTAATCTAGGCATCGTAAGATAGGATATGATTTTAGGGAATATAAAAAACATTTTTCATATTTTATTAAGATAAAATATTTTTATAAGGTTACACGAGAATTTATAAGATTTTTAATTGCATGAATTCTCTAGAGAAAACATTTCACTAATTTTTTGATAAGACAATTTGTAGTCCGACTAACCCTCTTGAATTACCGTGGTATTTGGCCGCACTAAAGGAGCTGCCACAATACTGGGTTAGGTTGTGGCTAGAATAACATGTTGGGAGAAAAGGCGTAATCTTAGTAGCACCGGTTATTTTAGATGTAACGAATAGCTTTACCAGTGTAGTTTGTTTTACCCCTAGACGACTAACATAATGCCACATTAAATAAAACCAATGTATAAACCATCAAAGCGGTAGAAACATATGGTTTAAAAAGTAGAGGGGGCACAAATCCAGTTTTATATACGTGGAAAGGAAAATGAACTTTATGAATATTTGAGGGGTCAAGAGACCCCCCCCCCCCTTTTTTCAGTTTCTGAGACATTACTGTTTGTCTTGGGCCGGCTGTTAGGGTTATTGTGTCGAGCAAGCATTCCCATCTTTCTATGGGCCCATCTGTAAATGTTTTATTTCCGACTCTTGGAACATTATGGCTTTTCTAAATATACATACTCCCTCCGTCTCAGTATACTTGACGTTTTGGGATTGTGGGAGACTACCAAGGCAATATGCAAAAGACCTACACGCTCCTACAAGATGTCTGTGCTTGCAGGCCATCCAGATTCCCAAAGCATCAACTTGCATGTATAAAAATTATTAAAGTAACAAAAAATCCACCAAAACAATTTTTCCTTGCCATACTCGTTCAGTTCAGCTGTTGTACGAGTAGTGGGGGACAGAGACCCGATTGATGGACGTGACTGCTCAACTGCTGTACCAGCTCGTTCGGTGGACTCAGACTAGTACTACTGTCTAAAACGACATCCATTTTGACATTTTTTTTGAACGTTTAGACGTCAAGTATATTAGGACGGAGGGAGTACTGTTTATTATAGAGATACATGCATATAGAGATGACGAAGGGCAGAGCAGATACGTAGTAGTATTACTATTTATTATCTAAATATCATTAACTGTTGTGTCTACTTGTTCATCTCATCTCAAACGAATAACGAACATGCATGCTTCAGTTCTCCTCTGCCTTCTTGAGTCGGTTGGTCCCACGGGCCAGTGCCTCCAGCAAGCACCCGATCGATCCCGTCCGTCCAGCCAGCCCTGCGCCTGCCAAATTGCCAATGGACAGCTGGCATATTCAGCAACCGACTTGCCTTGTTGTTCGTTGAAAATGAAATACAAATACCCCGCCGCCGCCCGGCCTCGCTCGGCTCGGCGCTCAAAGCAAACACAACTAACCGTCGCATAGCAACCAACACCTGCTGCTCTCTCGGCTCACCATCGGAGCAGCAGCACCGACGACTGCTGCCCGAGAAACCCCACCGTCCGCCTCCGCCCCGGCCGACCGGCAGCCAGAGGTAGGCGCAGCTAGCGGCGATGGAGTTCTTCGTCGACCAGGCACACGTCCGCCTGCGATGCCACGAGGACGACGGCGCGTCCTACCTCCACGCCGACGAGGACGGGTGGGGAGTCTCGCTGAGCCCTCACCGCGCGTCTCTGAACACGGCGTGGGCGGTGCACCTCCTGCACACGCCCGACGACGCCACCAGCGTCCTCTTCTGCAGCGCCGCCTACGGCCGGTACCTTGGGATGAGGATCGACTACGACGAAGACGAAGACGACGCGCCGCCGCAGGGGCAAGGCCACCACGCCGGCGTCTTCCGCGTGGTCCAGTGCCCGTACAACTCGCCGCTGCAGACGGACGTCAAATGGAAGGTCCTCGCGGCGGAGGACGGGGGTGGGGGCCGGGGAAACTCACCTTCCGTGTCACGGTTGAGGCGATCGCCCCCAGACCTGCGCCGCCCCAACTTCCGGGTCAAATTCCGGTAAGCTTGCGGTCCCGCTGCTCGGAAAAAGTTCCGACTCCCTGCGTAACTCTGAGATTTTTTGGGTCACTTTGCAATTGCAACAATTATTGAAACCTGACAGGGGGATTCGATGTAATTCTTCAAGTACTTTCGAGTCAGTTTGCAATTGCAAGAACTAATGAAACCTGAGGGGGGGATTCTATGTAGTTCTTCAAGTACTTTTGAGTCAGTTTGCAATTGCAAGAACTACTGAAACCTGAAGGGGGGATTCTATGTAGTTCTTCAAGTACTTTTGAGTCAGTTTGCAATTGCAAGAACTACTGAAACCTGAAGGGGGGATTCTATGTAGTTCTTCAAGTACTTTTGAGTCAGCCATTGATCCATTTCGTGTTAATTTCCTTGCATTTCGATCTTTTCCTAGTTTCCTGCCAATAAAAAAAATGGGTCATATATATGTTCCGGAAATTGATTCTGAGATCTTCTTACAAGGTATTGCAGCTATTTCTATGTGCTATCAATGTGTTCTGATTGAGCTGTTGACTGCTATTCTTGTTATCACCATTGTTCTGGAGCTAACTAATTCTGAACATCGCAACGACATGTATTCATATTATATATTCAGCTACCAGTGCTATACTATCTCAAGTTTTGTTTCGCTAAACCTAAGTGTTCTATTGCAACATGCAGAACGGTGTTGTCGCCCCCGTGAAGCTGAGCCGGATGATACGCTACATCCGGGCAGACAACTCCGGTATCTTTATCTCGACCAGCAGGGGAACACTCCAGTTCGATGGCCGGTCCTTGCTTCTCCTGATGGACGACCTGGCGAATGAACTCAATGATAACAACAACAACATCACGTTGTGCGTGAGGGCCGGCTTCCTAGGACGAATCACTCCTTTGGTCGTCGACCTTCCTCTCAACGAGGACATGATGGACATGGTTGTCCTGACCACTGGGTCAGCAGGTGAGAGCTTTGCAGTTTCTAAAGTATTTTGTTCGGCATTACAGCAAGTAGTATATATATATATATATATATATAGCTAACTTCTTTAGGATGACAGCAGTAATGCTGCTCACTTTTGATTCACCATGGTCTCCAACATTAGGCATTGCTAGATTGTTATGCGCACGGCACTGTGTAGCGCAGAATGACGGCAAGAACTGGGTTTGCTTCATACTGAATTGGGTGCATGCTTAAATAATAAAGATATATGACAATGCAACTTTAGGCTTGGCTATGTAGCCTAGCTAGTGTTTTCATCTTTTGCGGAAGTGGAGTCATGCTTTAATTGATGTTGCTAGCTAGACTACTAGGGTAATCTTCTTCTATTGTATCTGTTGAATTTTCCTTTCATCAGCCAAACCAATTCTGAGTTGGCATGGTTTCAGTTTGATACTAGATGTGTACACAGTGTTTGTCTGATGACCAAACGGCAGGTGTCACCTAAGTGATTGTTCGTTTGTTAGAAAATTAGAAACATGCTCACTACATGACCTAAAACCCATCGATCAAACTAGAACTGCAAGTGACTACAACAATTCATAATAGCTATTGAACTGGCTTAAGGGTCATAAGCAAATTCTTAATTACCTTTTAAGTGAAACAAAACAGAATACTGCTCCATTTCAGACAAACATATTACCACAAACAGTTCATAATACCATGCATGATGCGAAAATTGCCTCAATGTTCTTGTTATGGACGGCGTTAACTCTCCTAACAGTTCTGATCTTGTTAGTGAATGTCCTGGCTCTAAACTGTCCATTCATAACATTCAGTTGTGTAACTTTGGTTCACATTCCAGACATTACAGTTTTTTTCTGCTGTCTACCAATACACAGGCTGATCTTGTTATAAATATTTAACTGTTTCAACACTTGTGAAACTGCAATATGTTGCCTTGTGAGTAAGTGTATCACTGATTTTCCTTATTTCCTTCAAATTCAGTCGCAACAGCGTTGCAGCACCCAGACGTTGACACAGAGTAGCAGAATGCGGGAGCAAAGACTACTGACAACAGCTTTGGGATGAATAGGCTGCACTTCTGAGGAACACCTCTTCTTTTTTGGTTTGATGTGTTCTGTTGAGATTTGAAGTGGCAATAATGCTTGAACAATGCTGCACAGTTTCAGTGGTTGTAATTGGCATTTTTCATCCCCAATAGGTCATAACAACAATAAATGATCTCCTTTGAAAAAACAAGAGAATGTAGAAATAGATGGATTCAGTTGGTACGTTGCCAATTCAGAAAAAATAGATTACTTTGTTCACTGTCTAGAAATTTCAAATTTTGGCGTTAGTGTACTAGTAAGGTGTTAGTTCTGAGAAGTTGGTTGATTTTAGATCAGCAGAAATCAATGGTCGCATCCTCTGTTTTTTATTTAATTTTGTAGTCATATTATCTGTGGCAATCTTGGAGAAAACTAAGTGAGACATAAGAAATCAAATGGAAATAAAATGAGACAAACTAAAAGTCTTATGAAACTTTTATTCCACCATGTACGTACTGTATTTACAAATTCATTCATGCATGTGCATGAAGCATAAACGCGTCAGAGTGGGAAGTAGTCTGCATTCCTTGATCAAGTAGCATACGCTTAAACGCATCCATCTTGCCCTGATGTTGCCAGCACTTTGGGTTGAAACCTATAGCCACTTTACGGAGTCGTCCTTTGGCACTTGTGAGCACGACTTTGATGAGCCAGAGTTCACAGTCTGTTCCTGTCAATCCGCTAAGCTCCACTTCCTGTAGGTGATCCATGGAGATTTCATGTGATGTCCAATAGTCTTGGTGATGGCATTCGAGACCTAATCCAGCTTTTAAGTCATGGTGCTGCAGCACAGATATATGTTTGTTAGGGATTTAGGGATGCGATGAGATTGGAGAGAGAGAGAGAGAGAGAGAGAGAGGAACCGTACGTACCAGGGAGAGGAAGAAGGGCAAATGCAGAGTGAGGTGCCTAAGATTGGTGAATCGCGTAGGTTTGCCACGCCCAGTCCAAAGTCATGTCGCTCAAACGAAGGAGCAACATTAACTGTCAAAGATGTGGTATGGGGTAGGTGCGGTATCCTGCTGCTTTCAATCAAGTCCACGTCCTGCTGGAATACCTTAATTGACCAATCAATCAATCAAAGTTAATGAAAACAAAGTAAAGTGTTAGTAATTAGCAAGACGTACATACAATACAATAGATAAAACTGAATATATATCCACATGCAGATATATATATATATATATATATATATATATATATATATATATATATATATATATATATATATATATATATTATATATATATACCTTTGAACCAGAAAGAGTGACGTCAAAGCATGTGATGGATGAGGTATAGTGACGGAGGGGAGGAGTATTGCGCTACTATTGTTCTCGGCCTCGCCATAGCGGGTGTCATGACATCCATGTGACCAGAGACGGAGCTTCATGCTGAGTCGTCTCCGCAAGTCCCCGTCGTCGTCGTCGATGATCTCAAGACGTCCAGGCGACCAGGGTACGCGAAACAAGATTGCGATCTGTTCAAGCCTCGGCGCGGCGGAGATCCTAATCGCCTTGTGGAAGCAGTCGGCAATGTGTAGAAGACGGAGGCTAGGAGTGGTGAGCTCCAGCGACACCGAGTGGACCTCCTCCATCCACAGCTCCGACAGCACGTCGGATTCCAGCCGCATCGTCGTCCCTTGTTCGAAGTCGTCAGAGAGCCGCACCTTGTTCAAGCGCAGCTTCTGCAGGCACGGGCAGGTCGCCGACGACACGAGGCGCGCGGGAAAGGAGGTGACCTCCGTCGTCGTCAGCGATCCTGATGCTCTCGAGCGAGAGATCCCTGAGCGATGCGAATAATCCAGCCGTGGCGCCGGCGGGGAGACGGAGCCTTACGCCACCTAATGCCAGACTCATGGTCTCCAGCAGCCGTGGAGTTGGAAGCAGGTCGTCGTCAAGGAGGAGCACTACCACGAGCTCCTTTCTTCTCCAACGCTTGCCGGCGTGCTTACTCTTCTTGAAAAGGCCGCCGTGCTTACTCTTCTTCTTGGCGACGCCTAGATCCAGGATGAAGCGCTTCAGACCACCGTGGTGGTGAGGAGAGACGGCGTACCGGATCCAGCCTTGCGCGGCACGGACCAACGCCGGCATCAGTTGTTGTTCCTCCAGGTGGTCCGTGACGGCGTACGAGATCGCCAGGCTCTGGACGATGGATTGTTGGATACTGCTGCTGCTGCTACTACGCCGCCGGGCAAGGAGGACGCCGTTGACGAAGGAGACGTACCGCTCCAAGGCGGTGGTTGTTGTGGTACTACTGCTGGCCGCAGCCGGCGGGCGATAGGCGAAGCGGAGCGCGGGAACGCGCGCCCAGAGCCCGCGCCACCGACGCGAGAGCGTGGCCATGCGCGCCGCGTCCGTCGCGTCGTCGTCGGCCACCACCAGCTCCAGGATGTGGAGGAGCACGTCGTCGTGCAGACCGCTGATGAGATCGGTCCGATCCGCGCTGCGCGGGTCCTCCATGACCATGCTTCTCGATCGATCGATCGATCGGCCGGCGGAAGTACGTAGCTAACACACGAACACGAACACGAACACGACACGAGCTAGGCGGCCCACTTGCATTGACACGTACGTGTACCAATAATAATCCAACACGTACGACGTACAGTACGGACCAACGTCGTACTCGATCTAGCAAGAACATGTATAGTACTCCATCTATCCCAAATTGTAAGTCATTTCAAGAATCTTGGAGAGTCAAAGTTTCTTAAGTTTGACCAAATTTATAAAACAATAAAATAATATTTATGATGTCAAATAAGTATCATTAGATTCGTTATCAATTATATTTTCATAGTATACCTATTTGATGTTATAAATCTTTATAGTTTTGTCTATAATTTTTGGTCAAACTTGAGATGTTTTGACTCTCTAAAATTCTTGAAATGACTTATAATTTAGAATGGGGGGAGTAGTAGTTATTATATACTGTGATGCAAACACCAGATTCTACCACCTACAGGCCTGCCATCGTCGAAGGAGAAGTAGGATTGAATCGTTGTCCGTGCAAGATGTGCAGCTGGTGCAGGATGAACTCATGGCTGACCAGGGTTTTCAAAACCGTTCGGTTACCACGGTAACCGCTCGGTTACCGACAAACCGGTCGGGACCGGTTCGGTTTCGGTACCGGTTTGAATTCAAATTTCAAATTTGAATTTTTTTAAAAAAAATTCTGAAAAAATTCCTAAAAATAGTTCACGATTTATAGAGTCCAATGGTGTAAAATTTTTTCAAATTGGAGTTCGTTTGCTATTTTTTTGAACGTGTTTAAGTTTGAAAAAAAAAGAAAAAAGAAAAAAACTGTGAGGCCCGTTAAGGGCCCACGCGGCCCAATCACTCCTCCCGCCTCCTATTTAAAGAGCTGTCGGGGGGGGGGGATCCCGGCCGCCCCCCGAACCCTATCCGCCCCGCAGCCGCTCCCACCCGCCCGCGCGCCGCCCCGGACCGCCGCCGAGCCTCGGTAACCGCTCGGTCGGGGTCGGTTACCGAGGTTTTTGGTCGGTTACCGACCGTGCGCCTACCGAGCCCTCCCCCGGCGGTTACCGTTCGGTTGCGTCGGTTACCGACGGTTGCGTTCAGTAACCGCTCGGTTGGTCGGTAAATCTTTTTTTTTGTTTTTTTCATTTCTTTGCATTTGTAGTTGCTTTAGTTGTAGGATTTAGTTCTAAGATGTAGTATTGATGAAGTATATGATATAGAAAATATTTATTGTAAGATTTAGGTAGGATTTGACTTAGGATTAGGTTTATTTGGTACACCGTGCCAGTGACATATAGTACGCAAGTGATGCGAGACCTGGAACAATGTGCATTCGACTGGCTACCAAGCTGCCTCCGTAGGCACAAAGGACAACTCTTTTGACAAAATATGTAGTGCAAACCACCTATTAGATGGAGACATGGAAACCACCAATTAAAAACTTACTTCGGTTGCTCAAAATATATAAAATTTGATGGATTCATAGTGCGTACAAATATGTACTTAAGTGCAAAAGCTGAGATAAAAACTCACTACTGCAAAATTCATACAAAATGGCAAATTTCATATGCGTGTGCACTGAAATTTTTGTCCTCTAGTGCACATTCATATAAACTTTACCATTTTTGTATGAATTTTACTAGTTTGAATTTGTATCTCAATTTTTATACGTGAGTACATATTTGTATATACTATGTATGTACCGAGTTTCAGAATATGTAGTGCAAACCAAAATATGTTTTCTAATTAGTTTCATGTTTCCACCTAGTAGTAGGTGGTGGTAGTTTACGCTATAATTTTTGCCACATGTACATATTTATCCTTCAGTAATGAAAGTAGGACTATTCCATCTAGGTCTCTTACACTTATGTGCAAACTATTTGTACTGATACTATACCATAATGCATGTGAAATCAGTTAACACATATACAACGTTAGCTGCTAAGGGTAGTCTCAACCCAAAAGTATGAGATAGTTTTTATACTTGCCAAGTCATATAAACAATACACATATAAACAATACTTTTAACATGTCTTTTTTTTAAAAAAGTTGCCCAATCACATGTCTTTTTCTCCTAATTTTAAACTATTAGAGCTCTCCGTATCTTAGCTCCCGTGTAGGTATCGTTTTCTATCTAAGAAACTATTTTCTCTCTCTCTCCCTCCCTTAATTTGAATGCAACATTGTCATTTTGTGGGGTTGGTCATTTGTATCACATTATTTTACATCCTAAGTCCTAGATAAACCTAAACCAAATAAATATTGTGGGGTTGGCCATTTGTATCACACTATTTTACATGAATTGTGTGTTCTATTTACATCATTATGCACAAAGGTCATGCAAAAAAATTGATTTTTTCAAGCAAAAAAAAAATAAAAAAGACACCCGGCGGTTTAGACCGGTTACCGTTCAAACCGGTCGGTAACCGGCCCTAACCGACCGGTTACCGGTCCAAAACCGTTTGCACTGCGGGGTTTGAATTCAAAATACAATTCGTTCGGTTTGGACCGGTAACCGGTCAAACCGACCGGTAACCGCCCGACCGGCCACCGGCGGTTACCGGATCCGGTTCGGTAAGGTGAACCCTGTGGCTGACGCCCTGTTTGAGTTCTATACAATGCCATCCTCGGGACTGACTTCACCCGCACCAGGAGATTCAATCTAAATACCATCGGTCTCCCAACGATCGATCTCTCAGCGTTGGACTCCCTGTTCAGCGAAGAGGAGGTCTGCTCGATCATCAAAGATCTACCCAATGACAAAGCGCCGGGACCCGATGGGTTTACTGGAAGGTTCTACAAGTTGGC
Source organism: Microstegium vimineum (assembly GCA_022036555.1). Taxonomy (NCBI): domain Eukaryota; kingdom Viridiplantae; phylum Streptophyta; class Magnoliopsida; order Poales; family Poaceae; genus Microstegium; species Microstegium vimineum. Next base: position 45,980,839 of record CM039135.1, read on the forward strand.
CTGGGATATTGTTAAGCATGACATAATGAATGCGATGAGTGCATTCTGGGCTCAAGACTCTAGGAGTTTCTGCCATCTCAATGGAGCTTTCATGATACTGCTAAAGAAAAAAGAATCACCTTCGGCAATCGGTGATTATCGACCAATCAGCTTAGTGCACAGCTTCGCGAAACTGGTCACCAAATGTTTGGCAAAGCGTCTGGCTGCAGTGCTGGACCAACTGGTGCCACCAAACCAAAGCGCCTTTATCCGTGGAAGATGCATTCATGATAATTTCAGAAATGTGCAGCTGACCTGCAAGGCCATTCATCGAAGAGGGTTACCATGTGTACTTCTGAAAATTGATATTGCAAAAGCTTTCGATACGGTGGCATGGCCGTTTCTGTTGGAAATTCTCCAACACATGGGCTTTGGCAGACGATGGCGAAACTGGATTTCTATTCTGCTCTCTACCTCCAACACAAAGATCATGCTAAATGGGAGACCTGGCCGGCGTATTTGTCATGCAAGGGGACTGAGGCAAGGAGACCCGTTGTCGCCCATGCTCTTCGTGCTGGTTATGGAGGTTCCCAATCGCTTCCTAGGATGGCTGGAAGCTAGAGGTTCGCTTACACCTGTGCCTGGGCTCTTGGGGCCCCGGGTGAGCCTATATGCGGATGACCCGGTGCTCTTTGTTGCACCAACAGTACATGACTTGACAACCGTGCTCGCAGCCCTCAACATCTTTGGGTTGGCGTCAGGACTTCTTGCCAACTTGGACAAAAGTGCCGCGCTGTCTATACGCTGTACAGCTGAAGACAATGATCTGGTGCAAAACACCCTCCTATGTCGGATGGATACGTTCCCCTGCCGTTACCTCGGAATACCTCTCTCAATCTTCAAGCTACGAAAAACAGATGAACAATCGTTAATCGACAAGGTTGTAGCTCGTATTCCTGCCTGGAAAGGCAATCTTCTCAATATTGCCGGAAGAACCGCGCTTGTCAAAGCTACTCTTTCAGCGATCCCCATCCATACCTCGATCACGTTGTGCATGTATCCTTGGGCACTGGATGCCATCGATAAACTACGTCGCGGCTTTATCTGGGCCGGTGCGGACAAAGTCACTGCAGGACGGTGTAAGGTCGCTTGGAAGACGGTCTGCCTCCCAAAGCAGCTTGGTGGATTGGGGATCTCCAACCTGAGGCGAACGGGTATCGCTTTGAGAGCAAGGTGAATCTGGAAGGAGCGGCTGAGTGGCAGCCACCCTCATACGAATGAACGGGTTGTGCTCGACCTCTTCCAGTCTGCTACGACCTTCGTTCTGGGGAATGGGCGCTCAATTTTCTTCTGGACAGACAACTGGTTGTCGGTGTGAGCATCCAGTCCATCGCGCCTACTGTCTTTGCTGCTGTCAGACCAAGGAAGCGCAAGATATCGGTGGCCGAAGCCCTGACCGACAGCGAGTGGGCGCGTCACATATCTGGTCCGGTTACATTGCAGCTGGCGGTGGAAGTGGCCACCATCTGTGACCGGCTCGATGAAGTGCAACTATCTGTTCTGCCCGATACCTTCGTCTGGCGCTTCTCTGCGGACCAGTGCTACTCGGCGGCATCGGCTTATGCTGCCCTGCACTTTGGCTCAGAATGTATTCTTGGAGCTCGGCTCATCTGGAAAACGCAGGCACCGCCGCGGGTACGTTTCTTCTTCTGGCTTCTCTTGCATGGCAGATGCTGGACGGCGCACCGGAGATGGCGGCATGGTCTGCAGGACTCTAACATCTGCATAATCTGTGATCAAGCGGCTGAAACAATGGAGCACATCATCCTCGGGAGCACATTATCCTCGGGTGCAGTTTCAGCAGAGATGTATGGCATCAGTGCCTCTCTTGGACCGACCTGCTCTCTCTTGTCAACCCTTCGGAAGGGCCTGTGATTCAGTGGTGGTTATCACAGCGGAAGAAAGTGCCAAAGCCGAGACGTAGAGGATTTGATTCGCTGTTCTTCCTCATCAGTTGGCTGATTTGGAAAGAGAGGAATGTCAGGACTTTCAATTCGACTGCTTCTTCACCGCAACAGCTTGTCGGTCTGATCAGAGATGAGGCGCTGGCCTGGTGCTCGGCCGGGTTCAAGAATCTGCGGGTGCTCTTGGCCACCAGCTAGTTGCTTTTGGCTTCCTTTATGTTGCAAATCTTTGTTATGTAATAGAGTTCACTTGATTGGGTTGGAAGTGGGATGTGGTAACCCGGGTTACCTACCCGACTTCGGTGTATTTGGTTAAAACTTCATGTCTGCTTAATGCAATACCCGCTTCGGCGTGTTCTAGAAAACTTGTATTTTTATTTACTAGTTGAGTGCCCGTGCGTTGCAACGGGGGAATTTTTTTATAAAATTACATGATTAATTGTGCAAAGTGAAAGCATATAGGCCCCTAGTGTTTTGGTGATTAACGACAATGCAAGATTACTATGACTAACGTGTGTTTTGCAGAGGCAATAAGAAAGTTAGGTCATGGTAATGGATGGTTGCTTTGGAATATCATGATGTATGTGGCTCTTATTGGAGTCATTTCGGTTTTCAAAGGATTGGCGACAAGGTTGAAGATTAGACTAGGTCTAAGTGTCATTGGAGTTGAGAGACACTTAGAGTAGTTTAGCACCTTATTTTTCCTTTGACCGTACTATTAAGAGGGGTTCTATCTAGTAGCTTGACCTAGGAGAGGCTTAGTGGTTAGGTGTGGTGCACACTTGTCAAACTAGCACTAGGAAGCTTTAGAAGTAGTCCTTATACCATGTGGTAAAACTTCCATGAAGGAAGTAAAGTGATCTGGCTCCGAAATGAGCTCCGGACGCAAGTGTATCCCTGGGTCCGGACCATCGGACATGCGTCCGGACCTTAGGGTTTGGCTTGCTGGATGCAGGCGCTCCGGACACTGTGAATAGTGCTGGGTCCGGACTCGCTATAGCGTCTGGACCCAATCCAGAGAGCTCCAGAGAGCAGAAATCGGTCCGGACGCTGTCCGGTTGCTTGCGTCCGAACCTGGTAGTGCGTCCGGACTACTCGGTTTTCATCGCAGAGTACAGAGGGTTTGGGGGTCCGGACGCATGCTTGATGGTCCGGACCCTACCCTAAAAGTGTGTCCAGTCTCCCAGAGTTTCAGTGCTGAGAACAGTGAAGTGAGAGGGTCCGGACGCATGCTAGATGGTCCGGATCCCTCTCTCATCCTGCGTACGGAGTGACGCAGAGAAGTTGGTTTTGCCTCTAACGGCTAGGGGCTTGCTTGGGGGGTATTTATACTTCCCCATCAGCCCCATGACATCTCTCTTGCCCATTCCAATTGCTGAGATTGCCTTGTGAGAGTGCAAGAAGTGCAAGAGCCCTAGTGAGTGTGAATTGTCATTCCATGTGTTGATTCTCACTAGTTACTTAGAGTTAGCAAGTGTGCATCCATTCAATCACTAGACTAGCCTTGGTCAAGTGAGAGTTAGTGCTTGTTACTCTTGGTGATCGACATCACCTAGACGGTTTCGCAGAGGTTTGCTTGGTGATCATCCGGTGGTGTTCCTTGTGGATGACCCAAGTTCGATTGTGATCGGTTGTGGGCGATTCACCGAGCCGGAGTGGCGAAGAATCAGCCCATAGAGAGAGCACTTAGTCCTTGTGCGGACTAAGGGGGAGCGATACCCTTGCGCGGGTGCTCCAACGAGGATTAGAGGGGAGTGTCGACTCCTCGATACCTCGGCAAAACGTCATCGTGTCAATTTCCTTTGCCCCTACTCCTTACTTATTACATTTACTCTTAAGCACTACTTTCCGCATTATATTCTTTCCGCATTATATTCTTGTTGCTTGAGTAGAATTGCATAGGGCTTTACCGTTTTCATTGCCTTGTCTTGCTTGTTTAGCTAGGACACACTTGGGAAAGCACTAGGGGGTTAATTGGCTCTTGATAGGTTTTAATTATTGCTTAGAAATTAAAAAGAGCCCAATTACCCAATTCAACCCCCTCTTGGGCATATTGATCCTTTCACAAAGCTAATATAAATAGTATCACATCACAATATAATCCACATACTTTAAATAATCCAGTTTTTATAGGATTTCCCTGAGAAATTTAATCCTATTACACATTAGAGTTGCTAATTGCTAATCTTATCAGACATGATGGCCAAGACCTTTGTTTTATCCTAAAGTTAAATGTCTAAGAGTTCTTCCATGGAGTCAAATAGTATCACATCACAATATAATACACGTAACTTTAAAGAATACAATTTTGATATGATTTTCCCTGATCAAATTGTGACATAATAAATTCAATCCTACTGCACATTAGAGTTGTTAATTGACAACCATATCAGACATGCTGGCCAACACATTTGTGTCATCCCAAAGTTAAATGTCTCCGAAGAGTGCTCTGCATAGAGATTAAAAAATTAATAATAAATTAATTGAATATTATCAAGGAATTGCCAGTCTTCATAAAAAATTGAAGCGTGGAAAAACCTTAACTGCATATATTGATTAAAATAATGTTTTTTTGTGATCCATAGAACACAGAAATTAATGTGTTGTGGATAACAGATCAATCACACTGCAACTATCTTTGTTGTAATGGGAAAAGGATGCCAAAATCAAGCACACCGCACACTATCTTTTTGTCATTTGGATTGAAGCTTCCAGTTGAGACAGTTAGTTTAGAACCATACCCAATCAGCCATGAGCTTCCAGTAGTGCATTATCGAACATATAAATTGCTCACGAAGATTAGAGATTAAAAAGAGGGACCATGAAGCTTGTGCAGACCTTTCAAGATGTGTGAATCAGTCTAACACTTCAGTTGCAAAGTAAGCATGGCAGCAGAGCAACTGAATGATAACGGCAGGGACATGTATCCAAGCATGCTAACATTTAAAAGAATACCTTCCTTTTAAATCCTTTCCATATCAGACATTGAAACATCTAATGTGCACTAAACAATTGAAGCAAAGATCCTCAACTTTCTTCCTGCTTCTAGAATTGGACATATACACAACACCTCACTTCTACCCACTTACCTGAATGCAAGACTTTCCTCGAGCACGGGGTTTGTGAGTACCTCATACACAAGTTTGGAACAACATGTTTATTTCATAGATTCATGAATTGAAGCTATTTTTTCTCACCTCTTATCTTTGTGCTTGATGTTTTATCCCACTTTATGCCCTTGATAAGTTTTATCTTCAATTCTGTAAAAAGAAGCACGGTTAAATAGATAGTAGAACATTCGAAAATACTCTCCAGATTACAAACAAATGAGTATGCCAATTCACCGACCCCACAGTTAGAATTTGCAGTGACCAGGTATAAGCATTAGCGTGGTACAGGTAGACCTTGGGATGCAAATAAAACTGTACAGGAATTCCTTTTTGTCGGTGAAATACAGAGCAACAAAGGCAATGCAATATACTGTCTGCCAATGAATAGTAATGAACCAACAACTGATAGAGTAGATCATCTCGTGAAGCACTTATGTTGAGCTATGTGTGATGTAGGTAACCTTATACTGTAGCATTCTAAAATTGGGACATAGATGGTCTCTACTGGAGTTTCACACATAAAACATCAAGATCATGGAAAGAGCAGAAACACCGCTAACCACAAAATTTTAACTGTTAACTAATGAATAAACCTTTAAATGTCAGCAGACAACAGTGTTTTTTAGCCTTTCCTTTCAAAAGATAGCCCATTTACATTTAACTGCGGACTACTATATAAATTACAAATAATATTGAAGACTCTGAGAACCAATCATGTTCACAATTGATAAAAGCTGAATTTTCTATCCAGAGGTTATACCAATTCACAGCCTAGACGAGTACCTAGTTTAGAGTTTCCGGTAGTCTTGCAAGCTTAGCTAAAAATTAGAATTTAAAACTAAACTCTTCCAAAGCTAACACTGTAGCTAATAGAGTAAATCCAGTGCCTCAATCTTACCAAAGTGATGTTTTTTCAAATATAGCTCAAACATAAAAATCGTTCAGGTGACATGTTTATCAATATGTTATAAGAACAATAGAGCAATATGGAGATTAAATACCTTACAATATTAAAAGCTAAGCTTAGGTGATTAATTTTGGAAAACAGAAGAGACATGCTGCAAGCATCATCAAAGCATGCGAAGAGCACACATGCTTCTATATCAAAATGCGCTAGATTGATTTAACAGAAACAATTCGACCATTACTCTAGTAACGTACGGGCACTTCAATTAATTCTACTAATATTACAACATGATCAGTGAGAGGCAAAAATACAGACCATCAGCCAGTCAACTTTCCTTATTTGGAAGGTAGCTTAGTAAGAGTTCATCAGACATCCAGATATGGTTTACAAACTGGCTGGCCATCAGCTTCTTCCATGACTCTGTCCTATTACCGTTAAAAAATTATCAAGAGATATTTTTTTACACTACATAAACCATGAAGTAGAGTAGCAAATATATCAATTTAGATGGTCTTAGATGGACTAAAATCATGCGTGCAATATCACGGATCTTCCATGTAGCCAAAAAGAATATGCCAATTAATTTTGTTTTATTATCCACAACCATTCTAATTGTAGCTCACCATGCATTTTTTAGATCTTGATCATGTTTAACCAGACAAGCATTCAACTGGGACCAAATAATAAAATTGATCTTCATATAGCCAAAAAAAAAATATGTCAATTAATTTTGTTTCATTATCCACATTCATTCTAATTATACCTTGCCCTGAATTTTTTTAGATCCTCATCATGTTTAACCAGACAAGAATCCAGAAATCAACATCGACTGAAACTAAAATTTCTCTGAAAAGATGTTTGAATAATAGTCCAGGCCTAATATATATCTAAAATCTCAACCCATAAGCATCCATGGTTTGAGGAATCCCTCATCAGTCTGAATAATAGTCTAGGCACAAAATATCTCGAATCCCATCCCATTAGCATTAATGGTTTGGGGACTCACCCGTGGCAGTGGATCGAGTAGACTGCAGCTGCAACACATCACTCTTGCGAGTTACTGTACTGCATAGGGAGTATTGATACTTCTGCAAAAACAAAAAGATCAACGTTCCTCCCAAAGCCGGCAGGATTGGAAGCAAATCTCAGGCGTTCCTTCGTGGCATTGGAGCCCCCGACCTCCACAGACCTGGCGGCTGCCGCAGGCGTGAAGAGCTGGTTGTTTGCCGTTCTTGCAGACTTCGGCGTCGCGCGACCGTCGATGAAGGGAGCAGGCGGACGTCGGGGGAGGAACCGCCATCGTCTCCCTCGGCCGCGGATGAGCGCGAGCGTCGTCTGCGGTCGGTGCTGAGGTACGCGGCACCCTTCGCCGCGGTACAACGTCTCTCCTGGTCGTGACCTCGGCGTGGCGGCGTCCTGGGGAGACGACTACACGGCGGCGTCCGGTGGAGACGACTACTCGATCGGCGGCCGCGGCCGGCGGAGACGACTGGTTGGCGGCGGCGGCCAGCGAAGACAACTGCTCGGAGGCGATGTGATTACGGGAGGCCAGGTGGGGATTACTCGCGGGATCTCACGCGGGGGGTGTGGATTTTTTTGAGCCGGGCCCACCACGCGTGGACGGCGACATGCGAAGTGCCGGTTGGACGTGCGAGGCGAGCGACTTTTCGCACGCCGGGTCGACGATTCCCTTTCGTATGTTGTAGAGACTATACACAAATTTCAAAAGCGCGTTCGTTCGTTGTTAAGGGGTCACAGCGCAACGACAAAGACTATTGATTGGGGAGCTCCCACCCAGGGTTCAAATCCTGGGTGCGACACTTTATTCTAGATTTATTCCAGGATTTTCCGGCGCGCTACACATTAAGTGGTAACGTCGACAGCGAGGCAGGTTCGCAGGCTAGCCCAAGTACAGCAGACGAGTGTCGGGTACGAAGGTAAGGGGTACCCTAAACCCTTCGATAAATTAACGCTAAACATAGCAGCCATTTTTAAGGCAAGGACCAGCCCACTACTCGGTAAGATGTGGACCCATCAATCGAGGGCCCCCTCTGCACCAACTACGGCAACAAGCCACGGGCCGGCTCCACCTCGACGATGGACGAGGGGACGAGCGAACGACCCCCGGCTCCACCTCGATGACGGACGAGGGGACGAGCGAACGACCCCCAGCTCCACCTTGACGACGGACGAGGGGTCGCACGATCGACCCCCCGACCTCTACCTCGACTTCGACCTCTCCGACCCCGTCGACGCCTCGACCTCCCTCTCGACCAAGGGTCGAGCGGACGACCCTCGGACGAGGGGCTCGATTAACCCAACTGCTCCGGCATGGGTTAAAGTGAACCCACCTAACGACATGGGCGCCCGCGTCTGCTGTCAAATCCGCCAACTCCCCGTCCAGTCCCCGATTCCCGTCAACTGTGCCGCCACTGTTGCCACTACGCGAGTACGGACTCCAACAGTACCCCTCGGAAAGTGAACAGTGCGACCCTCGACGACGACTTTGGGAACGCGACGGAGTCATGCAGGGCTCGACCCCCTCCTCTTCAACAACTCCGGTACGGAAGCCGTCCCATCCGCCCCGTCCCGCTTCGGCCGTGGGACTCGCGCCCGCCTGCGGACACTGCACAGCGGCGACTTCTACTGCCGCCACGACCAGGGACGCCTGAAGGACGGGAGGCCATGCCGCCACAGTACACAACGTCTCTCCACCAACACTATGTCGCGGATACGCCGCCCATACTGCTACAGTTAGGACCCTGTACCCTCGGAACCCCCCTTGGTCTATAAAAAGGGACGCCGAAGTAGAGTAGGGGGACGACTTCCGAGGACTCTGGAGATCGGCTCCTACTTCTTCGGGAACCCTAGTCCACACTCCACACACACACCGCCACTCGATCGACCCCTCGGGTGGCCTACTCCGTGTAACACTGCTTGTACCCCCCCCCCCCCCGTACGAGCACGCTTCGGGTGCGAGATAATACAAGTCATCCTCCCCCCGCTGGACGTAGGGCCATCTTTGCCCGAACCAGGATAAATCTTGTGTCCATCTCGCATCACGTCTGAGAGAGGGAGCACGCGATATACAAATTTACTCGTTGGTGGTCTTGACCCCCGGGTCATAACACCGACAGTTGGCGCGCCAGGTAGGGAGATTCGCGTGTCGATCAACTCCGAACTACTCTCTCAGATGGATCCCACCATCCCACCGTTCCCGTTCAACACCGTCATCTGGTTCGGCAGTCTAGGGTTCGTTTCCACGGACCAGGGCGACTTCATAGTCTTCCCCTCCGCCCGTGGCCTAGACATCGGCAGCTCCGCTGCGCCGGAGCCAGCAAGGATCAGGCGACGGTCCCTCCGCTTGCGCCTCTGGCCTGCGATCAGGAGGAGGCGCGAGCGGCTCCGACGCGCTCGCCGTCGCGCGAGCTCTGGGGCGCCGGATGCCGTACCCCCGGTCCCAGTTAGCGACACGGCCCCTTCTCCTAGGGGTCCGCTTGACCCACGCTTGTGGGCCGAGGGCGGGCGTCTCCCCGAATGGGACTTCGGCTCTTCCACGTCATCGTCCCCGGAGGCTCCCGTGGCTTCTCCGACACCCTCGACCCCGTCACCACCGCGTGACCCGTTCCCATACGGACTTCGCAACAGTGCCGGACTCTACTCTGCTTTCGCAGGACTGCGGGTACATACATACGACGAGTCTCCATGGACTCCATCGTGGGCGACGGCCGACCCCACCATCACCACTTCACCGGGCGAGCCAGAGCTGCACCGTACGTGGGGCACGTTACGGCGGCGCCTGGAGGAGGAAGAAACGGGCAGGCTCTTCCCCCACTTCTACCACGCCGACTTCGACTCGGACTCTCCCGACGAGAGTTACGACTCCACTCGGGAGTGCTTCCACCTCGACGAGCAAACCGTCCTCCAGGACGACGTCGACGATACCGCGGCCACCGAAGAAGGGGGAGGGGCCAACGCCACACCACCTCGAGATGCCATTCCCCCAAGTCCTCGTAGAGACGATCCACCCCCCGATGTCCAGATTACGTAGGTCCGAGAGCTTCTCAGGAAACTCGAGGAGGAGCGCCTGCGTCTTCAGCAGCTCGAACACGCCCTCGAGCGGGATCGAGGGCGTCCTCGGGGTGGAGGAGCTCGCGAGCGGGCCCGGGAGGTCCACCAGTAGATCGTCGAGGAAGGGAACGCTGAACCTCGAGTCTTCAACCGCGCCAGCCAGAATGTCGTAGCAGCCGCGATGCTGCTCCGTGACATGCCAGCGCCATCGACCCCCCAGGCACAGCGTATCAGGGACGAAATCCAGGGGCTGCTCCAAACTGCGGCCGTGCAGCAGGCGGAGAGCTTGGCCTCGAGACGTCGAGGGGCTGCCTCTGAGCGGCAAGCAGCGCCCCCTCGACAAAATCGGGAGGCCTCTGTCCACCAGAACAAGGCGCCCTAGGGCCGGGTCGAGCCACGACCGGTTCAGAAATGCCTCGTCGACGACCTCCCCCCTCGAGTGAACAATCGACATCGATACGGTGACGCCGAGGCTCGAGGCTACAGCGCTCACCGAGGCGGGTGCTACGACAGCGACGAAGACCGATGTCGGTCTCCGGAGCCATCGGGGCCCCGAGTCTTCGGAAGAACTATCCGGCGGGCTTCCCTGCCCATACATTTCCGTCCACCCACCAGCCTAATCAAATACAACGGCAAAACCAAGCCAGAGCTCTGTCTTGCCGACTTCAGGCTGGCATGCCAGCTGGGGGGAGCCAAAGATGACCTCGTCATCATCCGGCAACTCCCATTGTTCCTCTCTGACACCGCTCGAAGGTGGCTCGAGGAGCTACCCCCGGACTTGATCCAGAACTGGTTCGACCTGGTCCGGATCTTCGAGGGCAACTTCAAGGGCACCTACGACCGGCCGGGCAACTCCTGGGACCTTCGCAGCTGCAAGCAGAAACCAGGAGAGACCCTCCGCGCCTTCACTCGCCGATTCTCGAAGCAGCGTACCGCACTGACCCACATCTCCAACCACGAGGTCATCACGACGTTCATCGCCGGGACAACCTGCAAGGAGTTGGTGCGGGAGCTGGGGCGAAACATCCCCAAGACCGCCAACGAGCTCATGGACGTCATCGCCAACTATGCGGCTGGCGAGGAGGCCGTTGCGCATTCTTCCAGATTCCCCTAGGAAGGGGAAGGGCGACGCGGATGAACCCGGGGGCTCGGACGATGGGCCCAAAAGAAACAAGGGGCCCAGGAGGAACAACGACGGCAACGGCGGCCGGAAGAAGAAGAAGAAGAAGAACCAACCGGGCCGGCGCAACGTCGAGCCCAACGTCGAGCACGACGACGAGCCCGACGACCTTGTCGCTGCGGCGGACAAGCGGAAGCCTCGAGGGCCCCCTCCCGACGGGGGCGTCTTCGATAAGATGCTGAAGGAGCCTTGCCCCTATCATATGGGCCGGCCAACCACCGCCTCGAGGATTGCCGCATGCTCCGAAGGCACTTCGTCCCTCCTGCCCCCAGGAGAGACGACGGCAAGGAAGACCCGCCCTGTGACGCCCACGTCAGGGGCGATGTCCAAAAAGGAGGCTTCCCCGAGATCCACGACTGCTACATGATCTACGAGGGACCCTCGACTCGCCTCACCACGCGCCAGCGCAAGAGGGAGCGTCGAGAAGTTTTTTCCGTTCGGGCCCAGGCCCCGCGGTACCTCGACTGGTCCCACACGCCGATCACCTTCGATCAAGACGACCACCCCGAGCACGTCCCCAACGCGGGGGCTTACCCGCTCGTCGTCGGCCCGATCATCCTCAACACCCGCCTCAGCAAAGTGCTCATGGATGGGGGAGCAGCCTCAACATCATCTACGCCGAGACCCTCGACCTCCTGGGGATCCCGAGGACCATGCTCCTGCCCAGTGCGGGGGGGGGGGGGTTCCACGGGATCGTCCCGGGGAAGAAGGCACTCCCGATCAGTCGCGTCAAGCTGCCGGTCTGCTTCGGCGTCCCCTCGAACTTCCGAAAGGAAGAGCTGACCTTCGAGGTGGTCGCGTGGCGAGGCACCTACCACGCCATTATCGGTAGACCAGGGTACGCCAAGTTCATGGCGGTCCCGAACTACACCTACCTCAAGCTCAAGATGCCAGGACCCTCGGGGGTCATCACCGTCGACACCTCCTACGAGCACGCATACGACTGCGACGTCGAGTGCGTGGAAAAAGCCGAAGCCCGTGAGGATTCGGCTATCCTCGCGGCCCTCGACGATTTGTCCGGAGAGATCCTCGACCCCAAGCGCCACGCTGGCAACTTCAAGCCGGCGGAAGACACCAAGACCGTCTCGTTCGACTCCGGCCTCGCGGATGGGAAGGTGCTGACGATTAGTGCCACCCTCGAGCCCAAATAGGAAGCCGTGCTCGTCGACTTTCTCCGTGCGAACGCCGACGTGTTTGCATGGAGTCCCTCGGACATGCCGGGCATCCCGAGGGAAGTCGCCGAGCACTCCTTGGACATCCGAGCTGGGTCCAAACCGGTGAAGCAACGCCTGCGTCGTTTCGACGAGGAGAAGCGCAGGATCATCGGGGAGGAGGTCGACAAGCTTTTGAAGGCCGGATTCATCAAGGAGGTACATCATCCCGAGTGGTTAGCTAACCCCGTGCTTGTAAAGAAAAAGAATGGGAAGAATAGGATGTGTGTAGACTACACCAGTTTGAATAAAGCATGTCCTAAAGTTCCTTTTCCTTTACCACGCATCGACCAAATAGTAGATTCCACTTCGGGATGTGAAACCCTTTGCTTCCTTGATGCGTATTCCGGCTACCACCAAATAAAGATGAAGGAGTCCGATCAGCTCGCGACCTCCTTCATCACTCCCTTCGGCATGTTTTGCTACCTCACCATGCCCTTCGGCTTGCGGAACGCCGGGGCCACCTACCAACGATGCATGCTCCATGTCTTCGGGAAACACATAGGGCCGACCGTCGAGGCCTACGTCGATGACATCGTGGTCAAGTCCAGAACCGTCGGAAACCTAGTCGGAGACCTCGAGGTCGCGTTTGGGTGCCTCAGGTCTAATCGCATAAAACTGAACCCTGAGAAGTGTGTCTTCGGGGTCCCTCGAGGCATGCTCTTAGGGTACATAGTTTCCCAGCGCGGCATCGAGGCCAATCCCGAGAAGGTAACCGCCATCACGAGGATGGGCCCGATCAACGACCTCAAGAGCGTGCAAAGGGTTACTGGGTGCCTCGCCGCCCTCAGTCGCTTCATCTCGAGGCTCGGAGAGAAGGCCCTACCCCTTTACCGACTCCTGAAGAAGACGGAACACTTCGCGTGGACCACCGAAGCCGAGGAATCGCTCTCGAGGCTCAAGGCCTTGCTCACCTCACCCCCGGTCTTGGTCCCCCCGAGCCCGGCTGAGCCCCTCTTGCTCTATGTCGCAGCGACTACGCAGGTAGTCAGCGCGGTCATAGTAGTCGAGAGGGAGGAGGAAGGACACACCCTGCCGGTTCAGAGGCGTGTCTACTTCGTGAGCGAGGTCCTTTCCGAGACCAAGACGAGGTATCCCCACATCCAGAAGCTGCTGTACGCGGTCATCCTCACTCGGCGGAAGCTCAAACACTATTTCCTGGGCCATCCGGTCACTGTGGTTTCATCTTTCCCCCTCGGAGAGATAATCCAGAACCGGGAGGCATCGGGAAGGATCGCCAAGTGGTCCGCCGAGCTCATGGGGGAGACCCTCTCCTACACCCCTCGGAAGGCTATCAAGTCTCAGGTACTGGCAGATTTCGTTGCAGAATGGATCGACACCCAACTACCCCCAGCGCAGGTCCAGAGCGAGCTCTGGACTCTGTACTTCGACAGGTCGTTGATGAAGACGGGAGCAGGCGCCGGATTGCTATTCATATCACCCTCAGAGGTCCATATGCGCTACGTCATCCGCCTCCACTTCCCCGCCTCCAACAACGTCGCCGAGTACGAGGCCCTCGTCAACGGCCTGCGCATCGCCATCGAGCTCGGGGTTCGACGCCTCGACGTGCGAGGGGATTCTCAGTTGGTGATCGACCAAGTGATAAAAGACTCGAGCTGCCACAATCCTAAGATGGAAGCCTACTGCAAGGAGGTCCGAAGGCTCGAGGACAAGTTCTACGGCCTCGAGCTCAACCACGTAGCCCGTCGGTACAACAAAGCTGCCGACGAGCTGGCCAAAATCGCGTCTACTCGAGGGACGGTCCCCCTCGACATCTTCTCGAGGGATCTGCACACACCGTCCGTCGACCTAGGCTCGGGGGCTCCCGCCCTCGAGCAAGGGGTCGACCCACCCCCCTCGACCAATCCCCCCTTGAGCGGGGGAGAGGTCATGGAGATCGACGGGGCCGCCGCGGCGCCAACCCCTCCGACGGATTGGCGCGCGCCTTACCTCGAGTACCTGACGCGAGGCGAACTCCCGGAAGACCGCACGGAAGCCCGTCGAGTAGCTCGACGTGCCAAAACCTACGTCTTGTACGGGGACGGCCGCGAGCTATATCGACGCAGCCCGTCGGGTGTACTTCAACGCTGCCTCACCCTCGAGGAGGGGAGGGCACTGCTGAAGGACCTACACTCGGGGGGCTTGTGGCCACCACGCGGCGCCGAGAACGCTGGTAGGAAGTGCCTTTCGACAAGGCTTCTACTGGCCGACGGCTGTCAACGACGCCACCAAACTCGTTCGATCCTGCCAGGGATGCCAATTCTACGCCAGGCAGACCCACCTACCCGCCCAAGCTCTTCAGATGATACCCATAACTTGGCCATTCGCAGTATGGGGGCTCGACATGGTTGGTCCCCTGAAAAGAACCAAGGGTGGGCACACTCACCTTCTCGTGGCTATCGACAAGTTCTCGAAGTGGATCAAGGCTCGACCCATCGCCAATATCCAGTCTCGGCAAGCCGTGCTATTCTTCACCGACATCATCCATCGCTTCGGGGTCCCCAATGTCATCATCACCAACAACGGCACGCAGTTTACCGGCCAAAAGTTCCTGGACTTCTGTGACCACCACCACATCAGGGTGAATTGGTCCGCAGTTGCCCACCCTCGAACTAACGGTCAGGTCGAGCGTGCCAACAGTATGGTTTTGCAGGGCCTCAAGCCAAGGATCTTCGACCGGCTGAACAAACATGGAAGGAGATGGGTCGATGAGCTGCCCGCTGTGCTATGGAGTCTCCGAACGACACCGAGTCGAGCCACGGGGTTCTCCCCGTTCTTCTTGGTCTATGGGTCCGAGGCCGTCCTCCCCACTGACCTCGAGTACGGGTCCCCTCGACTAAAAGCCTACAACGAGCAAGCCAACACGGTAGCCCGAGAGGACTCCCTCGACTAGCTCGAGGAAGCTCGTGACATGGCCCTCTTCAAGTCGGCTCAGTACCAGCAGACGCTACGGCGCTACCACGACAAAAACGTGCGCAAAAGGGACCTCAACGTCGGCGACCTCGTTCTGCGCCGTCGACAAAGCAACAAGGGGCGTCACAAGCTGACACCACCTTGGGAGGGACCCTTCATCGTGGCAGAGGTGCTGAAGCCCGGCACTTACAAACTGAAGAACGAGAAGGGCGAGATCTTCACCAACGCGTGGAACATCGAACAGCTACGTCGCTTCTATCCCTGAGGCCCCAGGGCCTTGTACATTTTCGCATTTATGTACAAATTCTCGAATGAATAAAATATCCTCGAAACACATTTCGCGTTCGTTCGTAGCTCGAAGGTAGCCTCGACTTTGCCTCAGCGAGGTCGAGCTCCCCTCGGGGGCTGACAGGAGGGCACCCCCCTCCTAAGTCCCCAAAAAACCCATACGTTTTTTCGAAACTCGACCCTCCCTCTCGATCTTCGCCTCGAGTACGCTTCATAACTAAGTAAAGGCGCCTCGAACCCCCTAAAGGGTCGAGGGTGTCGTCGATCCAGGGACTCACCTATGCCCCAGGGCTACGGTATCCCTGCTCGCCACCTCCCTTCCAGGGATACGAGCGTGCGTCGAATACTTAAGTTCACAAGCGTCGACTTAGGCAAAGAAAAGCAGAAAGAGCTCGAGAAGTAGAAATAACGAGACGAAACCGTCTACAGCACTAAGGTAGCCTCGACTTTGCCTCAGCAAAGTCGAGCCTCCCTCGGGGGCTAACAGGGGGGGCACCCCCCTCCTAAGTCTCCGAAAAACTCGAACGTTTTTTCGAAATTCGACTCTCCCTCTCGTTCTTTCCCTCGAGTACGCTTCTTAACTAAGTAAAGGCGCCTCGAGCTCCCTAAGGGTCGAGGGTGTCGTCGAGCCAGGGACCCACCTACGCCCCAGGGCTACGGTATCCCCGCTCGCCACCCCCCTTCCAGGGATAAGAGCGTGCGCCGAACACTTAGTTCACAAGCGTCGACTTAGGCAAAGAAAAGCAGGGAAAACTCAAAAAAACAATATTAATTGCGTGCATCTCGATCAAAACGCATTATATACAAAAAGCCCTCGGGGGCTTAGTATTGTATCAGCACAAAAGCCTAACTATTACATGGACCTTTTTGTCCAGATATGGCTCGCAGGCCCGGGACTACCCGTCGACACCATCCGAGGGCTACTCATCCGCCGAGGGGATCACCTCGGGCTCGAAGAGCGACGCCAGCAGGCCTCCGGGCACCTCCGCGTGATCCATCAACTCCTGGCACTTCGCGTCGTTCTCTTCCTCGGTCAGCTCCGGGTCGGTGGCGAACCCGTCGACAACGAGGTTGAGGTCCACGTCGTAGAATGAGTTGACGACCGCGAGGGCCCGCTTCACGCCCACATGCAGGGCGGCTCGGACGTTCTTCGTCACCCCCCGCGTCATGGAGTAGAAGCGGCGCAGCAAGGAGTCCCCTCGAGCATCCCCCTCGACCTCCGGCTCCGGCTTGACCGAGAGGTCGTTGCAGAAGGTATTGATGGCGGCCGTGAGCGTCGCGTTGAGGTTCGCCTCGGTGCCAAGGAGGCCCTGAAGATTGTCCAGGTCCTTGTGGGCGCGGGCATTCTCCTTCGCGAGCTCTGCCAAAACAAGCACACAACAGTCAAAACCCAACAAAAAAGCAGAAAAAGGGTCGAGGCAGGACAGACTCTGCAACACCCAAAGCACTCACCTTGGGCCTGCACGTCCAGGGTGGAGTAGGCCTGCTCGGTATCCTCGAGCTGGCGGCGGATGTCGTCAAGGTCGGAGGACTGGTCCTTAACCTTGGCCTCGAGGCCCTCGATGGTCTTGCCTGCGTCATCGAGGGCCCTCTTCTGGTTCATCGCCACCACACCCAAGGAGGTCGCACGGGTCCGAGCCTTCTCCTCCGAGGTGGCCAGAGCGTCGCGCTCGCGGGAGACGGCGTCGAGGTCTCCCCGAAGCTCTCGGATGTCTTCCCTCAGCCGGGCGGCCTCCTCCTCGGCCTTGCGCTGGGCCTCGAGGGCAGCATCCCGCTCCCGCCCGACGGTGACGGTCGACCGAAGGGCGTCGTCGAGCTTCGCTTGCGCCGACGACAAGGCCTCCCAGGCTTCCTTCTGGATGGCCTCATAGTCGGCCTTCGCGTGGGCGATCTTCGACTCAGCATCCTTCTGGATAGTCGCCGCCTCCGCCTTCGCGCGGGCGACCTCATCCCTCGCCTTATCCAGCGAGGCGTGGAGGGTCGAGAGTTGTCCCTGTACCCGGAGAATATACTGGGACTTCTCGTAGGACCTCACCCAAAGCGACTGACGAGGATAAAGACGGAGATCGTCAACAAACGGTAACCAGACAGTTCGAAGTACAGTCTAAGGTGGAACAGAACCTACCTCCATTCCCTCGCGTATGTCCGCGGCGGCGACCTCCGCAGCGCGACGTACCGAGTGTTCAAACAACGCCCGATACTCCTCGACGTTCTCCCACCGTCGGAGCTCGGACTGGTCGTCGAGCGTGAGGAAAACCCGCTCGGGGTCTCGAGGGTCCGCCACCTCGAGAACCTCCTGGCCCCAGGCCGCGCTGCGGGCGGCGATCCTCTGCTCCATCGTCCCCGTGACGCCGTCGCGCAGGTCCCCCCCTCCTCGATAAGCGGAGAGGGGCGAAGCTTCTTCCTCTAGGCCACCTCGCGACGACGTCGATGGCCCCGCCAAGCCATCGCCACCGGTAGAAGAGGACCCCGGCCAGTAAGACGGCCCTGCGCAGTGAAGGACTCGAAAAGGTAAATACCTAGCAAGGCGAACCCACCGCATCTCGAGCGAGTCGAAGTGTAACTTACCTCGAGACAGCGGCCCCCCAACCTCGAGGGGAAGCTGAGCCACCTCCGGCTCCGCCCGAGGAGCCGCGATGATGGCCATTTCCGCCGGGTCCACCAGCTCGGCCACCATCTTGTCCACTTGGGCAGGGGTGGACTCCATCAACATCTCGCCCTGTGCCGGCGCGGGCATTCCCTCGGCACGCTCGACCGGTCCTCCCTCCTCGAGCCCCGGCGTCGTCGAGGGGCCTTCGGGCGCGTTGGTAGTCGTACCTTCGCGCTCGAGCTGGAGTCGAGCCTCCAGCGCAGCTAGACCCTCGGGCCAGCGCCCCAGCGTTGGATGAGCCGGGGCCTCCCGCTCGTTCGCGGGGGCCTGAGGCCCAACCACCTCCACCTCCTGGGCCGCGACCGCCGTCGATGAAAGCTCCGCGCCCTCCGGAGCGCCGGGTGCGACTTCTTCCGACGGCCGCGCGGGCGCCACGACCGTCGCTTCGGCGACCACCGCCGCCACGCTCGCCTCCTCCACCGTCTGGGCAGATGCCGAGGCCCCCTGTGCCTCCCCCCACGCCGCCACCTCCTGGGCCATGGCTGCCCGTGCCGCATCGGGGGCAACCGTCGAAGGGGGCGACGCGGCAGGACCGACCTCAGCGGCTGCTTGGACCGCAGCCCCCGTCTTCAGCTTTTTGGCGGGGGCAGGGGGCGTGGCTCCCTGCCGGCGCTTCGACCTGAAAAAGACACACGTGTGCAACGATAAGCACGGGTCGTTATCAACAAAAGGAAAATTCAGACAACGCCTATCAAAGCTACTTACCCCCTCGGAGCCCGGCGCTTCGGCCCAGTGACCGTCGGGCTGGTCGAGCTCTTGAGCGCCACCGCCTGGGGAGCGGGGGTCGAGGCGGCTCTCGGCACCTTCTCCCGGGCAGGGGCCGGCGGCACCACAGTCGTCTTCTTGCCGGTCCCCGCCTACGCTGACGGGCCCGGCGCCCGTGCGCTCGACGCGGCAGGCTTCGGGGGCTCGCTCGATTGATCCTTCGACGGCGGCGCCACCTTCATCCCCTTGCCGGTCCCCACCTGCGCCGGCGGGCCCGACACCCGTGCGCCCGACGCGGCGGGCGTCGGGGGCTTGCTCGGTCGACCCCCCGACGAGGACCGCGGTGTCTGCGACCGCGTCTGCCGCGGCGCGACTTCTTGCGAAGCCACGGGGCGCTCCGCCCATGGCCCAGCTTCAACGGAAGGGACCGACCTCGAGGTCGACCCCTCCTCTCCACCAGTAGCAACGGCCGCCTGCTCAGGCGCCGTCTCCTCCTCCTCCTCCAGATAGCTCCAGTTCGTATCTTCCTCATCATCGTCCTCCTCTTCCGAGGGCGACAACTCCTCCTCGATGCCCAACCGCCTCTGTTGGGCCCGGCGCTGATCTCTCAGCTCTTTCTCTTGGGCCTTCTTGGCCGTCTTCGCCTTGTCCTTGTCGGACTTCTGCTTCTGCGCGCGGAGGCGGTTCGCCTCCTTCGTGGCCCGGCCCTCCTTCACCGGCGGAGGCGAGGGCTTGTAGGACACCCTCCCCTGCGGAACGCAAGGCAGTTAGAGCACGGGCGGAGAAGACGGAAGGGACGAGAGCAAGGACTCTAACCGCAGGAAAGGACCTTACCAGCTCAAAGAAGCCCTCGTCCGGCTTCATGGGGATCTTCGCGACGTTCTTGGGGTCGAACCCCCCCGCAAAGAAACGGCGGACACGACCGACCACCCGGTCCGGGGTCAGTTCTTCTTCGACGAAGCAGCAGCCCGATAGATCGACCCCCGGACCCATCTCGTCGATGCGGAGGGGTCGAGCCATCAGCGGCAGAACCCGCCGTCGATGGAACGCCGACGCGACGATCTCCGCGGTAAGACCCTTCTCCTTCAGACGCTTGAGCGCATCCACCAAGTCGTCGAGGCGCTTCTGCTTGTCCGTCGGGACGCCATATCCCCAGCGGTCGGGCTCGGCATCGAGTGTCCTCCCGGTGTACACCGGAAGCAGATCGTCGTCATTCCTCAGGTAGAACCATCCGGAGTGCCATCCGGAGTGGCTCGAGGACGGGTTCGTCGGGAGCCAAAACTTCGGCCGCTTGACGGAGATGCTGCAGCACCCGGCTCTGACCTTCCGGCGGGTGCCCTTGTTGACCGAGGCGTGGAAGATGCTGGCCTTGAAGATGTGGAGCCATAGCTCCCAGTGGGGCTCGATCCCCAGGTAGCCTTCGCACACCGCGGCGAAGACCGCCGCCTGGCTGACGCCGTTGGGGGTGAGGTGCTGGAGTTCCACTTCGTAGTGGTAGAGGAGCCCACGTAGAAAACGGCTGGGTGGGGCCCCCAGCCCCGCCCGGTGGAAGACCTCGAACGACACCACGTACCCCTCCGGCGGGTTGGGCTCGGCGTGGTCCCGCGGCGGAGCTATCCACTCCGGCCTCTCCGCCGTGGTAACGGGCCGGAGAAGACCACTCTCCACCAACCCCATCAGATACGACTGACGGATAGAGGAGGCGGGCCAGTCATCGGCACCGACGAGCTGGAAAGCGGCCATAGGGACGGTGGTTTGCTCGGACTTGGAGGCGGATGGTACGTTTCCTATCTTTCTCTTTCTCTCTCGCTCGCGCAGAGTTCCTGCTTGCGGGACGCCTAAGGCAGGGGCGGAGAGAAGAAGGCAAGGAAGACGAAGGCAGGGAGGCGGGGAAGGCAAGTGCGCGGAAAGGGCACCAGACTCCTCACCTTCACTACTTATACGCGGGAGGCCGACGGACGGATCCGACAAACAGGCAAGGGAATCTCCGCATTTAATTCGCCTGTACTCCCCTCCTCGTATTCCCTCCAGGATAAGGCGTACCGTCCCATCATCGGGCTCCGCGCCGCACTCCGCCCCGCAACCGCACTGTTGCGCCGAACGGACACCGCCTAAAAAGGCGCGCGACCGAAAACGTCGTCTTCGAGGGTAAGGAATCTTGAGGCAGCGAGAGCTGGCCCTCGAAAGAGGGTTCGACAGCTACCCTCGAGTACCCGAGGCCAGAAATGACCTCGGGTTAGGACCTCGGTCCACCCCCAAAAATCTCGAGGGGACAAAGGCCGGCCTACGAACGGGCTCGATAGCCCCCCTTGAGTACCCGAGACCTGACAAGGCTTCGGGTCGTCAACTACAGTTCGTTCCATGGCCTCGAAGGGGTAAAGGCTGGCCCGTCCGGGGGTTCGACAGCCTCCCTCGAGAGCTCCGACACAGGTGTGTCCCCAAGTTCAATACAACAACCACCTGCTTTTCCCCTCGGCGGTCCACAAGGTCGGACTCCTCCTCCTGAGGATAGCGTCGGATGACGAACCATCCGTCAAATCTTGAGGGAGCGAAGGCTGGCCCTTACATAGGGTTCGACAGCCGCCCTCGAGTACCTGAGGTCAGGAAGGACCCATGGTTAACGGACTCCGGTCCACCCCCAAATCTTGAGGGAGCGAAGGCTGGCTCCACGAACGGAGTTCGACAGCCGCCCTCGAGTACACGAGTCAGGGATGTCCCGGTAGCTCGAGAACGAACTCTCGAGGCTCCCTGGGACATATCCGAGGCATACCTAGGAACACCTAAGGATCCCTACGCTGGGAGGCATCGAGCCACCAACTCCTATCGAATGGGGTTGGCACCTTGGTGATCCACATGGTCGTGCTTAGCAAGCCGTACGACTTGCTTAACAATGAGAACGCCTCCGGGCCACTAGTCGACCCTATCGAACGGGGTCGAGTTCTCACTCGGATTTTTACCCGCACAGGGCACCATTTCTAATGGACTCATGCCCGAGAACAGCTCACCGAGGACTTCGGGCTCGTCCTAACGAGGATAGCGCGATGCTCTTCACCCCACGATCCGAACGAAAGGATTCGTGGGAAGGACGCTATGAGGTAGTGAAGGCCTAGCCATTCGAGGGCTCGAGGGCTCGACTACGCACGACACCCTTCGACGAAAGAGGGTCGAAAACTCGTAACCTGGCAGACAGAGTCGACCTCTCGGGCGGGGCGCTCTGACTCCAGTGGTGCTCGAGGGAGCGAAGGCTGGCCCTCGGTAGGGTTCGACAGCCGCCCTCGAACACTTTTCTTTTCAGGAAAAGGAGTGGAATCGACCCCTCGACGGGGTGCCACGTCTCCAGGTATCCTTAAAAGACCCCACTATACAACATATTTTAGCCCCCAGAGGAGTTCTTAATCACTCCCCTGGGGCCTCGGGGGCTACCCCCGTGGGGTGCGCGCAACCTCCGGGCAATCCTTACTCCCTCCGAGAAACGCGTATCATAGCCCCCAGAGGAGTTCTAAATCACTCCTCTGGGGCCTCGGGGGCTACTGTCGGGTACGAAGGTAAGGGGTACCCTAAACCCTTCGATAAATTAACGCTAAACATAGCAACCATTTTAAGGCAAGGACCAGCCCACTACTCGGTAAGATGTGGCCCATCAATCGAGGGCCCCCTCTGCACCAACTACGGCAACAAGCCACGGGTCGGCTCCACCTCGACGATGAACGAGGGGACGAGCGAACGACCCCCGGCTCCACCTCGATGACGGGCGAGGGGACGAGCGAACGACCCCCAGCTCCACCTCGACGACGGACGAGGGGTCGCACGATCGACCCCCCGACCTCTACCTCGACTTCGACCTCTCCAACCCCGTCGACGCCTCGACCTCCCTCTCGACCAAGGGTCGAGCGGACGACCCTCGGACGAAGGGCTCGATTAACCCAACTGCTCCGGCATGGGTTAAAGTGAACCCACCTAACGACATGGGCGCCCGCGTCTGCTGTCAAATCCGCCAACTCCCCGTCCAGTCCCCGATTCCCGTCAACTGTGCCGCCACTGTTGCCACTACGCGAGTACGGACTCCAACAGTACCCCTCGGAAAGTGAACAGTGCGACCCTCGACGACGACTTCGGGAACGCGACGGAGTCACGCAGGGCTCGACCCCCTCCTCTTCAACAACTCCGGTACGGAAGCCGTCCCATCCGCCCCGTCCCGCTTCGGCCGTGGGACTCGCGCCCGCCTGCGGACACTGCACAGCGGCGACTTCTACTGCCGCCACGACCAGGGACGCCTGAAGGACGGGGAGGCCATGCCGCCACAGTACACAACGTCTCTCCACCAACACTGTGTCGCGGATACACCGCCCATACTGCTACAGTTAGGACCCTGTACCCTCGGAACCCCCCTTGGTCTATAAAAAGGGACGCCGAAGTAGAGTAGGGGGGACGACTTCCGAGGACTCTGGAGATCGGCTCCTACTTCTTCGGGAACCCTAGTCCACACTCCACACACACACCGCCACTCGATCGACCCCTCGGGTGGCCTACTCCGTGTAACACTGCTTGTACCCCCCCCCCCCCCCCCGTACGAGCACGCTTCGGGTGCGAGATAATACAAGTCATCCTCCCCCCGCTGGACGTAGGGTCTTCTTTGCCCGAACCAGGATAAATCTTGTGTCCATCTCGCATCACGTCTGAGAGAGGGAGCACGCAATATACAAATTTACTCGTTGGTGGTCTTGACCCCCGGGTCATAACACCGACAACGAGTCTCTTTGCCGCCATTCGGCCTTGGTCGCAACTCGCAAGATCGAACTTGTCACCATCAGGTGCAGTCCCTTCCCTTCCCTCAGTCTTTATCACCGTGTATGGAATACAGATGTACAATCTCCCCTTTGCCACCACTATTGCCTTAATTTTGCCATGAATTTGGTTTTAGGGAATCTGATTTTGTAAAGCTAAGTATTCATTCTTCAAGCATTTTCGTGTTTAATAACATACTCCCTGACACAATCTTGCTCTTGTGTAGGTTGAAGCTGAGAAAAAGCAAAAAGAAGAGAAGAAAAGGCACAAGAAGCATCGCCACCATAAGTCAAAGAGTAAGAGGCATCACTCACTCAGATGAGAGTTCCGATTCAGATGAAATAAGTGACGGCAAGGATGAGAGAAGGGAAAGGGCTCATTCTTCTCTTGACCGTAAGAAAGCTGAACTCGGTTTGAAGAAACCTGCAAAACGTCCCTTCGGTTCAGGGTTGTTTAGCCCTATGGAATCCAAAATATTTTGGGTTTTGACTTTTTATTTTACAAAATGGAATTAAACACCACCCAAAATATTTAGTAAAAAGTGATTCATTCCCATTTTGGATTTTGAACTCAAGAGGCTAAAATAAAGGAATCTTTGCATTGGTTTGTGTGTCATCCTCACAATCCCCATCATTAAAAGACAAATTTTGGTTAGAACTAAACACTCTACCAAAATATTTTGCATTTTGGATTTTGGAATGCAAAATAGTTAGGATTTAGGATTTTGGATGGAACTAAACAGAGCCTCAGTCCACTCCTATATATATATATATATATATATATATATATATGATATATATCCCTTTGGCTCCAAAAAAAAAATACTCTGTCTGTTGTAATCTTAGATCATTGTCAAGTTGACACAGAAGTTGCATCTTTTCTTTTAAATTGTAGATCATTGTCAAGTAGACACACAAGTTCCATCTTCTCTTTTAAATTGTAGATCATTTTGTCAAGTAGGCACAAAAGTTCCATTTCTCTTAGACAGAACTGCTTTGCGCGTGCGCATTACATTATGATGGAAAAGGTTACAATTACAAACGCAATAGTTATTGCGCGTTCATGCAAACCATGACATACCTATAACCGCTCACTGGCACCACAAGAAACACCAGCATTGCATTTCTCATTACTTCATTAAACAAGCAGGGGTTCGTCCCCAAAATAAACAGCTTATTATTCAACCATTCTTTTATTCCTGTTGTGCCTCCCGTAAGTGTGTAGTTACATATGTATAATCTAGCCTTTGCCACTATTGCCTTTTGCCATGATGCCTCACATCAACTGGATGTTGTTCCCCCTCACTTCCTAAGTTCCTATACATTCCCCAACTTTGTAATAATAAAATAAACAGAAGAATCAACTGGCAAATACAAAACGCTGCTGGTTTCCAGTTCCAGTTCCAGTTCCATGACCTTGAGTGCAGCCAATGATAACATTGTCACGTGGCTTGCTATCGTGCTGCTTCCTTCCATGGATGAAGATAGCTAAGGTCTTGGAGGGAGGACTCAGACTCAGAGAGGAAACTCTTTCTGAAGAGCGTCAAGATTGCGGGCGTCGCATGCAGCAATCATGTCAGCTCGTGAAGCATTGCTGGTTCAAAAATTTGTGGGGCATATTAGTTAACTAAAATCAGTGTTGCATGTTGTAAGGTCTACAAGTAGGCAAATCAAGCGTACAAGTACAAGGCATACCTAAGAGAAATCCTCAAGTACTGCCAGGCGTTGTCAGCTTTTGGGTTCATTGCAACTGCCCTTACATAGTATCGAATGGAATCCTCATACAAACCCTGCATAAGCAACATGGAAGAAGTTGCATCAATAGGGGTCATCAGGTCATGTGTCAGTGTTACCTGTTGCCAATTGCCAAGCATGCAAAAGGCTCATGTCACATTGCAGGAAGCAAGGTATCCTTAAAGAGCCAATTGCACATACGATAACATTCTACTAAAGAAGAATTACCTGGTTGGCATAGCTGATTCCCATATTCGCCCATGCACGCACATAGTTGGGTTTCAAATCTAGAGCCTGCAACCAGAAGAACATATTGTGATTAGTTCCAGATTTCAAATACACAAACAAAAAGTAAGCCAAATATAAATTTGAATTGTGGCTACTTCAATCAGATGTAGAGGTAAGAGGTGATACACAAATCATTATGTTAATCAAAGAAGTGAAGGTGCTCATTTTTATTGGAGATATCTTTAAAGAATCGAGGCAAATGCATGGTACGTTATATTTCAAAACAATTGATGCCAAGTATTTTAGATTTATGCTAGAAACAACGGGAGATAATATATTTTTCCATGGAGGGCACATGGCCACAAAAGTTGCAACATGAAACATCTTCTTCCATGTCTAAATTTTATGTAGTCATTTCAGAGTAATAGCAAATCCAACACGACCAATGATGCATTATCTAAGAATTTATGTTAAGACACAAATTAAACCATTTTTACTGCTAGTTTTGCAGGTTATAAATATTACAATAGCCAGAAACAGTCCCTTCCCTTCAAAATGAATATTCAAAGACCAACGAAAGACCGAATGAGCAGCCATTTAACTATTTAAGGCATTAAACACGGTGTAAGCAATATTGCATCATCACTCTGGATGATGTCCTTTTTTATACAAATTCTGGTAGTTGTCTGGGCAAAAGGACCAATGTTGAAACATTATAAACATGTTTCAGAGCTAATTACCTGCTGATACGCCAATATTGCATCAGCACTCTGGATGCTGTTTGCTTGGGTTGCACCAAGCTTGTTCCACAGTGCATAGTCCTGTGGTTTGAGCTGTAGTGCTGTCTTAAATGAAGCTATAGCTTTATCATACTCTCTTGATAGGTTGTATAAGACTCCCAGAACTATATGAACATCTGCATCTTCAGGTGACATCTGAGCAGCTTCATTAAACAATCTAACAACCTGATAAGATAAGCATTTAGTATGGCAGAATGAAACTATTTGGAGAAATTAATATATTGAAAGATATTAGAAATGAGAAGTATACATGAATACAGCTAAAAACATCTAATCATGTATACAGATACACATCCAAAAATCTGAAGATGCCAGAGTGGCAGAGTGCAATAAGTTAATAGACTAAACTGAAACATCCACACTAAAAGTATATAGCATGCAGTCATGTACTTACATCAGGACCATAAGGTGAATCAGTTGACTGTGGAGGGACAAGGCCCCCATATTTTGCATGATTCTGAAGCCACCTATAAAGATACCTTAATGCTTCTCCCTGCTCCAATTCTGCATCAATTGCTAGAAGAATTAAACCCTTTCAAGATAACATATAATTTGGTATTTGATAAATCTTCTACTTGAACTAAATTTCAGAATGTTATATTACATAATTGCTATTCCATTATTTGAAATAAAGCTTGGAGCATAGAAAAATTTTCTTTTCTTTGAAGCTAGAAAAATACATGTTTTCCCTGAAACATGAATCATTTTGATAAGTTTTATTTAGTCGTGCACTGTTCTTATTTCTTAGTGAAATAGCTCCACATCAGTGTGGAAATAAGATTACTTCCAAATCACAACTGTCACTAGATTATCTCAAGAGCGCTAGAGCAGATTAGGAGGGTGTTATATTACCCTCACAATTCCAAGCACTAACCGTTTGTGTGACTAACACCAAGAGCAAGAAGAACTTCAAGGTTTGTCGGATTTGCTTCCAACGCACGCATCATTGCTGCAATAGCCTGAATTCAAAGCAAAGAATTAGACAAAACTCAGCTTCATGAAAAGAAGAAGCATGAAACCCCTCAGGTCATAGATCGATAGTTCACCATGCTAAAATTTAACAACAGAAGCACATTTTCCTGACAGATTATATACTGAGCTATATGCATATCATGTGTGTAATTATTGCAATTTAATCAGACCTGCAATAAAGCATGGTTCACATATTCCTCATGAAAAGCATTCTGCATGCAGGACAGCTATAAACAAACATATTCAATCTGCCTTTTGCCTCTCTGAATTGGTTAAACAATTCTTTAAAACTCAGCCTGTGGGCCCCATGTTTTCTTTTTTTTACAATGAGAAGGAACCTCAGCCAATCCCCAGCTTCACCCTAGGCAACTATCCCCTGGTAGGAGGGCCCAAGCCCTCTTTTTGGGTTGCTAACAGAGTTTTTGGTGCCATCAACCCTGACCAGTGTCTCCCTCAACTGGGGAGCTTACTGCTACGCTACAAGAATATTGGCTGGTTAAACAATTCTTAGAAATTGACTATTCAAAACTCATCTTAAAACAGATACAAAAATAGGCAGTGCATATATGTTGGACCACATAGAGAGAAAAAGTCAAGTGCAGGGTTGCCTACGTGCATTTGAATATGATCCTAATTATAACATATATAAAAGATCTGAACATTTAAAGGAGATATCTCACCTGTTGGTCATCATCATTTTCTGCATGTGTTACGCCTAGCAATCTCCACCCTTCAGCATTATCAGGATTCTTCAAAACTTCAGCCTCCAAAGCAAGAACAGCTTCACTTAAGAGGCCCTTGCGGAAGAGCTCCTGTCCTTCCTGCATTGGATTAGGGTGACCAACATACGGGTTGTTCTCAGAAAAAACATAAACCCCTCGAGAGGCACTCGAACTTTGTTTGAAAGATGACAATTGTTCTTGGAACCTACAAATAAAGGATGAAAAAGGGTTACTGGTACAATAGTCATACCAAAGGTTTTCCTATATAAATCAACATAATTCACCAACGTTAATATAAACTAATTAGATAATTGTATTAACAATTTACCAAACTAGATGGGATGTTGGAACAAATAACTCAAAGTTCTTTCAGTATCTGATAGGTTTGACAAAACTCAAAGAAGACGAAATTTGACTCAATTATAATGCTATTCCATGACAAAGCAGGTGTACACGAGACATCTACTTACTCATCTACCCATGGATCAGCAGAGCTTTCGCCAAAACCACCTCCACTGAATTCCTCTGCCCATTCATCAGTGACATTTAATTTCGAGAACTCATCGACCCAGTTCTCATTTAGCGCACCTTGATTATGTGGACTAGAGAACTCGCTAACCCACTTATCCGCCCCTTGTGAAAGCTGGAGAATAAACAATATGGGAGAAATATCATTAGAGCACAACACCAAGTATGCCAGAACGTTAGACGGTTTGTATAAAGGACACTAATTTGATCATATACAGGTCCTAGAGAGGAGAATGATATCCAGCCACCATGGTCTGGGGATATCTAATCACAAGCTTGAAGTCCAGCTAGTTATACAGAATGAACACATCCTGACAATTTCTAGTTTCTCACACGCTCCTAGGTATAAAAGCTAAAATGTTGCATGCCATGAAGTGACATGAAGTACCAACGATGTATGAATTCATTTTTGATGATCAGGGAAAACTGAATCCCCATTAAGCATGCTATGCATATGTCCAACCGTCTACTATTACCTCTTCATGCGCAAACTGATCAGCCCATGAGTTTGCATTAGCATTGTACTGTGTTTGAAATTCATCAGCCCAGCCACTGGATTGGGATGCTAAACCTTCTTTTACTTGATTATCTTCTATAATAAGTTCACCCCGGCTCATCTTTGAAACAAACTGGAAGAACTTAGAATTCTTCCCAAAAAGAAAAAAAAATGGTATTGTCAGGTCCTTAAACAGGATGATCCAGATAACCTATGGTTAACATAAGGCTGGTTGACAATGAGTCTTAAAAAACTGGAGTCCTTACTGAACAACAATGGTTCAGATATGACACAATATACTAACAATAGTGCCGCATACAATGTGAATAATCAATATTCAATACAGAAGTAATGCAAGCCATGCCCTCTCTGCATATCTATTGAGTTACCCTGTCACTCACTGCAGAAAGCACTACCATATTTGATAATTAAGGCATGATAACTTTAAAGAAATCAAACATCCCTCCACAAAGCAACCTCCAATGGAATTTGCAAAATGTTACTAAACTGGTGAACATGTTTCATCAATTGATTGAAGTTAACAAGTTATCTATAAGAATAAAAATTCAATAAACCCCTCTATCACAAAATTTCACCGGATATGGTTGGAAAAACACTCCGGCTTAGCTTGAATATCCAATCCAATGATATAAAAGAACTGCATTGGTATATCAAGATGTCCACATTGCCATGGGTTTTAATATTAACACATCACATCCAGCCAATCAAGTGTGTGCAGAGACTAATCAGAACAAACATAGAAAGATACAAGTTATGATTCAATCAAGGTTAAACTGAAGTTGAAAAAAGTAGGTACTAATTATCTAGCAAATCACAGCATACATATAAAATGGAGAACTTTATATGTTGTCGCATTTTGGAAAACTAGTGCAAATAACTAAACTAATGGGGTTTGGTGGAGACCCTTAGGGGCAGCAATTTGCATCCCTAATATTTATCAAATCAGGTCATCACTTATACCTGAAACTTGGGATCATTATTACTTGCTAAAGTCTGTGCAAGCATTCGGGATTGCTCCATAGCAGCCAGGTTGGCCATGTTCGCTCCTCCCATCTGACCCATGGCCATCTGAGACTGATGCTGCCACCATATAAAGAATTCATGAGAATTTGATGCACAGATACTAAAATGAAATTTGTCAGGCACAAGGATGATCAAAGATGGGACAACTCAATTTCAAGCATCCAGATTGGATATGGAATCGGATTAAGAGTTAATACTGAGAAGAAAAATCCATAGCCATTTCACATCCTACGGTCCTACATATTTCTAAGAGGCCTTGTCAAGTGAAAATGTTAATATATAGGACAAAAGAGCATCTTTCAGAACTGATACTTTAGGTATTGGGAATGTTAAACAAGAATCCTAAAGGCTCTGACCTGTTCAAACTCAGAGGCCCAGCCATTGGGGCCATACTGCTGTTCGAAAGAGTTTGCCCAATTTTCCGGGTTATTATTTTGCTTGCCAAACTCAGTAATCCATTTATCAGCAGCATTATGCATCGGGGCAGGACCCATAGAACTTTGGGACTGATTCCAGTACTGCTCTAGTTCTAGGTATTGTCCATGCATAGGTCCTCTCATACGGTTGTCAATATCAAGCGAATGCAGCAAAGTATTGACCTGCCAAACATAAAAGTGTGAGATCATCAATAGACAATAAGACAAATACAAAACTTGGAATGCAAAATTGAAGGACATATGTAATTTTGAGTTTGAGTGTGTCATACAGTTCTAGTTAAACGCGTGAATGGAAAACAAACATTTTGAGTGAACCTCAAATGGTCTTAGGTAGAATTATAAGTTACCTGAGCCTGTATATATTCTTCCGGTTGGTCAGAAAATATATGACGTGCCATTATGCAGCTACGATCACGTATGCATTGTTTGTCGCTTTCAGATAAACCAAGAGCAGCTGGTACTGGAAGAGGTTGAAACGGCACACCAGCTGGGCCACTTGTGAGAAAGGAATGCAAGACACCAGACAATACTCTTTGTGGTGGACCTGAAATAAATTGTGTTGACAGTCACTACAGTGTTATTGTATTTCAGCATCATTGTAAAGGGTAAAACTAGGAAAATATCGTGGACACTGAGGTAATTCCCCATTTTCATATAGTAAGATAGCAGAAAAAATGCATCTATTTATCAAAGCATTAAGGCTTGTTCTGAATATATTAAACCTCCATCCTCATAATCCAACAGAATTTGGTATAAGAAAAACCCTCCAATGCATTCAAATATTCTGGAGTATGTCAGCACTGTATATTGAAGCAGGAACAAATGCCTACTATTGATGCAACCAAATCATTTGTCCCAAGCAAGATGGAGTAGGAAGTATCAAGTATACCACAGGTGAAAAGAAACCCAACATGGGCCACACGATAATAACTATTAAGTTGTACACCATTACATCCTTTATTCAACAAGTTAGGAATATTGCCAAGAAAAAAATCTTTGTGGCGCAACGAACTCATGAATTTATCGTACTGTCAAATTTATATATGTGCCATGTGGTACACAGGCAAACATCTGGTCAAAGGAAAGGCTAAAATCTAGAAATTTTACCATCCAATGGCGGTTGAAAGGTTGTCCCTGTGTTGTTATAAATTTGCTCAAAATCTGGATATTGTGCTTCTACTCCAAGTTCAGGAACCCCCGGAGGCCGAAAAGACTCGATCCAATCATTAGCAGGACCACCATGAATAAAGTCAGGGCCCTGTGGATGCTCAATTACAGTTAGGACTCAGGAGCGTTTGGAAGGAACAAAAATGAATGTTCAGAATAACCCTTACCCGTACAATAGGTCGCTGGTCTTGTTTGAACTCATTTTCTGAACCAGGGATGTTTGACAAGGGAGCAGGCGCGCTAAAGTCAGATGTAGATGGAACACTAACAGATCCAGGAAGTTCCTTTATTGACTGCACAAAGAAAATGTGTTGTTATAGAAAGATCTGTGTTGATGTTTACTGTACAGACAACATATAAAAGCATTTGGATATCAACCACTGCAGAAATCTCATGTATCACTGAAACATATGGTAGGATTAGTAGGTGAACCAGAAATTCTTACTTAGGATCGCTAATTACTGAGCACTTGAATTGGAAGCTAAACATGCTGCCAAATAAAGCAGAATCGTTTTTTTTTTTTTATCTAGCTACTGCTCTTCCCTGGCAGATAATGTCACAGGAGGGAACTACCACGTATTTGGAATTGGAAGCTTGGAACTTGGAAGGCACTCAAGTATCAGGAACAGTCACTGGGACTGTACATAACAAACGATCTTCATCGACGTATACAACAGGATCGGTTCCGCTTCCGTAGCAATCAGCGCAATTGCTCCGTCCATCGACAACAGCTATCCAACCTAAGCGGCACGATCCAAGCCACCGCGGCATCGACTAAGCCTCTAAGCTCTGAGACTGTGGCGATAGCCGGTAGGGGTAGGAGGCTCACCTGCGCCTTGGAGGACTGGCCGAGGAAAGCGTTGGCGAGGGCGTTGAGGGGGTTGGACGACGAGGCGCCGTCCGGGGCGCAGTTGTTCTGGCCCGTGACGAGGTGCCGCATCGCCATCTCCGCTGCCGGAGGGACGAGCTCGCTGACGCCGGAGGTGCGAGGCTACG
Organism: Microstegium vimineum; assembly: GCA_022036555.1. Lineage (NCBI taxonomy): Eukaryota > Viridiplantae > Streptophyta > Magnoliopsida > Poales > Poaceae > Microstegium > Microstegium vimineum. Next base: position 46,013,725 of record CM039135.1, read on the forward strand.
GCCTACGGGCCGCCGCTTCGGTCGCCGGCGACGTGGTGGGGCGGTCCGCCTCGATGTGAGCTTGAGCTGAGCCGTGGAGGACTCGGAGTCGCGGGTGCGGCGGTGGCTTTGCGGGTGTCACCCTGACCCGATAAGAGCACAGGTAAGGTAACCGCGCCGGACACGTGACAGATTAAGCCCGCGTACGTATGGCTGGTTGTTGATACGTTTTTTTTTCGTCTTTATTACTTTATTATTGATTGAAGTTTCGTGGTTAGTTGAGAGACCGAGACCGAGACCACAAGTGACACTCAACATTTAACATTTCTCGGGACCGTTTGGATGCTTCAATTGAATTCATTGTAATAATTATAATTTAGGCATACATTAATAAATTTATTAAGTTAATATGGTTTTATGTAGAGTATATTTATAAATTATTAAAGAGGGATATTTGTACATTATATTTTATTTCAAAAATGAGTTGAAAAACGTTATATAAATTCAAGTGTATAAATGGTATATATAATTAAAATGCATCGTCTGTGAATTTGAGATAGATTCATATAAACTTAAAAACATTATGAATTTTCAAATTTTAAATTAAATAGTCTAATTTATTAATTTATTAAATAGATTTCAATTCTTTCAAAATGAAAGGATCCAAACGCTTGTTTTTCTGCTTACATTGTGTGAGGGCATTGGAACTTTGTGGATTTTCATGAAATTCTAAAGAATTTTAGAGAAATCCCTCGGATTCAAGTCAACTGTGTTCGTGCTAACTAGAATCGTGTATGAGGTAGTTATTCAACACTTGTGTTGTTGATAGATGAAAAGTTTGTTGAGCTAGCTCGGTTGCTTGTTTCAAAATAATTTTGATTGAACTCATCTTTCTAAATACCACTATATCCTAAAATAAACACATATCTCATAATTAAAGGAGCCAACCAATCTTAAATTTGACTAAATTTATAGAAAATAGTATTAACATTTGTATATTTTAAGTAGGTTTACTAGGAAATATATAGCATTATTAATCTCTCATGATATTTATGTGATATTATAAATATTAGTACTTTTTATATATATAATCATCCAAAACTTAAGACTGACTGACTCATCGAAGTGTGAAGTGTACATTTATATTAGGACAAAAGGAGTATAAAAAGATCAATTTTTAATGGCTTTTGATTTCGGATTGGCTCTTTAATATCGATTTGAAGTTGAGTCTCAAACAAATAAATAATTTATGAGACTATAAACGGATCTGTTTGGTTGGCTACCAATATTTGTCATGCTACAGTTTTAGCAAGAAAATGTTGGCCAAACTTAGGCAAAAAATATTTGTCATGGATTTGGTATGCTAATTATGACTATGAAAATCTTGACTTGCTCGAGTTTTGGCAACCAAAATTTAGCCATTAACCAAGCAGGCGTGGAGCAGCCCGCTCCTGCCCTCCGGCGGCGGCCAGTAGCACAAGTGCACAACTCCACATCAGACGACCGCGCGGTTAGTCACCAATGAGCAATAACCACTAGATGCTCGTTGCTGAATTGATGATGATGATGATGATGATGATATGGCGTACGCGTAATTAGTCGTCATATACTTGAGCGCGGAGCTTTGCAGCCTTGCACACCGAGCCAAGTTTTTCCACAAGCCAGAGCTACCAGTCCGATAAACCCTACTATTGACAGCCAAGTTTTTCCACAAGCCAGAGCTACCAGTCCGACAAACCCTACTATTGACACCGTTTTTTGGCACATGTCAATATAATCTAAGGATTGTGCCGATCGACAAGAGGTTGGTTGTTGTTCCTTATCGGCATCCGGATATTATCGGTCAGACTGCCGATAGAGGCAAGAATGTTGCTGATGAAGACAAACTTGTTGCCGATGGAGACAGAAGGACTTGATAAAAGCAAAGGTCAGCTTGCCGATGAGAAGTCAGCGCCGATAAAAGTTGAAGGTTGTTGCCAATGAGTGGTAGATGCTGCCGATGGAAGCAGAATGACGTGGCTGGTAGTTGCTGATGAAGGAGTGTTGCCGATGACAGATGACATGGCTAGCACACGGTTGCCGATGACGTTAAAAGAAAATTGCGGATCGGAAGGATGTGTTAATGGAAAGTTTCATCGGGGAGGAGACATAAGAAAACTGGTGATTTTATACCAGTGATTTTATACCAGTATTGTTATAGGAGTTTGAGTTCGACTCTTGCATGAGTCATTTTATTCCCTTAATAATAGTAGAGTCTGTTTAGGAAAAGATTGTTTCTGTTTGGGTCCGACTCCTGCGCGAGTCAGTTATTTCCTTAAAGTTAGGAGTTTTTGTTTAGGAAAGGTACGAGTCGTATCTATCTACAACTCCCTCTGTCGGAGTATAAATAGGTACCTAGGGGTGTTGTAAACCATATATCCAAGCATATCAAACACATCTATTTTATCTTATTTACCTTTCCAGCGATTTACCTTTACCGCATTAGGTATTAGTTTATCTACGAGTTCTTCAAGTTTCGACGGGCTGCATCTCATCGACCTCCGTCAAACCCTTGCAAGTTCCGCGTGGGAGTACCTCTGAGCTTTGACATCCGGGCGCATCGTTGTTGTCTCGTTCAGCTCTGCTCTAGTTATCTTGATCAAGTCTGAGTCTTGGTATCCGGGCGTATCGCCGTTGTCCTGTTTCAGATCTTGTTCTATTTATCGTCCTTGTCGATTAACTGGTCAAATCGACTGGCACGCCTTCGGACAACCGAGTTTCGGGTATAAGCCCGAGGTGTTCACAGATCCTGACGTTTTTTGTGTCAACACCTACCACAACGGATGACTAGCAAGTTAACACATTAGCACGGCAGCCGGCAGCGCCTCACCACTCTTGTACGACATATTTCAGCCTTGTTCGCTTGGATTATCAGTCGGCTTACCAGCCAGTGGCGGAGGACAGATAAAATTCAAGGTGTGGCGCAGAGTTAATCGAGCTTGATTAATGGCACAAGCATTAAGGAAAAATACATGATGTAGGTAAGATAAAGAAGAGTAAAAGAAATTTAAGGTAGGGCGGCTGCCACACCTCGCCCTACCGAGCGCTCTGCCACTATTACCAGCCATCGAACAGTGTTTTCCTTTCACAACAAAATAGTCAAAAACAACCATCAAAACGATCAGTCAAACTATATCAACACTCGAGTAGCGCTAACAGGAGTTTCGATCTCGAATGGACCATGCTTTGGTTTCTACATGTCCAATCATCAAATAGTGTTGATACATTACCAACCAGAGATGAGTGTACAAAATATACTAAAAACAACAATTATTTTAAGTCGGGCAGCTGTTAGGAAGAACACAGTGCAAGGGAAAAATCAGAAGACAATCAGATTGTGCTACCAAATACCAGGAGTGATTGATAGACAACTTGAGGAACAACAATACTAATATGCTCTGCTCTGGTTTAGTAGGGTTCATCTGCTTGCTAGATGCCATCTTAGGAGCTGCCTAACTAGACACATCCAATTGCAACACACCACAAACTGAGGCTTAAAGAGAAGCTCGTAAGACAAACAACTAACAAGTCTAAAAAAAACTAAACTACACCCTCCACCACTAGCAAAAGATGCTTCACCGACCTTTGGTATCTCCACATAAGCAACCAATAAACCTATAAATAGTGACTAGAGAGACAAACCATTACAACGACATCCCCTCCTAGCTAGGTCCAAAGAAGAACAACCCCAACACAGAGAACTAAACTACACACTCTACAACTAGCAAAACAAGCTTCAATGATCCTCAATATATCCACATAAGCAACCAAGAAAATATGAACATGGTCAAGAGATAAAAACCATCTTATTAACACCCACTCCTTCTAGGTCCAAAGAAGAACATCACTATAAGAACTAAACTACACCCTCCATCGCTAGCAAAACAAGCTTCAATGATCTTCAATATCTGCACATAATCAACCAAAAAACTATGAACCGGACCAGTAACATCATCCTCTTCTAGGTCCAAATAAGAAATGCCCAACATAGATCAGAACTATTGTTAACATTCAGATAAGGTTTCCACTTTTAAGCTCTTATTCTCCCTCTCGCAATGCACTGAGCCTTTCAAATACTCAATCCTTAAAGTCTTAAAGGTCTTGTGTGTGCTTTATCTAGAGGAGTGCTTTCATCACATCATTGTACAAACAATATGTCATATGCAGCAGTAAAAACATCTTCTAGGCCAGTTCAAGCTACCCAATCAGGTTGAAAACCTTGATCACCATGGGTAGAGCATCTTCCCTATCTTCAGCCAACACGCCAACAATAACTTTTGGAATTTCTGTGACCAAGACTTTACTCCAGTTCTCCTCAACAACGACTAAGACACACATGGTTTTGATAGTAACTTTTTTTTTTGCAGTGACACCCTAAAATCAAATCATCTCAGTTAGAGCATGAAAACCACAAAGTTCCACTATGAGTATCTTGCACACATAATGTGCATCGGCTAATACATGGAAAAGAAGTGCAATATCAATATTTGTTGGTTTCTGTCCAACAAGCATCACCATCACCATTGTGGCTACGAAAGCAACTCTATGAGCAAGACCCCTGCAGAGCCTTGGACTGTCATTGACCAACCTTAGCAAATCCCTCAATATTTTATCATGCTCCTCGCCAACAACCAGCAACAAGCATCACCATCACCATTGTGGTTACGAAAGCAACTCTATGAGCAAGACCACTGCAGAGCCTTGGACTGCCATTGACCAACCTTAGCAAATCCCTCAATATTTTATCATGCTCCTCGTCAGGTTTAGCAAATCCCTCAATATTTTATCATGCTCCTCGCCAGGTTTGAAGCACACTATGTATAACTTCACCAAAAGCTCGTCAATCACCTCCCTCAATTAATAATCCTTCTCAAGTTTCTTCTAAGTGAACACACCTCTTTTTTCTAACTAGTCAGGTTCCTCCACCATGTGCGCTCGTTCTCAGGGCAACAACTATGTGGACAATACAAATAGTGAAAACGTGTAGATAAAAGCGTTATTTAGATGATACAATGAGGAATAATGAACAATGGACAATGAACAATTAATATAGTGAAAATTGTTTACATATTGCTTGATTTTGTAGAAATGATGCATTTCAGTTTTTATACTGACCGTAACATGAGATTGAATAAACAACCACGATGCATCTGAAGCGTAGGAGTACTGAGAACTGACATGTGCAACGTCCTCTCTAGCGCTTCCTGTCTACTCGTTCCCACTAGCCGGTCACTGATTTGCCATTAAAAATATTATATAAAAATGGGGAAAACGGTTGTCAGCCACATCTGATCCATTCGTCTCGATAGTTCCCGACTTTACAAACTCATTCAGCGTCCCACTTGTTCCTCTTCCCCGTGAGAAATTTCAATATTTGACCCTTTGTTCGTGCGCCTCTCAAAATTTAACATCCGATTCACACACCTTTCAAAATATAACCTTAGACACACGAATTCTTTCAATCGAAGGGATTTCTCTCTTTTTATCCCATTTCTTCTTTTCAGTATCTCCTTCTCACGTTCTGGATATGGGAAAAGACCATAGTACCCCCTCCCTTCTAAATCCAGATCCAGGGTTATGTTGGGCAACTCCTCGTAGTTGACCGCCCGACTCTAGCCCACCGCCGGCCCCAACCCGCCGCCTGCCCTCACCCCGAACCTCCATCTGCTCGCGCCCAGGATACTAATACAGACCCATCGCTGATCTACATCTCCCCACAGTCGGGCACAAACCGCACGAGCTCAGCGCGGGATGGCCGGAGCGCGCGTGCCTCGTGCCCCGCGTCGGGCTTTGCTGCGATGCCAGACTCGGGCTCCTAGCGTGCTCTGGGAGGGGGTTGGGCGCGGATATTCACCGCCACCGCTGCCATCTGCAGCTAGTGTCTGCGACGCTGCCCATACTCAGCGCGTCCGAGCTAGGAAACTGCCCGTAAATAGTTGGTTTTGGCATGCTCGTTGTAGGCGCTCGCTAAGATCAACGTCTTCAGTGTCCGCATGCCGGAGGTGCTCGCGCTGGCGTTCTAGCCCACGTTGCTCAACTTCGCCGGCACGTGGCATGCTCGTTGCACCAATAATTCTTAAATATTTTTTTCACTCTTTGAACGTTCGATCGAGTTGGTGTTTTTTTGCATTTGGAATGATGGCAATATTGGGAGCATTGCATTGCATCATCCTTGCTAAATTTCGGCAAAAAACATGCACCCATGCATGGAGGTTGGGACCATGGAGCCATGGAGTCAGCAAACAGCAACACGACCAGGGCGCAAGTGGTTAGAGATCTGAGGTGGGGTTAGGCAGCGGGTGAGCGATGAAGAGCTGGCCGGAGTCGGCCGATCGATGGCGCCAGAGTGCCGCACACGGGCGGCGGCTTTGGGTCTCCTGGTTCTAGAAGGAAAGAGCACTATGGTCTTTTCTGTGACCAGACTAGTGAGAAGTATAGGTGTGTTTGGTTTCCTGGTTTAGATGTAGCCTGGTTAGGATCTTAGCCTGGCTTGACTAAACCTGTTTCGAGCAAGTCAACATGAGGTTGTTTGGTTGTTTGTATTGTCTAAGCCTGGCTAGCCTCACAACGTGTTTGGTTGTCTGGTTTGTTTTAATATAGTTACCTTTTCTTCTAATTGGTAAGTTTACCTCCTTTGCCTAATTTCGTCGAACATGTGACATGCATATTCGGCGAGCAGCAGCACACGACAGCTCCACGAGTCCACGATGAGCGAGCACACGTAAGCAACACAGTCCGACGAACACAGAAGGAGCACACGCAAGGAGCAAGGCACGGCAAGCAACACACAAGCAACTTACGGCAAGCACGACGAGCTTGGTGGCTACCCTGGTGTGCTCAGCAGAGAGCATAGATACAGGAGGAAGCGAACTGGCTAGCAAAGAGCAGCAGCTTCGTCGCCTGCTTGGGAGAAGAAGCGCGTGAGCAGCCGACAAGAGCACACGCCACTGTTCTGCGACTGCAGCTGCAGGAGCTTTCACAAGCCGGTGCCGGTCATCAGCAAGACGCCGCATTGATGTCGACGATGGCCGCCGCTGCCCACCTCGCCGCGCTTCTTCTTCTTCTTGTCACCGCCGGCTGGGCCACCACGGCGAGCAACGACACACAGAGGTTCCGGCCCGGCGACGAGCTCCGGCGGTACAGGAGGGTGCAGGCCACGGCCCACGGGGCGGGCTCCTCGCCCACGGGGCGGATGGCGGCGAGGAGAACCATGGCCGGGTGGGTGATGGCGCCGGCGTGGGCTCGCTGGGGCTCGTTGGCCATCAGAATGGAAGTGGAAGGGGAGAGGAGAGCTCATTGTGTCGGTGAGATGGGGGGTGAGGGGAACATGCATCAGAGCTAAGCCAAGCCTGGCTCTAGAAAAACGGCCGCTCCCGGTGTTCTTCCGGAGCCTGGCTAGGGGGTGGTTGGTGGCTTGCTAGATCTTGGCTTCGAGCTCTAAACAGGCAACCAAACAATACGAAGTTGGCTTCCTAGAGCTTGGTTGGGAGTTAACCACCCAACCAAACACACCCTATTGGAAATAATAAAGGAGATGAAAAGAGAAATCTCTTGTTTTGAAAGAATTCGTGTGTTCAGAGTTATATGTTTAAAGACGTGTGAATTGGATGTCAACGAACTAAAGGTTAAATATTGAATCTCAGAGTTCAATAGTACTTTGTCCGTCCGTATTACCGGAATCCCGTTTTTTACCAGAATTATCCCGGTTTTCATCCCTTTCTCAACCATCCGGGATAAGCAGCCCAGCAAAGTCTAAAGCCCAATGTGGCCCATACAAAAAACCTCAGCCTCACTACATAGCCCAAACTCCGCCGCCATCCCGTCCCCCGCACCGCACGCCGGCACCCTCGACTAGCAATTCCTCTCCCCTCGGCGTCGGCGTCGGCGCAGCGACGCTACCTCCCTCGTCCCCCTACCGCAGCCGGTAGGTAGCTGCCCTGCCCAGCCCCCGCCACTCTCTCTCTCTCTCTCTCTCTCTCTCTCTCTTTCGCTCGCTCGCCGTAGTCTACTTGCCGGCAGCGGCTGTAGCCAGCACAGCAAAGGTGAGGATTCACTGATTTAGGAACGTGAATTTGTGCGCCGTGATTCCTGATTTATAGCATCATATTATTGCATTTCCTATTGATTTTTGGTTAATAAATGGTGTGCTTATATCCTTTTTCAAGTTTGTTTTGGTTTGCACAAAAATGTAGAGCAAATCAGTTAATTTGTAAAGTTGATGAAGCGAAATGTAGTTATTTTGTAATTTCCCTTTATTAGTTTGTTTCATGCATAGTATCTTAGAGTTGAACAGTTTTTTGTCTTCAATTAATCAGTAATAATAGCACTTATAAACTTTATTTTGGACCTTTACATTGAGCCTTTTTTAATTATTAGGAGGTAGCCTAGCATGGGGAAGAGGCCGAGGACGACTCCGAGTCGCACGCCGGCACGGGGCCTTCCAAAGTCCAAGCGGACCAATGAACTGGCAGCAATGTCTGATTCTGACAAGGACGAAATTGATGCCTGTAAGATGGATGGAGGAGCTGTGAGGCGTGCCCTTCCTTCGTTTCTGAAGAGCATGCATTTGGTTGTTCCTGTTGGCTGATGCGTGCTTTGTCGTTGTTTTGTCTCTGATTTCCGTTTTGCAGTCCACAAGCAGCGGGACATGATCCCTTTCGACACCGATGATGGTTAGTGCTCTAGTTTTGGTGCTATTGGGGATTTTGATTTGCTCTGTCCATCTGCGTGCAGTTTACTAAGTCGTTTTGATTCTTTCATTTTGCTGTGTTTCAGTAAGGGAGTCAGAGGATGACGATGTGGAGCAGCCCGTGTTTGACCTCGAGGTAATTTTTACCCCTTAGGCTTTGTTTGGATGCGCATGTATCTCCCTCAAACCACATGTGTTGGAGTGTATTTGAACTAATATACATTCCATTCCATGTGGTTTGAAGCCGATACATGCGCATCCAAACAAGGCCTTATTGATCCAGTTCTCAATGGGTTCAAATTGTATGTAGAAATCTACAAATTATATAGGTGGCAACCTCCAAGGATTTTTTATGATTAAATGCAAGTATTGATGTTTGGCTGGATAGCACAACTGCATTACCTTGTTTTCTGTCATTTATTTTGCACATTTAGCCAGTGGATTGGTTGTGCTGCTGGATCATATGATTTGTTGCTGATGTGTTTTTTCCATTTTTATTTGATGATGGCTTATTTTTAGGGTAACATGCTGCCATTGTATTTCTGTGTTCTGGGTTGACATTGGTAGACACTATACAGAGTGCTGACCTTCTTATTGTAAGGGTACTGTTGGTCAAATGGCTAGTGTCGAACATGATATTTGCTCAATTTCTCATCATGTGCCGCTATTAAATGGAATGTGATATGATAATACAACTGCAACACATTACTGGCTTTACATTGTGATGTACTGCTGGTATATCCTATGTAATGTAAATGAACTTGACATGTTAACTGCCAAATGAGTAAAAATCAGTGTTCCAAAAAAGATATTAAGTGTGCTCGCGATTAGTTGGCCATTAGAGCCCTGCTGGGTCGATTAGGCCCTGTGTGGCCAATAAGCTCTGGATGCGTCTGGCTCTTCACGTACAGCGCGAGGCAGCACGGGCACGTGAAAAGTGGCGGCGAGGCGATCTTGCACTAGTGGGGCGGCAGGTAGAAAAAAGAGCGCAGGCGGGCACGGCACAACACAGAGTCACAGAGGGCAGGCGTGTGGAATAGAGGGTGGGTGTCTATGGGCGATAAATACCTAGCGTCTATGTTACAACTTACGAGAGAAGCAAAGTGTCATTGCTCCTCGCATCGCTGCCAGCTGCGAGACCTCCTCACCACTTTGTCTTGCCACCAATGTAACCTCATCCTAGTTCCCTTCTCCCTCATCCTGTTAGCTGTTAGCTCTCAGCTTCCCATCGACCGTTACAGTGCACATGTGAGTCTGCTAAGTGGGTGCCGTGGTAGGGCAATTGAGCCTTGGGGAATCAGTGATCGCAGTTCATGTGCCCCTAGTGTGGAAACTGGGGGATGGAGCACGTCTTGCAGTGTGTTTGTGTGTTTTCTCTTAAACTTGTTCTATTGGAAAACTCATTACTTCCCTGTTGTCGTGATTTTCTTCTGAACTCTGTTCTCAAATGCTAATAACCTGATAAATGTGCCTTGTTTGTCTGCCCTGTGCTTGTTTGCCCTGAAATTGTCTCTCTTAATACTCTATTTTTTCTTCATCTGTGTTATAAAACAACAGAAACATAATCACATTTAATCTACACTTAGGCACTCTAGGTTCTAGGCTGTGGCTACTGCCTAGCAACTTTTGGAACCTTGGTAAAAACATGTACTTCTTACTGGTTGATGTTATTCCTATCTTCTATCTGTTTGACTTATTCTATGATCTTAATTATTTAGGGTGTTTCTGATAGCGAAAGTGATGACAGCAAAGGAGAAGAATCTGGTGACAGTGGCTGAAGCTGATTATGAAGAATGGGACAAAGGGTATATTTCAAAATGTAAGTTTGTGAATAGCTCTTACACAATATCTATGGGCATAGGACTTTCCTGTTAGTATATTTCTTTGTTTTTGTTTAGCAATATGTTTTTGGGCTTAAATAAATTAGGTCCACATATTGATATATTAATATTACAAATATATACTTAGCCACTAACGATGGTTATGCTAATTTTTAAGTATAATTGCACAATTATATGCATATATGATGCTGACGCAACTGTAAAGGGTATAGGCGATAAATAATGCTGCCTTTCCTCTTCAGTGTTGAAAAAAATCCATCGGTACATAAAATGCTAGTTTTGATTTCTTATACTTTCAGAATTTTATGTAGTGCTTGAATGCAAGCTTAGCTCAATTGTTATCATTTGCATTATGTTAATGAAATAAATTAGAAAAATACTGAACCTCTTATTTAGCTGTCTGTTTCTTCTTATATGTGGTGTTTGCATATACATAACTTAGTGTGTTTGAATAGTAAAAAGAGCACAGAGGGCTGTCAAACAAATTGCTGGAGGTGATGATAGCATGGATGAGCAGGAGGATGAAACAAAAGAAAATGTTTGGGGCAGAGGTAAAAAATCATACTATGATGTTGGTGAACAGTCTGGTGATGATGAGGTGGATTACGAGGAGGCACAAAGGATCCGAAAAAAATAAGGAAAACAAGCTGTCTATGAAAGATTTTGGATTAGATGATGGTGAAAGTGATGAAGAGAATAATGCTACAAAGGTGATGTCTTTTTTCTGTTTGTTTTTCTTGTTACTGTCTCTTGTTTGCTTCAATCATGGGATGGCTTTGAGAATCATCTAAACTTACCTCAGGACATCTTCTTATATCAGATAATAAGTTATGCCCATTATACAATTTTAATCTATTTTAGGAAACAGTCCATGTTTCCAACCCTCAACTCTGAGACTTTTCTCTTTTCATCAATCATCAACTATTGAAACTTGGTTTTAGGTGATGTTGTGTTCATGTGCAAAGTGACCTATGGTCAAAATAGTTTTTGATTTCTAAAATTAGTAAATATATTTTAATAGTTCTGGAATCATTCTCACTTGCATTATGCGGTATTGGCAACCTGCATATGCAAGACAGTCATACTAACACGTCGGGCCATGGTGCCAGAACAGGCATGCAAGACAATCCCAAGGGTTATTTGGATATTATTGAATACTTTGAGGGCTATACTACGAGGGGGTTATGTAGTCAACCTTTAATATGTTGGGATTGTGTAGACCTTTTCCTATTGTTTGCTTACTCACATCCATTTCATCATTCACATAATATGCTATGCCAGAAAAACAGTCTTCAAAACCATCACAAGGCGTTATTGGTGGTTTTCAATATTTTAAGGGGAAAATGCTTAATTTTCTAGGTGAGGGGGCAAGTAAGATGTAATACCTTTTTTTGGAGGGTGGGGATGCGATTTATGATGTTATTTATTCACTATCTTGCTTGTCACGAGAGATTCAATTCCATTATCTACACTTAATCCGTTCCAAAATAGTTCGTTTATTTAACTAAGTTACCATCCTATCAATTTTTGTGCAAAATATATTTTTATGGTGTGGCTTATTAAAAAATAGTCTACGAATGACTTAAATTGACATGTTGATAAATTTTTGAATAAGACGAGTGTCAATTAGGGTCAAAAAGTCAAACGAATTATAAATTGAATGGACTCATTCGCTACATAGTCTTATTAGTATATAGTGTGGTGATACATAGATAATACCTTATGCAATTATTTACATGACTAGCAGATATCCAACATGAAACCAAAAGAAGAGACTTCTGTCTTATCAGGTATGACAAAATGATGTGTTACAGTATTTAATTTGACTTTTGTAAATATGCTATACCTTCACAAATTATACCTCATGACATAATGTATCTAACCATTCACAGTCATAAAAATTTTTTACCTTAAAAATGATCATTATGTGAGTTTTCCAGGCCGCTCGTAAACCGTGAGCACGGCTATCATGATAGATTTACACTCTGCAGAGGTTATACACTTATACCCACAAGCCAGTTTACCCATATGCCCGGGTTTATAACTCCCATAACACTTCCAAGGTGAGTGGGCAGGGAACACTATGAAGTCTTTCAAAAGTCTTCCCAACATGTTGTCAGACCCTACGGACCCAAGGGCAAGGGGTATGTAAAGCCCCTACTCGATGGTACCTTTCGAAGCGGTAACCACCCTAGGACATGCCCTACAACCAGCTCGGCAATGGTGCCTTTCACGAACTGCCAACATGCTAGTACGAATCTTCATACTTGACTAAAGCTAGAGCTATTATAGCACTCATGGTTGCATTATTATCCCAGCTTTTGCCCTACAGTGGGTCCTATTCCATGTTGCTATAAAAGCCAATTTTATCTCATTGTTGCATAAGTCATTAATCAAGATTCGATTCGATATTCATCATGTAAAGCATAGCAAAGCTACCCATATGCATAGAACCCATGGTGACAAGGTAAAAGGATAAACAAAGCTATGGTAAAGATCTAAATAGGAATCAAATTAGACACATGCAATATGACTAGATGAATTAGGGTGAATAGGTAACAAGGATGATCCCATGTTAAACTTGCCTTGATCACAAAGCTCCTGTGATCCTGATCTGCTGCAAAGAACTCTTGCTCACCGAAGATCTCACCGGCTGTACTCGATCAACATCACCACGCAATCATCCGAACAATCATACACGAAGCAATGAAGATATATCAGAACATTACACCATAAACAATAAAGATGTTTTAAAAAGATTAGAAAACAGATCTATACTTTGCTACGATCACAAGGACACGAGAACCACGCTAATCGGATCTAAAACGAATAAGTTATAGATTAAACAAGATTTTGAAAAGGGCAAGATTAAAACATTAACAAATAAATTTTCTTTGATTTTCAAAAGTAATTAACATAGATGAAATCTATACTACTGGATAGAGCATAAAATTACGGATCTAATGCAACTTGAACGGATCGATTTGGATTTAAAACGAGCAAATTATAAGCATTTGAAAATCAGTGGCAAAACTGTAATTAGGGTTTTTATTTAAAAATGAATTAAACTGATCTGAAAAAGGAAATACGTTTTCCTGAGGGGAAAGCGTAAAGGTCAAAGGCGCCATAGGACTGCGGGTTTAGAGCTGGAAAAGAGCAGAGGCTCTTTAGCAAGATTACCACCCGAAGGGGTATCGACCAATCTGGGCCGTTGGATCTGATGTCGGTGGCCCAGATTAGAACAGAGAGGAGAGAGGGAGGGAGTGGGCGGCGCGTGTGGCCGGAGTAGGGCGGCGCACGGCGGCGCCATGGCCGGGCAGAGCCAGTGCTCGCCGGCGCAAGGGGAGAAGGGGTTCGGGTGCTCGGTTTTCATCTCTGGAAGCACCGGGAGAAAGAGGACGACACCGCGAGCTCGCCTAGGGCACTGGTCGGGCTCGGAGAAGGACGGGGAGGACCGACGGCGGTGAACCGCGGCTGCGGTGCTCTGCAACGGCGGCGCGAGGCGGTTAGGGGCTCGGGTGCCCTAATCCAATCGGGAAAAGGCTCGGGGAGCAAGAGGAGAGCACGGCGAACCCACCCAGGGCCACTGCGGGGCTTGATCGAGGGCGGAGGATAGCCGTCGACGGTGGACAGCGGCGGCGGCTCTCGGCAGAACGGCGGCGAGGCCAACCAGAGCGCTACAGAGAGGGAAAAGAGGGAGAGGAGACGTTCCGCGAGCTTGCGAAGGTGATGCGAGGGTCGAGGAGACCTACCGTGGTCGGAGTCGCTCGGAACGGTGGTTCGACGACGGAACAGAGCGGCGGCGATGGCGGCGCTGCTTCTGCTGGATGCGAGGGCTCGAAAACGATGGGGAAGGGCGGCGCGGTGGCGGCGCTATTTATGGGAGCCGGGGACGGAGTCCCGTGCGGACACGAGCGCGGGGAAACCGCGTGCGGCGGTTGCTCGCGCGGCGCGTCGCGACGTCGCGGCGGACGGAGCGGACACGGGAGGAAGGAGAAGGGAGGAGCTGACAGGCGGGCCTGGGGTGTCAGCGGAAGAGAGGAGGGGAGAGAAGTGCCCGCAGCGCGCGGCTGGGCCGGGGTGAGGTCGATGGCCCAAGGGGAGAGAGAGAAGGAAAGGGGAAGGGAGCAGGTCGGGCTGGGGTGCTGGGCCAGAAAGAGAGATCAGAGAAAGAAAGAGTTTTTCCTTTTTCTTTGTTTTCCAAATTTGATTTTCCAAATTGAATTTTGAATTGGTTTTTCTGAGTTTTGTAAACCAAGCAACACAAAGAGAATGCAACAGCATGAGATGCACAACCAAGTTATCCCTAGCATGGTATTTAATTTAGTTTTATCTATTTAATTCTATGCTTCACAAAAATTATTTGAATTAAATCAAATTAAACTCAAATTAAAACCTAATTTCTAATTTCAAATTTTAGGGTGTTACACAAAGTAGACGAATGCTAATACTTTTTTTTGGGTGGGTGGGGGGATGCGTGGTTTAGTAGACGTTTTCCTTTATTTTATTCACTATCTTTGCCTTGTTCAGCGACGAGGATTCTAATTTCCATTATCTTCTACTTCTCATTCGGCTAATAGTTTATCTGAGTATATATGTTTGTTGGTGCATACATCAGATAATACCCTTCTGCAATTATTTACCCATTGACTAGCAGGTATCCAACCATGAAACCAAAATGAAAGAAGACTTTGCGGCCTTATCAGGCGATGACAAAATGGATGTGCTATACAGGTATGTTATTTGACTTTTGTAAGATATGTCTAGTTCCTTCACAAATTTATCCTCATGACATAATGTATCTACTAATCAGCAGTGCATGAAGAAACTTTTTTACCTTTAAAAATGATCATTGTAATAGTAAGTTCCACTCAAATCAACCTTAAATAGGCATGTCATTAATGTATTTTTTTATTTGTAATGCTTATAGCATCTAAATTATGCACTACTTGAAGTGACGTTGTCATTATATGTTTAAGTGCAATAGTAGGTGAAATCTATATATTAATTTTGTGCACTTCTGCTTCTGAACCCATCAGTTCTGCCCCTGAACTCGTTAGCTTGTTGTCTGAGTTGAAGGATGCCCATGAAGAACTTAGGGCTATAGGACAGCTTACCAGTGAGGTAAATTACTGCTGCACTCACAATTGAAAATTGTTCTTGTTTCTTATACTAATAGTATTTGCTGAATGTAGCTTGAAGACTTTAACTTGCATGTGTGGAAGAACTCTGAAACTTGAAACATCAATATTTGTTAGCTTACCAGTCTTTGCTTGTTTGCCTTCAGTTTAGCCCTTTATTGCATACTATTCATGAAGCTTAGATGTTATGCACTATTGAACATAAGTTCAAATATGGTGGTTCAAACAGGACCATATCTTGTCCCTACAATAAAGCACAAGAGTGTTGCGAATATCCTAAAAGGGTGAAAGTACTTTTGATTTTTTTATCGATGCCATCTTTGGCATTATTCTCCATGCCACTATGATGCTTTCCTGCTTAGTGACTGCCACACACAGGCTTGAGCTTGCTCTAGTATGGCTTGGTTCGTGATTACCATTTCGCTCCTGGTTCATGTTGGCGATTTTTGGAATTTTGTGGTTTATGTTATATCACATTAGTTTAATTGGCTTGTTTCACTACTATGATTCACTGCTAATTTTTGTGGAATTTTGTGGTTCGTGGTCTTAGTGCTTATAGCCTGTTTAATCTCCCTTCTCCCTATCTTGCTGCCTTTGATAATTGAATATTTTTGCAGGTCACGTCTTGTCTAGGCAAAGATAAACTGCATCCTTTTGAAGTGAAGAAAGCTTGTTTGCTTGCTCATTGTCAAGCTATTACCTTCTATCTCCTTATGAAATCTGAGGGGGTGTCCGTACAGGACCATCCTGTAATTTCTCGCTTGATAGAGACCAAGAATTTGGTAGAGAAGGTTTCTTTTTAGTAAACCTTGTTCATATATGTACTATTGTACTGAATTATTTTAGGACTTGTTAGATAATTTCTTTCTGAGTCGATTGGAAATTTATATGGACTTGTGTGATATGTGAAAGATTCAATGTCCTCTCTATTGCAGATAAAGCAAGTCACCATGAATCCAGCAAGGCAAAAAGGGAGCACTGATGACCATAGTATGAATAACAGCACCATCCAAACAGATAAGATTATCACATTGGACAAACAAGAGGGGAAATATAGCAATGTACTAGCACTGGATAAAGTGATCCAAGTAATGTTTCTGCTCTGTTGTGTCTATTGCTTTATTTACCTAGGTGCTCCAAATAACACATGATTGATAATTTAGGGTGCTGAAGTCTCTGAATCAAGAAAGAGTGATTACCATGAAGTCAACGAACAGAAGAACAAGGTTAATCTGATATGAACATGCAGTGTTCATTGTTTTCCTGTTAAATAAGATTGTATTTGCCTGAAATATGAAATCTACAAATGACAGGATGAACATATGGGCTTGCATAGCCTGGAAATGTTGAAGGTAAGAGCAAACCTTGAGGAAAGATTAAAGGAAAAAGGGCTCTATAACTTGACAAAGTCGAAGCCAGAGAAGTTGTCAAAAACCAGGACAGCTAGTAACAAGTGAGTTATTAGTTATGTATTTATTATGTAGTTCTGTTACATAATAATGTTTTTTTCTCTCTGTGGTTTTAGTAATATTTATCTTTGATGTGTAGAAGTGGCCTGCACACATTGGATGACTTTGATGATGAAGTGCTGAAGAATAATCAAATGATGAAACCTAGCAAGCTTGTTGCAGCAGCTGCTAAATCAAATAAAAGCATGGTATGCTACACTGTTTAGTTACAGGCTGTTTGTTTTTGTTGTATTAGTTTATATCTAATTGTTTTCTTGGCCCTAGGTTTTTGTAGTGGGATAATATGTAAATTCCTCTTGCACAATGGTCTTAGTCATCTTAGGTTGGAAATAATTTTCATGTGGATATATCTTGAACCTTATAGTATCCAGGATATTTGTAGTTCCAACTTATTTGTATAGTGAGTTTGAAAGTGATGGCTAATTTACATTCTGATTTCGGGTTCTTGTAAGTTTGTTTCAGTTTTAAGCATCTCATGACCTAAAAAGGTATAAGTAAAAGGGTGTGTTTTCATGTGATGGTTTACTTTTGGCATACATCTAGGTTTTAGCCCCCTCCCCTCTGGAAACATGCCCTTAGTATTATTTTGAAAAGGAGAAAGGAATTTCAGTGAGCTGCGTGTATGCTCAGTATAAGCTATTATGATGTGTCTTAAGCTTTGTTCAGAGCTACAAGCTTGGGTTCTCTGATTATGCCTAACCCCATGTTTTGTATCTCTTCAAGTTTGTTTCTGGTGATGATGACCTTCCGAAGAGAGATAATATTGGAGAAAGACGGAGGAAACATGAGCTTCGGGTTCTATCAAGAATAGGAGCTAACTCAGTGGAAGATCATGAGTTGCCAGATGGTGACGCTTCTGAAGAGGACCATGAGTCGCCAGAAGGTGGTGATGCTTCTGAAGATGGCTTCTATGAGGATGTTAAAAGACAGAGAACTGAAAAACAATCAATCAAGAATGCTCTGTACTCGAGGTAAGTTTCACTGATATACTTACCTGGTTATCGACAATGTACTTCTGGTGAATGATACACTGCCGCTTACTTTTTCCCTGTAATGACAGAACTCCGGTCGCTGAACCTCTGGAGGAAGAAACTGAAGGCGATGGCAAGAGGACGATTTCGTATCAGGTTAATAATCTTCACCTGGTGCTTCATGTAACATTTTATAGATTTTGATTTCCCTGTTACGTGCTTCTAAGTAAATCCGAACCCTTGCAGATCTTGAAGAACAGGGGGTTGACACGTTCCAGGAATAAGAAAAAGAAGAATCCGCGAAAGAACTACAGGGTAAGTAACACAACACAGCATTATAGAATCTCTGACTTGTGAGTCATCTAAACTGCTAGGCGACAACATTAGCTCAATTTTCTTTTATACTCGTTTTTCAGGATAAGCATAAGAACAAGCTTGTGAAGCGGAAAGGCCAAGTGCGTGATATCAAGAAGCCCTCTGGTCCTTATGGAGGTGAAATGTCTGGCATCAACCCGAACGTCAGCCGCAGTGTTCGGTTCAAGAGTTGATGGCAGTAGTATATTCATGTTGCACATGAAAGGGTTGTTTCTGGTCGTATCTTGACATTTTATTTGCATAAATATATTATTAAAATGTATTATTAACTCCTTAAAACGAGTAAAATTTTGCCTGCAAAAGTTATAATTATCATCATTGCCTGTCACTGTGTGCCTGTGTGTGAAAGCGTGCTTATGTTGAAACCAAGTATAATTTTCAAGGAGATTTGTACGTATATTATTTCGAATCATATATAGTACAAGTACAATAGAGGCATATTTTTTTGTAAAGATAAAATCCCTTATTGTGAGACAAGTTATACACACAGGAGCTAGTAATACATAACAGGGTGATCATCAAGGACTCAAGGTGCCATGCACAGTTAATGCAACTGGGGCAGCACCACTATTAACGTGACACTAACAAGTAGTGAGTGGATCGGAACATGCAAAGAGATCGATGGTGATCACACGAGGCGGCGGCAGATGGTGACGCCGTCAGCGATGGTGAGCTGGCATACATCCACGCGCTCATCGGCAGCGAGCATGGCGTTGAGGTCTCGCATAACTACAGCCGAGGTGCGGCGATCATGGTCCGACAGGGTGCGTCAAGCGGCAGGCAACCATGCCAGCCCACAGCGTGTCGTCGTACACGATGACGCCGCCATCTCCTCTGGACTCTGGTTCAAGCTCGCAATGACGCCGCCATCTCCTCTGGACTCTGGTTCAAGCTCGCAATGACGCCGCCATCTCCTCTGGACTCTGGTTCAAGCTCGCAGTTGGTATATGCTGAGCATGTATTATCTGGACCGTTCATTTATGTTTTGAGATTTGTGCTACAACACTCTCCACATGCTGAGCATGTATTATCTGGACCGTTCATTTATGTTTTGAGATTCGTGCTACAACACTCTCTCTCCTTGCCGTGAGCTGCAACTCCGAGCTTGAACTAGAGTCCAGAGGAGATGGCGGCTGCTCCGGTTGGCGGCGTCATCGTGTACGACGACACGCTGTGGGCTGGCATGGTTGCGCTGATCAGAAATGCTAAGTAACATGTACATGCTGAGCATGTATTATCTGGACCGTTCATTTATGCTTTGAGATTTGTGCTACAACACTCTCTCTCCCCCTGTGTTTCATACTCTCTCCCCCAGTGCACACATCTCGATGCAAAATGAATGGGCCGGATAGCACATGCTGAGCATATGTATGCTAAAAAACTGCTTTCATGCATGCATGGTCGCGGCGGTTTGTTCTCTGGTTGGTTGGCTGGTTGCTTGCTTGCTTTGCTGCGGGTGTCTACCAAAAGATGCAGCAGAGCAGAGGTTGATGAGGCCGTCCCAAACCATCCAGGTTGTCTTGTAGCCTCAAGCAACACGTATGCATTTGTTCTCCACATCACCTCTGATGGTAGTCTCGCAGCAAGTCAGAGTGGCCTGCAAAGGAGCTCACCGCCTCATCTGACAGAAAGACGAAGCACTTAGCTGAGCGAGCGTTGATTGATCGGTTTCTCTGACCCAACACAGAAACTAGCGGGATGAAGAGAGAAAAGCGCAAGGTAAAGAGAGAAAGCTGCAAACGGCATGCATGTGGAGCCTAAAATAAAACAGTTTCCTTTGTTTACTTGCAGTGTGGAATTGTTTGCCACGTGGCCTACACCTTTAAGCTGAGGCTAAGGGCCTGTTTGGTTGTGTGGCCTAGCATCACCGGATACAAGCGGAGCTCGTTTGGATGCCTGTATCATGCCCTGAACCAGGCTCTCGTGGTGCAAAAGCAAGCAGCCGGCCAGGCTCATGCTCGACATTGCAACCAAACAGCGTATCCATGCGATGCAAACACAGGCAAGCAAACAAAGCCGTGTTGCATGGTCGGGGCCTGGCCAGCGGCAGCCTGGCTTCGTGATGCGGTGCAGGCCCGGCGGAGAAGCCCATAATAATAGAAGTATTCGCTTGCGTTGGTCGGGTTTCTGTGATAAATGCATGTCTGGATTGTTTTCATCATCGCGTTCGTCAGAATCGTCAGTCCATGGCATAGTTTTTTTTTCCAACGTACTGTACGTGTAGTCGTGTACTATGTTGACAGCTAGCAGAAAGTGTTATCCAAACAGGTTTGGTAATTTGCGGTAGCAGACCAAAGAGGCCCTTTAGTCCCGATCAAAAGGGCTTCGTGATGCGGTAGCAGAATCGTCGGTCTCCAACCTGCACCTTCACCCTGCCGTGGCCACCACATCGTCCCCCGCACCACGTCGTACGATCTGGCTCAATGCTCGGCCCTCATCATCAGTGAGGGTCCGGTCTTCTTCCTCCTCCTCCTCTTCCATGAGGAACACGAACAACGGCGGCAATGGCTCTACCGGCTCCACGGATAGCCTGGACCACCTGCAGAGGGCGGCGTCCATGTCCAGGCAGCGGCAACAGCAGCAGCAGGGGACGAGCGCTCCAGGTCCACGGCCTAGAAGGGTCATCCACACCACACCGTTCGGTGAGTGCGCGCGTCCTCAACTTCTGACGATGAATCAAATTCGTAACCAAATCGAATCAGATTGACGAATTGCGTTCTTGATGCTTGACGACGACGTACAGGGCTGTGGGACAGCTTCCCGGAAGCGAGGACGCTAGACCAGATGGTGCGGCGGACAATGGAGCGCATCATGGACAGCGACGCCGGCGCCGGCGGTTCCCACCGCCACCGCCGTGTCGCGCGGCGACAGCGGGAGGACGCCGTGGGAGCGGTTGGGTGAGTACCTGCTGCGGTTCGACATGCCAGGGATGGCGCGGGACGACGTGCGCGTCAGAGTGCAGGACCGGACGCTCGTCGTGGTCGCCGAGAAGAAGAAGCTCGCTGCTGCTGCTGCTGCTGGGGGTGAGAAGAAGAAGGAAGCGGCAGGCGGCGGCGAGGTGGGAGACGAGGAGGAGGAGGTGGTGGAGGAGGCGTGGCCGGCCGCGAGCTTTGGACGGCGTGCTGTACCTCACTTATACCCAAGTTGTCGGCCGGGGGCAAGGTCGTTAACATCCAGGTTCAGTGAAGTCAGTGGCAGTCACGAGCTCTGCGTCTGAATTCTGAAACGGGAGGAAGCACCTGCTACTGCTACGTGATTCTCTCAGCTTCTGGATGGGACGAGAGCGTCAGCCATCTACTGCTATACTCCTACTACTGCTCTCCCTTTTTCTTTTTTCTTTTTGTTCCCCAGCCACTTGGTGAATTTCGGCACTACATATATGTTCAAAAAAAGAAAACAGATTTTGGTACTACAAGGTGTACGTAGTTTTGAGCTGTTTGGAATGAATTCTAGAATCGAAACAAGAGAATTTAATCAAAAGCTGTATCAACGTACGTGTGTGCACAATGTTTTATCATGATCAAAACTCTTGCCACGTCGTGAATTAGGCATAGTCGCGGTTGATGACATAAGCACGGTATATGTCGAACTTCTTTAGCCATGTATCACGTTGATATTAAATCTTGTTTTGGGCACACTTTATGTGGCTGTCATATTCGGCCTTTTGGTTATTTTACCTTAAGAAGGGCGCCAGGAGGGCAGCGGGTGGAAAAGAACTCGCGATGGCTAAAACGCGGGTCCCCAGAACGTCCAGCTCAGTTGCTCTGTGATTCTTTTCACCTCTAGATTATCTTATCTGAGAATCTTAAACAATCAAATGTGTTTGAGTGAAATTCCCGCTTATTTTCATCTCGATTCTGATTTTAAGCTGAAACAAACATGCCCATAATTCTAGCTTGAACTAGCAAGAGGATTTTAGACATCGTGGGCGGGGTGTCTCACCGCGGTTCGGACACAATACCGCACGATTCCAAACAGGACTAAACACAAGAGATCCACTAATGCAGCACTTTTTTTTTTATCTCGATTCAGCACGTACTGCATCTTCTCAAAGATTCAGCACTTGTTTTTTTCTTTTTCTTTTTTAGCAAAAGATTCAGCACTCGTTGAGCCATTAATAATCACAATTACATTTTATCGTAGCAGGCCATTTTTCTAGACGTCCGTGACGGCCCATCTGAACCATTGCACTTCTCTTCCACCGAGCGCCACACAAGCCTAAACAGCTTATCCGAGCCCAGCACGAGCGCAAGCAAAGCCCACATAAGCATACCCTTCACGCACGCACGCACGCATACCCCACCACCCAGAGCGCAAAACCCCCAACCCCACCTCGCATCCTGCCCGTTCCCGTCCCCGTCGCAATCGCACCCCCACGCCGGCGCGCTACCTAGGTCACGCCACGCCACCACTCCCCCGGCTCCGACGATGTCGGCGCCCTCCGACCCCACCGCAGCAGCGGCCGCGCCCGCGCCCACGACCGCCGCTGCCTCCTCCTCCAGCGGCGGGTTCACCTTCAAGCTCCACCCGCTCGTCATCGTGAACGTCTCCGACCACCACACCCGCGTCAAGGCGCAGGCCGCCTGCTCCGGGGGTGGGGGCAGCTCCTCCTCCTCCTCCTCGTCTGGGCCTGGTGCGGGGTCCGGGCAGCCGCCGAGGGTGTTCGGGTGCGTGATCGGGGTGCAGCGCGGGCGGACCGTGGAGATCTTCAACAGCTTCGAACTCGTGCTCGACCCCGTCTCCGGCACCCTCGACCGCGCCTTCCTCGAGAAGAAGCAGGAGCTCTGTAAGCTAGCTCCTACGCGAATCTGAGGGATTTTTTTAGGGTTTCACGACGCCTGGAATCGTAGGGGATACTAGGGTTTCGTGGATGGTTTGATGATTGCTTTGTTACGGCTGTGGATGTGCAGATAAGAAGGTGTTCCCCGACTTTTACGTGCTCGGTTGGTACTCCACTGGAAGCGATGTGCACGAGACCGACATGCAAATCCACAAAGCCGTGAGTTTTTTTACAACCTTTTCTTCAAGAGCTTGAATCTGTTATCTGTCTCACAATGTCACATTGTGCTTGGGCATTTGTGTTTGCTCATGTTATGGACAAAATGTATAAGTTTCAGATTGTTATTCATGATTCGTTTACTTGATGCCACCTAACAGTAGATGGCACCTAGGATCCTTATTTCTACATGTTAGACCTATTTAACGTGCCTATTAAGTAAAACTAGCAAAGAGACTGCTTTTATGTTTCTGGAATTTGGGAATTCTCACTGTAAAGTTGCAATTGGTGCTGAAGCAGATGGCTAGTGGCTATACCCACCAATAACCTAATAATGTAACCCATTATACCATATATGGTTCTAAGAAGGTTTATTTTGAAGTTTCATGATTAAAAACACTTAGTATGCTGCTGCAAGATTAACAGGTCAAAATGTCAAGGCAGCTGCATCTTTCAAAGCCTAACTTCAAGGCAGAATTAAGTAAGAAGCAGTAGCTTTGGATATCGCAATATTATGTTTCCCTCTTCTATTCAAAACCGATTATCTTGTGTACAGCAGAACCATATATTACTTACCTCTGTAGAACTTCACCTGAGTTCGTGTGACTGAATGGAACGATGGATATACGATTTTGTCTTGAGAGGAGACTTGAGAAATTGCCTGCCAGCGTAGATATTTGTTTGATCTGTGATGTATATATTCATTTGACTCTGCCTAACCTTCTTTTATCTGTATTACCCAGTTGATGGATGTTAACGAAAGCCCTGTTTATCTTCTATTAAATCCTACAATCAACCTCTCCCAGAAGGATCTCCCTGTGACTATCTATGAGAGTGGTAAGTGGATTAAGTATGTAATCATTAATGTATTGCAACTTGTTTCTTCTCTGTTGGCTCTACCCTAAACCTGTTTATACAACTTCATATTTATATTTGCTTTTGACCATGCACGCTTGATTTTGGGTGTACATTGCTTTCGGTTATGCATGCATACAACTCCAAATCTGATCAGTCTTTGATTGCCAAATCACTTTGACAGCCTAGGTATCATATTGCTCTTTAAATTCAGGGTTGAGAGCAAGAAATGATATATTTATGAATTTATGAAGTTTTCTTCTGATGGAATATTAAGTTTGAACTTTTTTTGTCTTGCCTCCTAGACACATTGCCTTTTTTTTATGTAAATGTAAATGCTCGTTGTTTTTCCCATCTGGTGACCCGTTTAAGTTTATTCCCAGGTGCCAATATTAACTACATTAGCCATTAGGTTCTACCATATACTAGTATAACATGAAGAGCCCTTGAACTATTCCACTTGCGTATAATTAAATCACAGAGTTTTATCAGCATTTTCTAGTCATGCTCTCACTTTTTTCCTGTCTATTTAGCTGCTATAATTGTTTCTTTATTTTCTGTAATTTCAAGAGTTGCATGTTATCGATGGGAGTCCTCAGCTCATCTTTGTCAGATCAAATTATACGATTGAGGTAAGTGTTTCCCCCTTGTGTGTGTCTAGCTATATATGGTTTTTTCTTAACATTAGTATATGCTTGATCAAAGACTGTAGAGGCTGAGAGGATATCTGTGGACCATGTTGCCCATCTCAAACCATCTGATGGTGGCTCAGCAGCAACTCAGTGTAATTTCCCTGTGGCTTTGCTTTCTCAACACTAAGTCATACTATTCGAGGTATTTTTCTTGACAGAACTGTACTAATCAATGCTTTTGTGCAGTGGCTGCTCATCTTACAGGAATACACAGTGCCATCAAGATGCTCAATAGCAGGGTCCGTGTTATCCATCAGTATCTTGTTGCCATGCAAAAAGGTCTGTACATATATGAAGTGCTACATTGCTGTTTTCCCTCACTACTGAGAGAGTTCTCCAAAACATGCTTCCATTCTTCTTTAAACCTTTAGAACTTTAATTTCCCAAACTTGTTAATGGCCCTGTTGGACTTTTGGCTTGAGAAACTTAACTGCGAAGCCTTTTCTTCAACTGCAGGTGACATTCCTGTGGATAATTCGCTGCTTAGGCAAGTCTCAAGCCTTGTAAGAAGGCTACCAGCTATGGAGTCACAGAAATTCCAAGATGACTTCTTAATGGTATGCTAGTTTCATTTCTCATCTTAGACAAAGTACTTTCTCTTTGGATATGGAAAGATATTCCCTTGTATGAATATACATTATTTGACATACCAGCTATGTTGCCACTTGCCAGTAAAGATCGATTTTCTGTAGTTTTCTCACTTTTGCATATTTAACCCTGTATGAATAATTATGATGTTCATTCTTTCTAGGAATACAACGACACTCTCCTCATGACTTACCTGGCAATGTTCACTAACTGTTCAAGGTATGCACTTCCCGCTTTCACAGATGAAGTTCCTTAATTCTTCTACTACACCCTAGATCATTCTTTGTTGGAAATTTCACCTGTGTTGATTTCAACTTTATAACTTGCAGCTCAATGAACGAGTTGGTTGAGAAGATCAACACAAGCTACGAGAGACCGACTACCAGGAGAGGAGGCCGAGGTGCTTTCATGTAGCTCACCTGCCATGATCCTGCTGCTGGTTTCGTCTGTGGAGATTTTTGGAAATAGCTTATGTCCCGAGGCATTTTTTTGCATGCAATCTATTATGTGCAATCGGCTATACACAGCAGCTCTTGAGTGACTTCAAACTTTCTAGGCAAAAATGATGATTTGCTCGAATTGTATCAAATCCCACTTGTGCTGAAGTCGATCTGTAAAGTTGCTCTCCTAGTTACTCAATTTGACTCTCAAATGAATATTGATGCTGGTTTGCGTCATGCTCACGGATAGGAAAACTTGAAATCATTTGTCACGCTGTTTGATGTAACATTTAACATTGTGATCAATGAGCACGGCAGAACAAAGCTGACACGATCATATGTAACATTGTGATCGATGAGCACGGCAGAACAAAAGCTGACACGATCATATTGGCAAAATTATATATTTTGTGAAGATTGGAGGATACATCTGAATATTCAACACAAGCCTGAAGGAACTAGCTGCTGCTTCTACAGACGATAAATCAAGCCCATCTAAAATGCATCTAAATCATCTAAATCAAAGGAGTACGAAATAAGGAATCAAATCAAACGAGTACGAAATAAGGAATCAAGTAATGTTTCATCAGAGAAGGGCCAGGATCGATCATAACATTCACCTAAATAGCATAGTAGTGTTCCAACAGCATGCCATGGACAGAGCATAGTAGTGTTCCAACAGCATGCCATGGACAGAAATGGAGCTGTCAGCTGAACATGCAGCTGGACCCCCAAAGCATCAAAACAAAGTCGGCCTGGCTGCATAATGTGGGAGTGTTAGAAAGAGCAAACTGAAACCATGTGTATGCGTGTAAAAATGAGTTCACCTAGTAGTAGGGAATTAAACAGTCTGATCTCATCCTGTGAATTTCATCTTCATCTTCATATTACCAACCAAGTGGTAATCCTCGGGCCTTTTTGTCGATGGCAACACTTCGGTTGTTCAGATGAGCCAATGTCGCCCGACCAATTGGCAAGCACTTCAAGGAAAATCAACCAATGCTTGTTAGAACACAACTCATGGCATTATGCAAGTCTGGATTTATGGTGGTCAAGCTTAAAGCTGAATCAGTATTTGGATGGCCATGTCTGTAGAAAGATGAAATAGATTTCTAGGTAACTAAGATGTCAAATGATACAAGTTAGAATGAACATTACAATCACCCTGTTCGCTTAAACTTTCAGCCAGCTATTAGCCCTGAACAGGGCCATTAATATTCACATACAAATTAACCACTGAGACTACAAATAACTAGTCTAATTGTGATCAAGGATTTGGTCCAGATAAAGCATTGGCTCAGTTTATCTCAATCCAACATTATGTGACCAAGATGCAAACTATTCTACTCAAAACTGAAACACAAGAAAAGTACACACTTCCTACAGTTACTTAGTCTCAACTCGTGGTAGCACCAAGAGTAATAAACTAATAATCTAATAGAACATCACTGGTGGAGTACAGTATCTCATCATCAACTATGTCCACCCAATTTATTATTTCGAACATATGAGGCATACAGTGCAATAAATAGAAATATCAAATTGGTATTATCAATTATCAAGCACATCACTTTGGTACCCTTTGTCAAGAAATAATAGCATAGATCTTCAACTTAAACACATGAAAGAAAATTTTGCAGACAAGTAACTTGTAGCCATGAAACATCTACAGCTGGTGAGTGCATCGATCAAGCTATGAAGTATGAACAGGAGTGTATATATGTCAGTTGTTAGTGAATGTGGCAGGTAGAAGGGAGCAATCAATCAAAAGCCAACACAATTGAGCAGGAATAACTTCACTTCAAATGTCGTTGGTCGTCTAACTAACTTGATCTGATTGTGCAAGTGCAACCTAACATTTTAGTCACATATGAAGCACAAAGCTGAAGTAAGCATATCGTACAAATAGCTAGTCTCAGTTTGTGTAAGCACCGGCATAGGCTAATCTAATAGCATGCTACTATGCGGAAAACTAGTATCTCAGTCATCAATTTTTAAAGAGAATGTGCTGGTCCAATTTTTACACTCCACTCAAATGGGAGATCAGCAAATAAAATTGGTATTATCCATTATCATGTGCATCACTTGGAACCTGAACTTGAGCACATGTCAGTAGTGACGTGACCTGAAACAACTACAGCTGGTGAGTGCATCGATCCTGATGGCCATGCATGAACTCTAGAAACTTTTTTTCACAACAGTTGAAACCGAATTTAATTGCGTAACAAAATTACAAAGTTCAACAGAACTCTAGAAACTAAGTAATATATATATATATATATATATATATATATATATATATATATATATATATATATATGTTGGTGGTAAGTAAATGCAGCAGGCAGGCAAGGAATCAGACAAAAGCCAATGTCTTTGTAGGCTGTAGCCTACTAATTGTGCATCACTGATCCTGGCCATAATATAAAGCTTAGCATTTTGAACTAGCACAAGTATGAAGAAGAATTTGGCAGAACAGACATGCTTGTGAGTGACCAAGCCATGGACTAGACACTAGAGTAATTAAGTGAATGCGGCAAGCAGAGGCAAGCGATCGATGAAAAGGCAACACCTTTCACTCTTTCAGAAGGATATAGTCATATAGATGAACTAAACAGGGCCATAATACCATACTAATAAACAGCAGACAGAGCCAGAGATGAGAATGAGCTGATCGAGGTAGGCACATACCTGAGGAGACTGCAGGAGGCAGCTCCCACGCGCGGACGAAACGGTTGGCGATGCCGTAGTCGCGGGGAGGCGCCATCAGCTGGTACCGATCGCACTCGACGACCTTGCGGGCGGGAACGTCGACGGCGAAGAGGTGGTCCTCAAGGAAGAAGTAGACGACGGCGGGGTTATGGGGGTGGATAAGCGCGAGCACGGGGGGCTTCTTGGGGAGGCCAGTGGCCTTGTAGGTGTCGTCAGCCCAGATGTCAGCGAAGGTGGCCTCGTGCTCCAGCACCCACTCCGTGGCGTTCGGGTGAGGCAGGGTCCAGACGGTGACCTTGATGGGGTCGCCGCCTCCCCGGCGGTAGGTGTCGACGAAGCGCAGGTTACCGGCACTGACCCCAACGTAGCGGAACTGGTCGAGCACTCCCCATGCCTCATAGCACTCGAGCACGCAGGAGCGAGGCAGCGAGACGAAGCGCAGCACGGGTGTGGTCGGCGAATGGGTCGGCGGTGAGGACGCCCCAGGAGTAGTCAGCCCACCAGAGCCTGCCGTGGAGGGCGAACGTGCAGAGCGGCGCGAGCGGGCGGCCCGGGAGCGGGTAGCGGATTTGCTTGTCGACCCACGCGCCGCCGCCGACGTCGGAGTCGGAGTCGGAGTAGTAGCAGCGGAGCGTCGCCGTGTCGCTGCCGATGAGCGGCACGAGCTCGGCGACCACGTAACGGCTGCGGTCGCCGAGGACGCCGAGGAGCGCCTGGTGCTGGACGGTGTCGTGTGGGCCCGGGTCCGGGAGACGGAGCGCGGAGCCCGTGACGGCGTCGAGGACGAAGTAGCGTGGGTCGGAGTCGCGCCAGTAGAAGAACTCGGTGCCGTCCGGGCGGTCGACGTCGACGCGGGTGAGCGGCGCGTCGAGGATCGCGGAGAGGAGGAGCAGGCCCGAAGGATCCGCGGCGAGCACGAACGGGAAGTTCTGTGGCGTGGGAAGATGGACAGGCGCGACACCTGCGGGGGCGCGGTTAGAGATAGCGACACGTCGGCGCCGGCCTCGAGCTCGGCGACGCGCGGGATGCTTCCGAGGATGACCCACGGCGACGCGGCGGTGCTGCTGCTGTGGCCGCGAGCTGGGAAAAGGAGCGTCTTGGTTGGCGCCGGCGGCGCGAGAGGTGGTGGAGAAGTGAGCGCCGCCGCCGCCGCCGCGCCGGCCATGGCCGTGGCAGCGAGCGCGAGGGTTTTGGCTCTGCCTCTGCCTCTGCTGCAGGTCGCAGCGGAAGCAAGCCAGTGCAGGTGGAACCCCATTCGAACTGGCACTGTTGGGGTTGGGGTTGGGGTTTTGCTCTGTGTGCTTATGCGAGACGACGAGACGAGAGCGCGAGCACCAATGCAAGTGGTGGAAGAGGGAGAAGAGGGATGGGGCTATAGGCCGCTAGGGCTCTCTCCTGTCCTGTCTAGGAGTAGGTAGTACTAGTGGCCTAGTACGAGTAAGCTTTCAGCTTTTGCAGGTTTGGAACGTGCCCTCTGATCTCCTCGGACGGAGTGTGCCGTGCTGTGCGGGCAAATGATCCGCTGAATCTGAATCCAGCAGATGGCAAAATTGTTGGCCTGTTTGGTTTACAGTATTTTCAAAGGATTTCTGAGCTCTTGTATCTTTTGAATACTGGTATAGATTTTTAATCAAAGTTTAAAATGTTTTTAATTTCTTAAAAAACAGCAATCGTATTCTTGTACTACGAAGACAGGGACGGTGGGCCTGCTTGTGGGACACACGAACTGTACCGACACGTGGCCAAGGCCACGATCCACACCAATATCAGTCAAAAGGCCGCGGCCGGTCCGGTCGTCGGCGACAGCCCAGCCGGTCGGTACGCGACAATGCCTGCCTGCCAGCGCCAGGGTGAGCTCAAGTTCTTCGTACCACCACACCAGTGACCACATCCCATCCCACAGCGCCCAACCCAAGCCAAAGCCCTCTCTTTTTTTCACCCCGCTCGCCGCGCCGCGTACCACACCACCACCCCAAGATGGCGCCCGCAACCGCCGACGCCGCGGGTCATCCTCGGCAGCATCCCGCGCGTCGCGAAGCTCGAGGCCGCCGGCACCGACGTGTCGCTATCGCTGACCGCGCCACCGCGCGTGTCGCGCCTGGCCATCTCCCCGCGCGTCTTCCCGGCGCGCCCCACGCATCGGAACTTCCCGTTCGTGGTTGCCGCCGACCCCACGGGGCTGCTCCTCCTCTCCGCGATCCTCGACGCGGCTCCCACACGCGTCGACATCGACCGTCCGGACGGCGAGCAGTCCTTCCGCTGGCGCTACTCCGACCCGCGCTACTTCGTGCTCGACGCCACCACGGGATCCGCGTTCCAACTCCCGGACCCGGACCCCAACGAGCCCATCCAGCACCAGGCTCTCGTCGGCGTCCTCGCCTCCCCAAGCGGCGCCGGACGCTACGTGGTCGCCGAGCTCCTCCCATTCATGGGCACCGAAAAGGCTGACCTCCGCTGCTTCGAATCCGACGTCGGCGAGTGGGTCAACAAGCGCGTCCGCTACCCTCTCCCGGCGCGCTTCTTCGCGCCGCTCCACACGCTGTCCCACCATGGCAGGCTCTGGTTTGCCGACTACTCCTGGGGCGTCCTCACCGCCGACCCTTTCGCCGACGACCCGGTGCTTGGCTTCGTCCCGCTTCCCCGCCCCTGCGTGCTCAAGAGTAGGGAGGCATGGGGGTTGCTCGACCGGTTCCGCTACGTCGGTGTCAGCGCCGGTAGCCTGCGCTTCGTCGACACCTACCGCCGCGGAGGCGCCGTCGAAAAGGTCACCGTGTGGACGCTGCGCGACCCGGACGCCACGGAGTGGACGCTGGAGCACCAGGTCACCTTCGCCGACGTCTGGGCCGACGACACCTATAAGGCTACTGGACTCCCAAAGACGGCTCCTGTGCTCGCGCTCATCCACCCACACAACCCCGCCGTTGTCTACTTCTTCCTCGAGGACCACCTCTTCGCCGTCGACGTGCCCGCCCGCAAGGTCGTCGACTGCCAACGCTACCACCTCGTGGCGCCTCCCCGCGAGTACGACATTGTTGCCAACCGATTCGTCCGCGTTTGGGAGCTGCCGCGAGCTGTCTCCTCAGGTATACCCATGTTCATGCGTCGTCCATGCCTCGTCCTCATCTCATCTCTGACTAATGCTGCTTCAATGTGTTTGCTTTTGACTCATTCGCTGATAAATCGCCTGTGTATCTGCTTGCTAGTTCATTGCTTGACACTAATATCTGGGCAAGGTTCCCAAAGTGATGCACATGATGATCGATAAACCAATTGTGCCTTGCCACCAGATATGATTGGAGTGTTTAAGTTGGCTGACTTATTTTCATGAGATACTAGTATTCTGCACTAGTTCATTATTGTTGTGGTTTACTGCATGCAAATTGAGACTAAGCTTTTAATTTGTATGCTACATAGGCGTGCTTCATATATGAATAAAATGCTGTGTCATATTACTCGTATATTTATTATTGCTGATCGAGTTAGTCACTGTGATTTGTATGTGAATCTTGTGATGTTCCATTCCTAATGTTGTTATTTATCATCTGTCCATCCAATCACAGTTTACATAACTCATTCAGAAATTTCTTTACCTGTTCAATTTGTAACAAATCATGATAACCTCTCATTTAGGTATAAATTTATCAGTTCTGATAGCTAGCAAATAATACAATGCAACGAAAAGTTCCTAGATTCGTGGAGATATAGAAAACAGTCACTGTAAGCTTCCTACACATCTACTTTGAAACTTAATTGCACACATAACGCACGTTCGATCACCTGGACTAATTGTTGATTACAAGTTGATTACCTGAGATAACTAGTTATTTGCAGAATATTTTTTTTTACATAATGGATAGATTCAATATCCGGCCTCTACATCAAAGGATGTACACAACCAATTATTACAACGACTCTGATTACCAAACAAGAGAAAGCTTATTTGCAGAATATATGTATTGTATTCAGTGTGATTTGTATTTGAATATTGTGATGTTCCATTCCTAAATCCTAATGCATCATTTTAGCATCTGTTCACAGTTGGAAACATACACCATAAGCTTCCTACACATCTGCTTTGAATTTTATTTCCGGTTCCTTTGCACTTAGATATACACTACGTTTTGGCTTTTCTACGTATGTAGATTGCTATGCACTTAGATATGCACTATATTTAGATACATCGTAAAAACAATGTATCTAAAAAAAACAAAATATCTTATAATTTGGAATGCATGGCGTAATGTTTTGTAAGCTACCCAAATAGCGATGGAGAAAATTTGGAATGCATGGAGTAATGTTTTGTAAGCTACCCAAATAGCGATGGAGAATATCCAGATTGGCATACTTCCCTTTGTTTTGACTGTTGAATTTTGACAACTGTTGGTTTTTCTTGAAGGGTCAGGAAATTGGTCGAGTGACATTGGCTTCACTGAACCAACTGAAGCAGCACTTCCATCCCGGCCAATCCTTTGCAGTTGGCCAATCGGTGGCGGTTACTCCTTGGTTGGCAACACCAAGCAGAAGTTCATAGGATGAGCTGAGGAGCAAGAGGACTAGGTGAACTTGTTTCCCTGTATATCCTCTATCTTCCCACACTTGATGCATGCATGCAGGCTATGCAAGCTGCTGATTCTCTTCTGCCCAAATTTGTTTTGACACAGAGCACTGCATGGGCTCAAGTTATGTTATGACGGACTGATTTGGCTGGGACAGTTTTTGGGGGGGCATGCTGCAGATGAACTCATCGCCTCTGCTTTTACTTTCATCAGATGACATGCTAGCCGTTGGAACACTGTCTATGCTGGCTGAACATCTGTATTCTTTGATCGATCCCTTCTCAGGTCGTTGAAGTGGAACACTACTCGATCACCATGTTGTGGCTTTTGTTTCACGCTCAGATTCCGGTGGCTTCAAACGCAAAGCTATGCTATGATATATGCTCCGATCCTGGACGACGAATTGGTCCTTGCATTTGCTGTTTCATGTTCTTGTCTTTGTGGTGTGTATGTGAAACCTTACTCCATCATTAGTAGTGTTAGCACGTGTGCCTGGCTGGGATCATGCCTTTCCCCGTTGACTTGAGCTGCACTGCCATCTCAAATGATTATTGTTCTACTCTGAACTCCCACTTGACAAACAACTCAGAACTCGCAATGTTGTAACCATTCAAAGACGGATCATCCCATAAATCGGTCAGTATATTTTACTGTTCGTTTTCTTTTTTAATAAAAAAATAAAGCACCAAGTTCATCCTTCCCCTTTCCCTCTCTCCTGCCTTACTATTATCAGAATCATCTTTTTTGTACTGAAAGCAAACAAAGGAGCTACGGTAGAAGAAACCACTGAACAGATCACATTGTTTATGTACACAAGCAAAAAAACAAACCCTATCTCTTCATCTTTTGTGCCTGCTGGAGCCTGGAGTATTTACATCTGATGTTCCTGAGGCCACCTGCCCATAAGCTGCTGGTAAGTTGCTGTGGCATTCCCATTCGCCACCTGTAATCCGGACTGCTGCTCTGGGTTCACCTTCGCCTCGCCTCTTGGCAGCATGAGGCCTGTGCAGTCCTGCATTGGCGATCCATGGCCAGGCATCTGTGCTGGAACGAAGTTGTCCAGAGATGGTACCGGCATTGCCATGCCAGGGGGGAGCATTCCGAAGGAGAAACCCCCTGAGACTGCAGCTGCACTGAGCTGTGGTGGGAGACAAAGTGAGCCGTAGGCGCTCAACTGAGGCATGCTGAATTGTGGAGGCCCTGCTGGCCTCCGGTGAAGGCTGCTAGCCTGTGGTGCTGCAACGGAAGAGCTCGGATGATGCCCATTGCTGTTTCTGGCAGCTGGAACTTCATGGTTGTGTTTCCCCTCGTACGTCGTGATCACGGACTTTAGATCATTTGAGGCCCTCTCCACATGTTTGCGCACTGAGCAGCCTGCGTAAGTGCATTTGTAGTAGCTCCTGCATGCAATTAGAAGTGTTTGTTTGTGTTGATTCCATTCCAATTGAGAAGGCTAAAAATTCCACTTCTCCTAATAAATTAAAGAACGAGTGAGATGGAAATTATGGCACTAACAGTAACACTGACCTTGGGTTTGGGTTGCCTTTCACAACTTTCTGCCCATACTTGCGCCAGCGGTAGCCATCGTCAAGGATGTCGACCTCACTTGTTGTTTGCACAACAATCCGAGGCTCCCGGGCAGCCCTTGATGCCATAGACGCCATATCAATGCCAGTGTTGGTAATGTTAGTAGCCACAGGAACCTCCATCTTCCTGGAAAAGAGTCAAAGCAACAAATGACAATTCGTTGGCTAGGATGGTCGTTAGAATTATGTACTTGGTTGGTAACAAGATCCAACCTTCTTTTAGATTCGGTCTCATCTTCATTCATGTCATTGGTTGAAGGAACAGCACCATGCATGGTCCTATCACCCTTCTCATTGGAGGAGAGTGTTGATGCGACATCCATAGACTCCATAACAGATGTGTCAGCAATATCGGTTGTAGTAAGAGAGCTAGACAGTTTTGTTTCAAGAGGTCCTCTATGCACATCTTGGAACTGTCCATTTGGAGGAATTCCCTGTGAAGTTGCTGAGTTATAGCCAGGCCCAGGCTTGGAACTGAAGTTCTCCATACCATTAGCTTGTGAATCATCTAACTGCAACAAAGGGACACTTAGCCGGCGGTTGGGAAGCGGCAGTGGGTGACTATGAGAACCTTTGTAGACTATCTCTGTTATATGACCTTCTAGAGAACACTCCACCTTTTTCTTGACAGGGCAATTTGGGTGAGTGCATTTGTAGTAGCTCCTTGGATGTTCACTGTTCTTCACTTGCTTTTGTCCATATTTTCTCCAGTTATATCCATCCTCAGCAGAATTTTCCCCATTTTCGATTCCCTCGCTTTGTTCTAGCTCATCGGCAGGGAAAGGATGATCATTATGAAACATGGAAACACATGTCTTAGGTTTAACTAGATTTTCCTCAGTTTCATTTTTGGTCGCAATTGGGTTAGCATGAAGATTTAACTCCTGACTATCCTTCGTTAAGGACTGGGTTTGGTGAACAACACTTGACCCCTGACAGTGCAAATTCATCAATGCAAGTGCATTATTAACTGCTAGATATGCTTTTGCAAATCGAATTTGTAGCAAAAATAGAAAATAAATAGCAATGGCAATAAATAGGTGATCAAGTAAATTACCTTCTCTTCAGTCCATAAGGTTGATGGTTTAGACCTCAAAATGGGATGGAAGGAAAACACAGAATCTCCATGTAAGTGATCTTCAGACTTCTCGGGGACAGACGACATTGTTGATTTAAAATTATTAGGCATCAGGAATGGCAATTTACCAGTGGTAGGAGAAGGTTGTGACTGCAGAGATATAAACAGTTGTAGAATGTTCAGACAATGAAGATTGGTTCTGCTTTTTTTTTTTCTTCGAAAATTCTACCTTCGCAATAAGACATTGGAAAGTGGTAAAAAAACAACCAATTAGATTATCCAGGTTATAAGATAGTTCAAAGCTATTGGCCAGCCTATCCTTCACAATATCACCACGACAAAAAGTACACAATGAATACAGACACTTACAATGGCATTTGGAAGAAAAACCGGTGACTCAAGAATTTCCCTCGGACTCACACCAGGTGGAATTGTCACGGGAGACCGGATTGTTGCACCAGATGAACTGGCACGGGATGTGTCAATTTTCAGGACACCAAAACCAGCTCTTTCAGCCATCCTTTCTGCAAGACCTCCAGGAGAGCTTGATTTCTGATTTGCGCCGAAAATGTTTGGTTCGATCTGTGGATGGTCTTTCATTTCTTGAGGGTTTTCTTGAGCACTGGAACCAATGAAAGTTTTACTCTTCTCGATTTCATCCAGGGCTTTGTTGCTTCTATCATCACTGAAGATGTTAGAGAATGGAGCGGAGCTGAATTCTTCGTTGAAGAAGCTTGGCATCAGTGTTCTTGGGCTGGGTGAGGGAAGCATCCAATCCTCCATCAATGCACAGCGGTTGTTGTCGGTCCCAGTCCCAGCAATGAGGGAAGCAACCCAGACTTAAATCTTTAAAGCACACTATTTTAGTTGACACTAAACAATCGTTTTAATAAGATCAAACATGTGCAGTATTTCCTTAACAACTGTGTATAGGAAAAGCAAATGATATTGCTAGACATGCCACATGATAGCATAGCTGGAAATCAGAACAGTTAACTGAAGATGGAAGCAGTCATTTAAATGTACAAGCACTTGAGCTCAGGATATGGACAGGTAATGGGGCAATCTTTGCACAAACATAGTACTATAGAACAACAGTAAAGGAACTTATTAAATACAATGAGAGTAGAGTGCTTTACTGCTAATCCAAGGAGATTGTTTAAGACTTTAAATTCATGCACACCAAAATACACATGTAAACACTACATCACCACTTAGATGTTCTTACATGCCTACCGAACAAATTCATAGTCCTTCCTATGTGCAAGAAAATTACAGCCAAATTAGGGGGTGTTTGGTTTACCCCCTAAAGTTTAGTGCATCAACTAAGGTTTAGGGGGCACTTTAGGGGGGTTGTTTGGTAGTTTAGGGCCTAAAATCACCTAAGTTTAGCTACTAAAGTTTAGGGGGCTGTAACCAAACACCCCCTAACCAGCTGAACTTAGATCGCTGCCATTTGAACTGAATCGAAGCACACAACTGCAAGATGCAGTTCGACTAGAGCATGCAAACAACCACGGTGTAAGAAACGAAAAACAAACGTCAGGTCTCCAATACTTGCAAAACGACCCACGAACACAATTTTCTTACACAAACCACACAGGTAACTAGCATCTCAACGACGCACAAATTACAAAATTGAAGGATACAGCCCACAAAACGTCGGCTTCGATGACAAAGGCGCCGCCTTTACCACAAAACTTTTAAAAAACACGGAGGAATTAAACGCGACAGGGCATTGGAATGGGCACCTGATGTGGCTGGAGCGGTCGACGGCAACGATACGGCTCTCTTCTTTCTTTGACAAGGCGAAGCAGCAGGAGAGGAAGAGGCCGGCGGCGAGGCGGCGGATGTGCGAATGCGGGGTAGATGGTCAAATCGGTCGCCTGCGGCCGGGGATAAGAACAGGACAGAACAGAACAATCGGGCCTCTGACTATGGACAAAAAAATTCCTGTCTTTCTACGGCCTTTTCCGGTCCCTTTTCACCCTGCAATTAATTCTAGCAAGAACCTTACCATCCACTGCAGCAAAAACCTTGTAAGCAGCAGTGGAAATCAGGTTCTTGCCCCCCAAGAAGAAGAATCTGTTCCTAGACGAGTGAATTGGATTCACCTCTCTCTCTCTCTGGATGTGTCTGTGGGTGGCGTCCTGATATTTATGGGGAGCAAGCAGTTTTTTTTCCAGGAGAGGGAGAAGGAGAGGAGATGGAAGAAGAGGGAGGAGACAAGGGCGGTTGGCCGAGAGGAGGCGAAGGGACTGAACGGCGGGCGGCAGAGAAGCCGGAGGGAGGGGTTCGTTGCAGGCGATAGGCTCGCTCTTCTAATTTTGAGAGCACCGATCGAGCTGCAGAGCTGCCGGCCGTCTTCCCCGCTCACTTTCTCCCCATCTTTTATGGTGGATGGAAGCAGTTGTTCTTTAACCGTCTGACGGTTTAACTTTAACCATCTTTATTACATGCGTCATTATTTGCAGATATATTCTCATTTTATTCTTTTATTATATTATATAAAATGTTGATGCTTCTTTTATCAACCAAAAGAAATCATAGAGCCCAGTTACAGTGTTCTCATCTATTTTTAGCAGACTAACAGAACGAAAAAGACCAAGTCAGAGAGGAGATATTTTGTTTTTCATGTTCCAAGGATCTTCCTACAGGTACACACAAAAGTACTACCCTACAAGTTGCAGCTGAGCTGACAGCTGCACTCCCTGGCTCTGGCCTCTAGTCCAGCAAAGCAAGTGGTGCCGTACCGTACTGAACACTGAACAGAGATTGCAGAGGATGCAGAGCAGAGGAGGAGAGGCGAGGTTCATCTTCTCTTCTCAAGCTCGGTGGTCTCATCCCATGGCGGCAGCCATCTCCTATTCCTAGATCTGACCACCAGTTTTGGCACCATGCAGGGGGTGTCGTCCATATCATGGTGCATGCACCATGCATGGATTCTGGTGGATATGCATCCATTCAAGTGTCTCGCTCGCTCGCATGTAGGTACCATGTAGTAACTGTGTAAACAAACATGTACAGTGGCCA
This sequence comes from Microstegium vimineum, assembly GCA_022036555.1. Lineage (NCBI taxonomy): Eukaryota > Viridiplantae > Streptophyta > Magnoliopsida > Poales > Poaceae > Microstegium > Microstegium vimineum. The sequence continues at coordinate 46,052,765 of CM039135.1, forward strand.
TGAACAGGAGCAGCTGAATCCAGGATCACTGAACTGTACTACTACTATATGATGAAGATGAACTGCAGTATGTGAACACTAAACTAATAAACGAACTGCCGCGGTAGCTGAATTCTGAATGCATAGAACTGTGGAGCTGCGACTGCAACGCAACAAGTGGTCTGTTCGTTTGGCAGGATTATGCACTATTCTGACAGGATTATGCACTGCTAACTGATTTTTTGTGAGAGGAAAACACTGTTCTGACTGAATTTAAACCGGCTGAAATGTCAAACGAACAGGCTGAAGATTACTGACATAGTATGCTGTGGCCGCAACCACAAAGGCCAGAAGGCAAGTAGCATATTTAGCTTGTAACCTTGAAGTAAGTCCATAAACAGCACGATAGCATCCTGATATGACCAGATCAGTTTATCTTTGTTTTAAGGAAATATATTTGTGGCCTCCTGATTACAGAAGAGTTATTCCCTAATCCCCGTACGTGTAATTATGTGCTGTCATGATTAGCATCCAACAAAGGCCAAAACAGAACTTTATATGTGGATAACAGCTTTGTCCAGCTACTTGATTTGATTTGGCCTCTTTGCGCCCATCGATCGATCGGACCCAGGATTTGGCCAAGACTAGGACTAAATTTCGATGGCCAAATCCTAACAGCCACAGTTCAAAAGCTATAGCCTAAATTTTAGTCTATTGGACCATATATATATATATATATATATATATATATATATATATATCAAAGAACTATAATTTCGCTATCCTAATTAGATGACGTTTTGGAGAGCGACACGGTCTCCCAAACACAACTTTGACATCTTGTTTTTATAAAAATATTTATGGAATAATAATATATGTATACTTTTATGAAAGTATTTTTTAAGACAAATCTATTCATATAATTTTCACATTTAGAATCTCAACAAGTTCAAAGTTATTAATCATTTATATTCTCAATGTTTGACTCAAAGTTTGTCCAAAACGTCATCTAATTATGATACGGAGCGAGTATAAATTAACTACATAATGAATAGTGCGATACAATAGCCACGAAAAATATAACTAGCAATTGAAATCAAACCTAACAAATTAATTGAAGCAAATAAAGAGAAAAATTGAAGAAATATAGCTTCACGGATGCCACAGGCGGACAGACCGGCTGGCGATACGGTCTCTGTGCCTAGGACTGTGACCGTCTGTGCCTCCACGGCTCCACCACTCCGGCAAGCAGCAGCTGCAGTGCAGCACCACAGCACAACAAGCCAAGGGGCGAGCGGCGAGCCGGCAAGGGCCAAGGAGCCTGTGCCCTTGCCTGACGAGGGCGATGGCGGCCGCCGGGTGCCAGCCGGCAAGCGAGGGTTGCGCCGGCGCGTACCGGGGTGGAGACGTGGAGCGGCCCAGCAAGAGGCCGGAGGAAGGAGTGGCGGCGCCGGCGCGCAGCAGGAGGCCGGAGGCGGCGCCGGCGCGCAGGAGGCGGAAGCGGCGTGCAGGAGTCGGGACTCGGAAGCGTGAGACTCGATTCAGTCCAGAACTGCTGCCCTATCTCCTTAGTGGGCTGTGTTCTTGGGCCAAAAAGTTAAGAGCTGCTCCTAAAATTATTGGGCTACGACTAGGGCCATGACCCTACTGGCCCTAGGCCTGGGCCCGCCCCTACCATCGATCGCTTTTGGCTGTGTTTACGTACTACGTGGCATCGATCGGATCCTTGCTTATCTGGCTGGCAAAATTTGGAGTATTTCGCTTTTGGCTAATCTGCAGGTAAACCAGTAGCCGTCATGCAACGAGCTGAGAACGAGAGATAATGGATGATTTAGAAGCAAGAGAGCAGCATTTGTCAGTTAGTTGAAGCAATGAGACAGAAAGGCAGCTTGATCTTATCTTAAATTTTTTTGAACTCCTTACACTCGTCCTTATAAACACACTCTCTCCGTTCCAAATTAACTGTCGTTTTAGGTTTTCGTATCACAACTTGGACTAGATTTATATAAAGTAAATATAATATTTATGGGGTTGTTTGGTTCCCAGCCTTTCATTGCCACGCCACGGTGTGGCTCGGCACAGAAAATCGGAGATTGTTTGGTTGCTGCACAAAACCATACTCGCCACAGGGATGTCAGTTCATTTGCTTCAGCCTTTTCGCCACAGTTGCCGCGAGCGTTTTCTCCGCCACAGGACTGTGGCCGTCACAACTTGGCGTGGCTGACTGGGGCGCCCATCCAAACAGCTCCTATGTCTCCAAATAAATTTATTAAGAAAATAGATCAAAATATCTATCTAATGATATCAATTATGTATCATAGTTATTAATATGTTTTTATATAAAAATAATCTATTTTTTTTTGGGAAATGAGAAAGACAGATATTTTGAAACGGATGGAGTATGCATAAACTCTATTTCTGTAAGGTCTCGCTAATTTTTATTGCACTATTTCCAAGAGTAGGTGATAAAACTATACAAGATTCCCGATGCAAAGTTTCATTAAACATTTCATAAGCTCACACATTTAAACGTTGAATGGTGTTATGAATAAAAATGTTTCTAATAGAGTTCCACTCAGTTTCCAACGTGCGAGGGAGCGAAACAAAATGCTCCTAGTGGAATTGCATCTCTCTCCTCAGTGATTATATTATTCCTACGCATCATCAATCATTGTTAGTGTCACCTCGTTGAAAATGAATGAAGAAAACCCTACCCTTATGAGCACATTTGATGGACTGAACCGACAAATCTTAAAGTTCACGAAGTCACCACAAGCGTCTCGGTGTCGACGAGAACGTCACCACTTAATGCATAGCGCCGAAAAATTCTGGAATAAATCCAGAATATGATGCCGTGTCCAGGATTTAAACTCTGGGTGGGAATCCCAACCAATGACCTTTGACATTACGCTGTGAAACCCTGGACAAGTGAGAAACTGTTGAGTGAAAGACCGGCCCAGAAAGATTGTGATCTAAACAATGCGCACGAGCCTGTCCACGGAAAGGAACTCCTCTCAAGGCCCATAGAAGGCGTAACTACGCAATGGCCCCAAAGGCCCAACCAGCCCAGTTCCAGGCTTTTGGTTGGGGAAAACCGTGGGCTCTCTCCAACCGCTGGACGGAGCGGTCCGTTGCTCCTCCACGCCGCCACCGCCGCCGCGCACTCCTCTCCCCCGCTCACCTCGCCGCCCACCACGCCCATGGCCGCCGCAGCCGCCTCCGTGCCCTAAGCTCGCGTCCTGGCATCGAGCGAGGCCAGATGCTATCCCTCGGCGCCATCCGCAAGCTCTGCGCAGCCTTCGACGCCGTCGCGCTCACCGTCATCGCCGCGGGGCTCTCGCGCCCGCCCTCGGGCCGCCACCCCTTCTCCTCCGCGCACGCGCACTCCCCGTACCCCGCCGACTTCCCCACCATCGCCGCCTGCCGCGCCGCGGTCTCCGCCTCCAAGGGTGACCGCCGCCGTCACCGCCACACCGGCGTCGGCCAGCCCTCCTCCTCCCCCTCCACCGCAGCCGCCTCAGCCGAGGAGAAAGCGGAGGAGGAGAGGGAGCAGCCGGTGCTGATCAGGATCAAGCACGAGCGGGACCCGGAACGGCTGTACCAGCTGTTCAGGGCCAATGCGCACAACCGCCTCCTGGTGGAGAACCGCTTCGCGTTCGAGGACGCGGTGGCGCGCCTGGCGGGTGCTCGGCGGAATGAACTCGTCGAGGAGATCCTCGAGCAGCACAAGGCGCTGCCACAGGGGAGACGGGAGGGGTTCGTGGTCAGGATCATCGGCCTGTACGGCAAGGCTGGGATGCCGGGCCACGCGCAGCGGACTTTCCAGGAGATGGGGATGTATGGGTGCCCGCGCACCGCCAAGTCACTCAACGCCACAATGAAGGTGCTGCTGCGAGCACGGATGTTTGATGAGGCTCTGTGTCTGTTCGAGGAAGGGCCAGAGAAGTATGGTGTGGAGCTGGATGACATCTCGTGTAACACGGTGGTGAAGATGTACTGCGACATGGGGGACTTGCGTGCGGCGTACCGGGTCATGGAGGGGATGGAAGGGGCTGGTGTGCGACCGGATGTCATCACGTACACGACGCTCATGGCTGCGTTCTATAAGTGTGGCCGGCGCGAGGTTGGGGACGGTTTGTGGAACCTCATGAGGCTGAGGGGTTGTGACCCGACACTTGCTACCTACAATGTGAGGATCCAGTTCATGATTAACAGGAGAAGGGGGTGGCAGGCGAATGAGTTGGTGCGGAAAATGTATGCGGCGGGGATCAGACCAGATGAGATCACATACAATCTAATTATCAAGGGTTTCTTCATGATGGGTGAGCATGAGATGGCCAAGACCATCTTTGGCGCGATGCACGGGAGGGGATGCAAGCCAAACAGTAAGGTTTACCAGACAATGGTCCATTACCTCTGTGAGAAAAGGGACTTTGATCTGGCATTCAGGTTGTGCAAGGATAGCATGGAGAAAAATTGGTTTCTGAGTGTCGATACCATTAACCAACTGTTGAAAGGCCTCGTGGCTATCTCAAAGGATAGGAATGCGAGAGAGATAATGAAGTTAGTTACTGGGAGAAAACCTTCGTATTCAGATGGTGAAATGAAGGTCTTCAAAGACATATTATCTCATAGGAAGACTGGAAGCTAAGTTGATTTCTGGATAGGAAGTTTTGCTGTAAATCCACCACTTGTAACTGTAAGGCTGTTGTTGACATTCTTTCATCACTTTGTTTTCATAGTCAGGTTGAAATGAGGTTGATCAAAGGGTTTCAAATATTGAACCATCCTGTTGGGCTTCTGAGATACCAATTTTTCAGCTACTTAAAAGAAGTTAGTATAAGTTATAGAAATTTCTTTACCTGTAGCAGAAGTATCATGGATGACAAGGACTCTAAGAGATGAAGGTTCTGTTTTATACTTTTTGTTAGCTAATGTTTAGGAATTTTGTAAAAAGTCTGTGATCGTAATAATTCAACATAACTACGTAAGAATGTGTTGTTGGAGCATTCATCTGGAAAGCAAATGAGCGTGGCAGGACAAAGGAATCAGTGGTGTCCATAAGTGTTTAGGATAGAATTTGTTCATGTGTTCTATCTGTTATGAGGGCGAGTACATCATCTTCATCTTTGCTTAGAGCCCCGTAATGAAGTATTGAATGCAGTTTACAAAACTATGTTTGGGAAAATCTGATCTTATTATTATTTTTTATTTTTTCATTATGCCATCTCTCTAAGATAAATTTTTCTACTTGTTAAGAACAAGAGACATTTTAATTGTGCCTAAAGTTTTTCTACCCTGAGATTGATGGTTCTTTTGACTTTGGTGAAAAGTCATAGGAATCAAACCAAAACAAAATTGACTGAATTTATTTTCATTTTTGTAGGAGCCACTTCATGTTTCCTGTTAAAAATATTAAGTTTCCTGACAACAATGTTCAAATTTGTGACTGATAAATAACAGTTTTCAGTTACCAGAGTTACTACTTACTATTCATCAGTCATCACTGAATGACTAAGAAGTAACTGAAACTGCATGCTACTTGATGCATACACCTCTGATGCATCAGTTCTGATTATTAGTTAACAATGTGCATTGCTAAAAGTAAAACAAACTAATGTGACTAGGATAATTTATCATCTCGTAAATTAGATCTGTGAAAATTTTGCACCTAGGGTTTGCAATATGATTGCAACATTGTGATTCTTAACATGATTGCAATGATAGACATGACCTTTGCAATTATACATTACTCTTAGTCATAGTTGTTTGAGTTCAGGTTCTGTTTTTGTGAGTGTGTGCCTGTGTGTGTGTGCGCCTGGGTGTGGGTGTGTGGGTGTGTGGGTGTGGTTGAGTCTATGTACGACTCTTTTTCCTTCTATTAATGAAATGATACGCAGTTCTCCTGCGTTTTCGGAAAAAAAAAAACATTACTCTTTTGATTATTTTTGTTGGTTCAAATATGGCATAGCACTTATCATTCAGCCATCATTAATTTTATCTACACTGTACATTTTATCATACTTTCCACCTGTTGGTAACCATGTGGCTTTAAGTTGTAGTGTCTGCTACATTATTTTTTAAATATTGTTAGAAGGTTTCACATGAGTAATCTCAGAGACAATCCTGTATTCCACTGAAAAATGTGAAATATCAGTGAATAACTGGAAGTAAAAAAATCAAATAAACCTAGGCTATCTATATGAAACCCTACTTTTTAAAACATTACACTAGTGCTTGTCTTAAAATCCTAGATGTTTTTCACTGTTCTTGAAACAAATTATGAGATACATGGATCCTGGAAACAATGGGAACTGGGAAGGGACTTAGATTCGGCATTCAGGTTGCGCAAGGATAACATTGAGAAGAACTGGGTTCCCAGTGTCTATACTGTTAACCGGCTGTTGAACGGCCTCATGGTCATCTATAGGAATGTAAGAGGCATAACAAAGTTGGTTACTGTGAGAAAACCTTCGTATTCAGATATGAAAATGGTGGTCTTCAAAGACATCTTGTCTCATAAGAAAACTGGAATATAAGTTGACAGCTGGATATGAAATTTTGCTGTTAATCTACCACATGGGAGTGGGACTGTCTTTCCTTTATCATTTTTATTTCAGAGTAGTTAAATATGGTCGATCTAGGGTTTTTAAGTACTGTTTTAATCATCATTTGGTTTCCTGAGATAGCAATTTTTCAAATTGCTTAACATATAGTTAGTCTCAGTTACTCGTCAACCTTTACCTGCAACTGAAATATTGTGGATTACAAAGACTTCAAAAGCTGAACAATCTAAATATAGCTGCTGCTGAATGTTCATGAAGTAACGAAGCATTTCATGCAGTTTTTTGCGATCTTATTGTCTCTTTTCCCTTTTAGTTTTACAAAGTCAGCAATATAGAAGTTTACTCTAGGATTGATGATTCTTTGGATACCAGTAAGAAGGCACATTAGATTGTCATTTTATTTTATTTTGTCAGATTTTATGATAGTTACATTATGATAGCAGAAGCGACAGCAGAATTAAGAACTAATATATGTCCTGAGGCATGAGGAAACTGGTGTAATTGATACTTGAGCTACTTGAGGTATTTCATAACCTCACTTCTCAGCAAAACTTGGTCATATTTACACTCACTGCTCAGAAAACATTGATACTCTTCCTTGTTTTGTTTATTTCCATCTGCCACAGAACTGACTCAATAGTACAAGTTTTGGCTTCATGATGGGTAAGCATTCAGGTTCTGCATGGACAGCACGGAGAGGACTTTTTTTTATTTTTTGGAGCGATTTGAAAACAATAGGAATTTGAGGAGGTATTGAAGGTTATCTGGAAAAACCTTCATATACAGATGATGTAATGGAGGTCTTCAAAGACATGTTTCATATGGGGTTACTGAAAGATAAGTTTACAGCTTGATAGGGAAGTTCTGATGTAATCTACCATATGTAGAGTTGTAAGGCTGTTGTTGATATTCTTTTGTTTTTTTTTTCTGTCAAATTTAAATAAAGAACATTTAGGTGGTTGTCGAATAGTACTGTCTTGATAATCTTTTTGGACTCCTCAAATAGCAATTGTTCAGCTGCATAACAGATGCCAGTATAAGGTGCAATGCTACATGATGATACCTTTCCGTGTAGCAAAAAAATGATTGCAGAGATTTTAAGAGCTGAAGAAATACCTGTACCATATCGGCTATTTTAAAAAAAAACATTAAACAGATTTTTTTTTGCTGTTATAATTAAATAAAATAAAAAAACGTAAGAACGCTTCAGAATATAGCAACAGTTGAATACTGATGATCAAGTAATGAAGCATTCCGTGTGCGTGTGGTATTCCAAACTGCGTTCTCCTAACTTCAGAAACATAAGAAGCACTTTTTTCTGTCACATTTAAATATTTGTGTACCAAACCTACTCCCTCCGTCCCTTTACATGTGTCGTCCGAGAAACGTATCTGTGAGGGAAACACGGTTTTCTAGAGACAGAGGGAGTATTCATCACATGACATGTCAAAAACTATAGCCCGGCTAGAATTGAAAGAATCTAAATTCTAAAAGGCGCGCGGATTGGACATTTTACAAGGTCAAAATATGAAAATGAATAATTTCCTTATAAACCGAAATCATTGGTGTGCCACCGTCGGTGACTGCATGTGGGGCCCACATGTCATCGACACCTTTCCTCCTAGACCAGACATCCAAAACACCTTGCTCGTGTGGTCCCCGGGTGTCAGCGGGGTAAACTGTGACGCTCCCCCGTTCCTCCTCAAATCTGTGCACCTCTCCTCTCAATCCAGAGCAGAGTCCACGCTCTCCTCCGCTGCAGGCGGTGGGGCTCAGAAGCGAAGGGGATGGAGGGCACAACAGCGGAGAAGAAGCCCCGGGCCACCGGCGACGGCTGCAACGGCGAGCCCTCCGGCACCGCAGAGAGCGGCGGCGGACTGGTCGAGAGGCTCCCCGAGGCGCTCCTAGTGGAGGTGCTGGGCCGTCTCCACCTCGACGACGCCTGCTCCGCCGCCGCGTCCTGCCGCTCGCTCCACGCCGCCGCCAACGCCGCCCTCTCCGCCCTCACCGCCATCGACCTCTCCGTGAGCTTCACCCTCCCCTCCCCCTCCCCTTCTCACCGCGTTCCTTTCCCTTCCTTCCTCCACTAACCCTCCCTCTGGGGCTTCGGGTCGCTCGCTGCCTCGCTCGCTCGCCGCAGACCTTTGCCCCGTCGAACGCTATCCTCGGCAGGATTCTCACGGGGAACGGCGCGATCCGCAGCCTCACCGTCAACTGCAGCCTCCTCGACGACTCCACCGCTTCCGTCATCGCCAGGGGTAGCCTGCGCGAGCTCTCGCTGCTCAAGTGCTCTTTCTCAATGAGCTTCTTTGTGGCTCTTGGTGCGGGATGCCACAATTTAAGGTGCGAGTTCTTCTTCAGCGCTGTCTTGTTCATGCCTTGGCGGGCATATGCACGCGAATGTAAAATTTCTTCACAAGATTGAAACTGTGCACATTCCTGTTTATTCTGGTCGTTTGTGAAAATGAAATTGAATTTGTACTTACAAGCCATGATATGTAATTTGGGCAGTTGCTTCCAAGCCATAGTGATTGAGAGGTCCAAGCATTTTTTTTTTAATCTTCATTTGATTTCAGGTCATTGAAGCTGGAGATGACAGTTGCTCCAGACATTCTATATTCTCGCTATTCTGGATTCGGTACTTGCCTAGCGCCTGTCTATACGGGATGTGTTTACTTGGAGGTGAGAGATTAGATTTGTCTGGTACAAATATGGTATTCTTCCTCACTTAGAAACATGGCCATTTTGTAGCAATATTGCATATTCGAAAATCAAAAAATTGTCTGCTTTCATTGTCTTTCGATTTCCAGGCATATATAGAAAACAAACATTAACTGTAGCCTTTGAATAATGTTATGGAGCTTTTAGAAAAAGTTCACTTAATTTGGTTGCTTGGGCTAAGCAGTCTTTTTTTCAATATTCAATACAGACTCTTTGGGTGAAGTTCCCTCTGATACATCCACACGCAGCTGATTATGAGACTGAAACTGGATTGCCTCCCATTCCTAGTAACATCAAGGACCTGTTGCTACAACCTGTATCTCATTCAAGGGCAAAGACAGTCTTCCTGAAAACCAAATCTCTGAACAAAAGCATCACTGACAGTTTGGAATCACTCTCTTTAGTTCTCGATACATTAACGGATGAACTTGTTATGTTGATCACCAGCAATGTCCATAAGTTGGTTGAGCTGTGCCTGGAAGATGAACCTGATACCCAGCCAAATTTACCTGAAGATTTGACCAATGTTGGGCTTCAAGCACTTGGCTTATGCCACAACTTGAGACATTTGTCTCTGACACGGCGTTGCTGTGACTTCAGACGGGTAAATGACTTTGGGATACTGATGCTTGCTGACGGATGCAAGCAACTCAGAACCATTAGACTTGGTGGGTTTTCTAAAGTAAGTGATGCAGGGTATGCAGCCCTTCTCCACTCTGGAAAGGATCTGAAGAAGTTTGAGGTCAGCAACGGCTCGTGCTTGTCAGACTTGGCATGCCTGGATCTTGATAAGGCAGCTCCAAACATTTCAGAAGTGAGGTTGCTTAACTGTGCTCTCCTAACTAGTGATACAGCCATATCTCTAGCACCCTGCACTAACTTGAAGGTTCTCGATCTTTCGGGTTGCAAGAGCATTGCAGACTCTGGCTTGGTTTCCATCTCACAGCTTCCCAATCTAACTCTACTGGATCTTGCTGGAGCTGACATTACTGATGCTGGTTTAGCAGCACTTGGTAATGGGAGGTGCCTGATATCTTCTTTGTGCTTGAGAGGGTGCAGAAGGATCGGCAGTAATGGAATAGCTTCACTTCTGTGCGGAACTGGCACCATCAACAAAACATTAGTTTCGCTTGACATCGGGAATGTACCAAGAATATCATGTCGGGCTGTGACAGTGATTGCCAGGAACTGTGAGCAGATAAGCAGCCTGTGTCTGCGGAACTGTCTCCTCATAACCGATTCATCTCTCGAGGTGCTAGGTATTATGGGATGCGACTCCAGCAGATGTTCCCTGAGAATGCTTGATCTTGCCTACTGCAGTAAGCTGTCTCGAAACTTCCTGAGACACTTTGAGCCACCACTGTTCCGAGGGCTGCGGTGGCTTGGTGTTGGTAAGAATTTGGCTCAACGTCGTGGCTGCAGCCCTACAGTTGCGGAGGTTCTGGAGCGAAAGCCTGGATTAACCATCTGCTGCAACGCCTGCGACATGGGCTGCAGGAACAAGTGTCATCGAGACATTCGTTTTCTTCAGTAGATGTGCTGCAATGCCTGCAACATCGGCTGCAGGAACAAGTGTCGTCCAGATATTCGTTTTCTTCAGTTCAGTAGATGTGCAGGATTAACCCAGATGTGGTAGCGGACATTCGTTTTCTTTAGTAGATGTGCAGGATTAAACCATCTGTGGCAGCGCCTGCGACATGGGTTGCAGTAAAAGTTTCAACCCAACATTCGTTTTCTTCAGTGTATGTGTTATGACTTGTTACCATATGTGCTCTATGGTTCCTTGTGTCAAAGAACTACTCTATGGCACCTTTTCTTTTGGACGATTTCTTCAGGATTCCATGGTACCTTTTCTTTTCTTATTTTGATGATAATTTATGGAGCAAGTCTCTGTAATTATCTTAAAAGACTAGGCTAGGAAAGTTTTTTCATTGTTCCTGTCATTGGTTTCATTTGTCTCTACCGATAGTGAAATCTAATTGTCTGAAAAGATACTCCATTCTCTTAGCAGTAGAGTTTTCATTCTCAAAGGACAGGGAAGTTTAGTCATTGTGTCTTTGTGCATTTCATTCCCTCAATACTGAAAGAAACCGAAACCTTGAGTCCCTTCGCTGTTGTCCGAGAAACCCTCTCTTCCCCGATCACTCCCCGACAAAGGCTTGCTCGTCTTCGTCATAGTCCAAACTCTTTCTCGTGTGACCAGTGTGACTGGTGCTTTCTTGAGCGATGACTTGGGAGGGTTCCCGTCACCCCTGCCCTCCCTCGTTCACATCAGAAATGGCAAAGATTTCATTTTGGAAAGTAAATCGTCATTTTTTTCGTATAGAAATAAAAGGAACCATTTTATTCTCTTTTCTTTGGTATATTATATAGAAGAATTCATGTTGTCCCTTTCTTCTAATGGCCTCGGATCTCAACCTTTCATGTCGAAGACACGAGTTCGATCCCCGTAAGGGACATGTACTTATTCCCCGGGATTTTCTCCCATACTTTTTTATAGAGCCAACCCGACGGAGTTAAGACTTCGACTAACTAGCTTTGAACAATAGACTCTAGCCCCACCAGGTAATCTAGGTGTCATACCATTATCTGATCATCAAACATGCGCTGTAGCGCATTTTAGATGACCGCGTCGTCGCTGATAGCCGTTTGCAGAGGCTTCGTGCAGAGGCGTCGTCGCATTTTAGCGCATTATCTAATTTTACGGTTATATTAATCTTTACCTTCTGCCAAGTGCCAACCCTGAATATTGTCATATTCATTTTTTTTTTCTTTGGCTTTGAGATGCCCATTTACATCAAATCAAGTGGTGCCTCTTCTTGATTAGGAGCAATATACGTCTAAAATAGCAACTGATATACTCACATAACAAAGCCCTAAGATTTGAACTTTGTTGGATAGAGTACTTGAACCTTATAATTCTTGTTGCGTGCTTTTATTCATCTTAAAATTTAAACACGTGTCCAGTTACATCATTGCACTACCTGCACGTGTTTGCTGAAAATACAAGACATGTCGGTGAATGCAGTGCGCACATGCCTAGACCTGGCTACAGTGCCTGTTTATCCAAACAGATAGGAAAGGTCGAGTTTGTATTTGTTTTGGCAAATTATGTTTGGAATTGGTAACTGATATAGTTCATATAATTTAATATCATTGTTAAAAGGACAGAGCATTGTTATATGAGAACTGCTCTGGTACTCCTCTTTCTAAGAATTGTACACATCTCGAAGCAGTCAATTTAATGAATTGTTATTTTTTATTATCTTCGCAACTGGGTGTCGTATGGGCCTAACCTGTCCAAGTCCAGCCCTGTTAGCTAGAGTGAAAGTCAGATCTCCGTCCAATCCTTCTCACGTCGCTCTTTGCTTCACGTACAACGCATCTGCTCCCTCCTCCGATATGTGCAGAAGCCGCACTCCCTTTTCCCGTCCCCCTTGCAGGAGCCGCCGTTATGCCGAATGCCGGCCAGATCAAATCCCGGTCAGAAAGCACCGGATCAAAATATCGAGCACGAATTCACTTGTACCTCTATGTACGAAATAATCTCGATCAATCAACCTCCAAGTAAATAATCGTAGTGAAAATGTTATTCCATCCGTAAAGCCATAGATTTAATGTTCATCGTCATTTTTAATATAATATAATCTTGCATATGTACGTATAGGAGAACAACAGAATGAGAGATTTGGATCCGCACCACACATACATCTAATCAATCGTACGAGTGCAGATTCGATGGATCAGTTCAGAGTAGAATTGTGAAGAAAAAAAAGGCACAACATGCATGCATGGAGCCATATGGCCATGGGGATCCATTGATCAGGATCAGTGCGTGGCGGCGAGTCTCCCGTGGGCTTCTGCTCTTCACCGGCGATGACAGTGGCGCGGAACTTCCTTTCCCACTGCCAACAAAACGAAATGGGACTGGGAGAAGGCGGTGCTGCAGTTGGCTTGGTCCGTCGGGCCGCCGCTGCTAGCCTACTTGGGAATGGAGGAGGGAGCGCCGACGACGACGGGTGAGGGGAGAAGGAACTGACGGAGACCTGCACACACGGTGACTTTTCCGGGGCTAGGCTCGGGCTGGACTCTCAGACGGGCTGGTCCATACAAGACCCAGTTACAAAATAATAAATCATATTAATTCATTAAAAGTGATACTTTAAGATCTGTACAGTTTTTAGAAAGAGAAGTACCGGAGCAGTTCCCTTGTTATATTTGTGGATGATCTTATAGTTCAATATCATTGTGCTTTTGGTATGAAACTTCTGGTATAATTTCCTGAACATCTCTTTTGATGCATCGTACATGCAGTTATATATGTAACTTTTCTGGTCTATTCTCGTTCATACATATGTTATCGTGCTATTATGTTTTTCCGCTGCAACGCACGGGCATTTAACTAATTACTCTATTAAAGCTAATACTTTATTTATATTGTATGACAAGATTATAGCTATAATCAGTTTTGAATAAGGCTTTAATAACAACAATTATGCAACACCAGAAAATAAGTGTTACTCCAATTTTAAGTATATTATAGTATAGAACAAATAAATTACTTTAGGAAAAAGTCTAGATGACACCCCCAACTATAGGGTGTGGAACACATAACCCCCTCAAAGTATCAAATGGTCTAATTTACCCCCTAAACTATCAAAAACCGTCTACTTTACCCTCTGGGGCAGTTTTGGACGGTGGTTTGCTACGGTAACCATGGTTTTGCTACCGTAACCGAATCTTTGAAAAATCATAGTAAATCACAAAAAAATCGTAAAATGAAAATTCCAATTTTATTGGACTCCACATGAGTACATCTACACAATGAACATATAATATGGTGTGCTTTAGTACAAAGTTTTTGCTGTAACTTTAAATTTATTGAAAAATTCTAATAAATTTAAAGCTACAACAAAAACTTTGTACTAAAGCATACCATATTATATGTTCATTGTGTAGATCTACGCATGTGGAGTCCAACAAAATTGGATTTTTTCATTTTATGATTTTTCTGTGATTTACTATAATTTTTTAAGATTCAGTTACGATATTTAAGATTCAGTTACGATAGCAAAACCATAGTTACTGTACCCCAGGGAGTAAAGTAGACGGTTTTGGATAGTTCAGGGTCTAAATTAGACCGTTTGATACTTTGAGGGGTTATGTGTTCCACGCCCCATAGTTTGAGGGGTGATCTAGACTTTTTCCAATTACTTTATTTTGAACCACTAATTAAGTTTTCCAAACGCCATTTATTTAGATCCAATGGAGTAATAACAGAGTAGCATGAACAAATGCTTATCCTAACCACACAAAAAAATGTCAATTCTCTCTTCCAACCACCATAAATTTCAGTAGCATTCTCTTGCACTGAACAAGGGCGACCAAAGCAGGTTTCTGTACAATACCGTGTCCGAATTTCAGCACTCCACAACAAAACCTGACAACAGCAGACCACACACATCATCTCTTATATATCAAGCACCTCTTAATCTCAGAGATATGTTTGATACAAAATGCATATCTTGGCAAGACTAAGACTTTACACTTTGATGAGGTGACTCTTTAGCAGCAGTGTTTCTAAGTTAACCCTAGTTTTGTCGGAATGTCACTTTATATATTTTGTATCTTCTTCGCTACAATGTAAACAAAACTTCAATTCTGCATATTCAGTGCCCATTAACAGTTGTCTGCTGGAAATTCTCTCTCTGGTATATTGCCTTCCACCGCTCAAGCTCTTCCCTGCAGATGGGTAACAGCCCAAACATTAGCATCAACTTTTTTTGTTTATTGTAAGGTGCTAGGAAACACAAGGGTTCTCCTATGTCAGTCAATCAGTTACACCTTTGCTCTTGCTCAGTTACAGTCAAATGCTGAAAGGCTCTTAAGGAAAATCTGGGTATTTGGTAGTAATTAGCATCAACTTTATTTTTGTTGATTGTAAGGTACTTGGAAGCACAAGGGTTCTCCTATGTCAGTCAATCAGTTACACCTTTGCTCTTGCTCAGTTACAGTCAAATGCTGAAAGGCTCTTAAGGAAAATCTGGGTATTTGGTAGTAATTAGCATCAACTTTATTTTTGTTGATTGTAAGGTACTTGGAAGCACAAGGGTTCTCCTATGTCAGTCAATCAGTTACACCTTTGCTCTTGCTCAGTTACAGTCAAATGCTGAAAGTCTCTTAGGCCCCGTTTGGATCCCTAGAATTGAATTCATTTTAATAATCATAATTTAGAGACATATTAATTAAGCTAATATGATTGTATATGGATTATAATTGCATATTATTGTTAACTATATGAGAGACATACTTATTTGTTGTATTTCTAATTTTCTATCGTAGAAAGGGAGTTTGAACAACATGTTATAAGTTGCAAATAGAAATATGGAATGGTGATCTATAGAATCAATTTCTATCTCTCACCCTATGAATTTAAGATAGGCTTAAATGCGGACTTTGGAAAGTGGTGGAATGTCAAATTCCAAGCCAAACAGCTTAATTTATTAAGGTAGATTTCAATTCCTGCAAATGAGGGGATCCAAACGGCCCCTTAAGGAAAATCTGGGTATTTGGTAGTATTCTAGTGCTAGAAACTTTTGGGCCTATAAAACAGAATCCTGGTTTGACAGTTTCTGTGCGAGGTATCTGGATACCAAAACCGTTTGCTCCTCTCAAATTCGATTTTATATTTGCATGTTTCCAGGTTTTCTAAGAATTTTGTTGTAATTAATGATAAGACAGGAGGTCTACTAGGAATTTGAGCCCTGAAGAATAGGTGCTGGAAAACCAAAACATGATCACCTCCAGTTACTTTTTCAAAACCCTAGTTGTCGTACAGTACATGTGAAAGTCAATCATTGTTTGGTTATATCTCAATAAAAAAAAAGCAAATATGACATGTTATTATGTTAACATTGAAAAAAATAAGTGGATTATTAAATAATACAACTAAAGTAATCAAACAAATAACATAAACATGGGAGAAGTATCACCTTAAGCACCATCCTATTGAATCATAATGAAGAAGGCCAAGGACCTTACGCCTCCCATCATTTCTACGGCCAGCACCACGTTTGACCACTGGAAGTTGTTTAATCCCTTTAACTTCCATAAGAACCTTGGCAGTGCTCAGGTCTGTATCTGGAAAGCAGGTCACCAGTCCTCTTTCATTGCCATGGAACTGAAAACCTCGAGTGAGGCATGATGACACAAGAGAATAATTTGCCTGCAAAGTTGCCAAGTAAATTTTTGTATTGCTAACATAATGAGTAAATAACAGGACGGCCCAAAATTGCAGCCACAATATGAGCAGTTACATACATCCAAGGTCGATGAATTTGCCTGGGTACTATCAGAGTTTTCACTTGGTACAAATCCTTTACGACGAAGGTCACCTAATGTTACAATTCCCTCAAGAAAATCTTCATTATCTACAACAACAACACAGCTTTGCTGCTTCTCCTGCATAAGCCTTGCTGTCTCCTCAATGGTGAATGTAGCTGTGACCTTCACATAATGCTTTGTCATTGCTTGTGACACCTGGAAAAGTGATGTTAGGAAGTTGCAAAATAACTTGGGCATCACATTTCACAAATGTATTAACCATTTAACTTTGTACAAACAAAAAAGTGAATAACTTCAATTATCAACCTTTAAGTCATCAAGAAGCATCTCCTCATTGTTACTACCATAGTGGTAGGGATCAACGTCTAAAACTGCGAGTTCCACATCGTCTCCATCTTGTCGCCTCAAATCTGTCTCATTCCTATCTGTGGGAGGTAACAGTGACGAATAGCCATGACGAGGTGATGTTGCCTCGAATGTATCTTTGCTACCAGATTGATTTACAACAGATGGGACCCATATTGCTAAACCAACAGCTCCCTGTTAATCATCACAAAATAATGAATATATTGAATTATAGGGCAGTAAAGAATGCAAACCCAATGTCAGTACCATTAGAGGAAGTAGAATTCTGTAATCCTTAGTCAATTCAAAGAGCAGCAGCACAGATGTCAGTGGAACAGAACACACTGAAGCCAGCGTAGCAGCCATTCCCACCTAAATTGTATGGAAAATTAGCACACTCTTGGAGTTATCAAGTGTTAAACTGACTGACAAAAAATAAGAAACTAACCAGTGCATAAGCTTGAGGATGTGCGACAGCAGTGTTACCCGGAATCGCAGAGTTTATTAATTGTGCTGCTGAGCCTCCAAAAACAGCACCGACAGCAGCACCAATCATCAAACTTGGAGCATAAAGGCCACCAACAAGACCAGAACCTTTGCAAAGTGCCGTTGCTACAACTTTCGCAGCAGCTAATTGAGCCAAGAGCCAGATTCCAGGGGCTGAAGCACTTTTACCCGTATGTAGAATCTCATCAACATTGGTGAAACCCCAATACAATATTCCAGGATACCTTAGAGCTATTAAACCTGCTCCAAGACCACCTAAAGCAGGACATACTACAGCAGGAAGGCCAAACTTCTTCCGTATCAAGTCAAAAGTCTTAGTGAACCAAACAACCAACTGCCTGAATACCACACTCACAACACCGCAAAGCATGCCCAGAATAAGGTAGAGTGGCAGCTCTGGAGAATGTAGTCTTCGTCAGTTTTATGTTGAAACAAAGTAACATTAACAGTAAAAAAAGTTGGAGAAATACAGCTCATGTTAGACCAGAAAGTATTGCAAGGTACCAAATTCTAAATGGCAATCAAAAAGTGCTAGCTCATGAAAACACTAACAAAATGGAGCTGTAAATACTTCTACATGGAATCACACGTGCTGCATCATGGTGGTAAATAGAACAGCAACAAAACCATTAACCTGCCACATTTTTTTATTAAAAGATTACAGAAGGGCAATACAACTATCTCTTTTTTTCTCCTGGGAAAGCAATTAACACCAAAATGAAAAAGAAAAAAGAACACATGTTCAAGTTCTTACCATAAGCCTAGAGGAGGATTAAGGAGTCAGATAAAGTTCGATTGGGCACTAGAGTCTAAAGTAGGAAATACAAGGTTTATTTGAGTTCCCAGGTTTCAAAAAGAGAATGCTAGACAGGCTGCTGGAGGAAAATATAGAAGTTGGAGACATAAGATGGCATGGTAATGAACAATAGCTATAAACAATTTACAATCAGAAGTTCGCAACAGAGTTGATTACAGATAATCACTCACATTAATGTTTCTTGAAATAGCAAAAACACAAAAAATGTACGGGCTGCGTATCACACAATGACAGACTGGTATCACAAAATGACAGACTGAAATTATCTAAAAAATACAGATGGAAATTATAGCAAAAAATATGGTAAGAACACATGCTTCCCTGTATCTTAAAGGTAACTAAGAAACATCTACCTTATTAACACAAAAAATGATCAGAATAAGGTAAAATACCAGCAGCAGATTTTAGTTCATACGTCGGGACAATAAATGCTGCCTTTTCCCCTAGCAGAACATTGGAAACAGTTGACGATATAACTGATGCCAATATAATCATAGCAGTAGTAAATGGTGGAGAATTTTCTGCTCGAAGTGGCCTTAGTACTGTTTCGATAGCAAAAAAGCATCCAGCAACTGCAGCATTGAAACCTAAAGGAACATAGTAACACAAGTTAGGGGAGGATATAGGGAATGAAGCTCGTAGCATGACAGTTATAAAAAGAAATTTAAGCAAAGATTTAATATTCCTTTTCATGTTTCCACTTCCTAAACAAAAGTGCAATTTTTCAGATAAAAATAGCCAGTATCTTAGCAAGCTGAAACAAAACTGTAAACATATCTCATTTATTTTCGATCCGTCGAGTCCATATCACAAATGGAATAGATATTAATTAAATACCTGAAGCGATTCCAGCAGCTGATCCAGCAGCAACAAGAGCAATTCTCCGTTCCCTATTGTTCTCCATCATTTCAGCACACCCATTTGCGCACGATTTACCAATATCAACACTGGGTCCTTCTGGCCCCAGTGAACACCCTGTCCCTAAAGTAATTGCGGCTTGGATAGCTTTGATTGTGGGAAAAATCGCAGACATGAAATCAATACCCTCCCTTTGAGACGATAATGATTGCTTTATCTGCTCAAAAATCTCCAATAATCCATGCATCATACCCACAACGACTCCACCAGTCACTGGAATTAACAATATCCTATGCCAAGTATCAGCAAGCCTCTGCAGACGAAGCCAAGCAGCACCCTCAGTAGGAGTGCCTGCCCATGCCCATTCATGTATGACATGTACCTGAAAAAGTCAGGCAGGCACTTCTGAGACAGAGTGACAGACATTCGGTAAGGTTCAAAGATGAACTTTGTGTAAATAAAAAAATGCACATCCAAACACAATTGAATAGCCCTCTGTTATGGACGGCGTTAGGGATGAGAGAAGATGAATTGAGGGCGCGGCGGTGGCTGCCGCGCTACAGTACCCGCGGCGCTACAGTGCCTGCGGGTACTGTTCACAGGGCAGCTGCGGCTAGGGTTAGGGGCACCGGGAATCCGACCATGGGGCGTTTGCCCACGGCTGGGCAAGAGAGAAGGGGTTTCCTTCTTAATTCTTGCTTGATTAGATTGATACATCTCCTCTCATTATATAGAGAGGTCTTACTTGGCTCCTAAGGAGGCGACTAATTAACCCTAATGGGCTAAGGCCCAACAGGCCCTTGACTCTCCTAGCACCCTCATACAATGACTGTGTGTTCTTCCAAAGTAAGATACTGTCCTTTTGATTTAAATAGGTGGCTTAAGTAAACAGCGCAACTAATGTGCAACAGATTGAGATCTAACCCTGTATTGAAATTCATGTGCCGATTGCCAGTGGCTCAAGATCACAGTGAGAGATCAAAAAGCTGAGTGAAATCACCTTGATTGTATAGAATAATCAACAGCAAATGGAATGGAATCACCAAGATATCACCCCAAAGAACACCAGTGACAGTTGACAATCATGTTAATTAAGTCACTGGTAGCACTAACTAACAAATTGAGCCATATTTACATATGGTTAGCTTAAATTATGTGTCTGTGAGTGGCTTTTTTTGGAGCATGCTGAAGAAAAAAAACAGTCATCCACCTAATCAATTGGGTATCACAAAACGCTATCTGATGAATTCACAGCATACTATAGAACACAGGAAACCAAGTCGTCCACAAAAATCAAAATAATACTCTGCCTGCAAACCCTTTAGCATCAGACAGCAGAGCCAAAATCAAAACACTGAAACATCCTACCATCCCCACGGCATGAAATTTCGCATTGAGGAAACACAAAAAAAAAAAAATACACTGAGGTCTATTAACATAGCAGTACAAACACCAAATCACGAACACCAGGATAACAGTAGGATTTCCTAAATATGCATACGACTCGACTCGTAGTCGTCACTGAGTTAAAAAGATGGCAGGGAATATTCCGTAAGAAACAGCACGATTCCCCAACATGGAGAGATCTCAGCACTCACCCCGCGATTGAACGCGGCGACGCAGATGCCAGTAGCGAGCCCGAGGAGGCAGCCGACGAGCAGAAGCGCCCACTCGGGCGGCGCGCCGTCCCCGAGCTCGTCACTGTCCTCCTCGCCCCTCCTCGGCGACACCCCGGCCTCCCCGCCTGCGTGCCCCGCGGTCGCGGCCACGCCCACGCCCTCGCCGCCGCGGCTCCGGTTGGAGAGCCGGCGGTCCAGGTTGCGCAGCAGGTCCCGCACGCGGCTCCGGCGCGGGGTCGCGGCGGGAGAGTCCGGGTCCGACGAGGACGGCAGCGCGGCCGCGCCCGAGCGCAGCGGCTCGAGGTCGCTCCCCGCCATGGCGACAGCAGCGGCGGGAGGAGGAGGGCCCGTGCTTAGCGGGATCGCATGAGAGTGCGTGCGCACGGACTCTCCCGGGCCCCGCGATCTCGTCGCCGGATCTGGAGCTCGTTTTGCCAAGCCGGATCTCGTCGGCGGTTGGGTTGGCGATGGGCGACGCGGGTTGAGGGGACGGTGAAGGGGAAGCGGACGAGGAAAGCAAAGCTGGGTGGGTGTGGCCGTGTGGGTCGGGTCGGGCTGGGTGCGCGCGTGTTTTGCAAATAGCTCCCCGTGCGAGTTCGTATTCGCAAGCATGCGCCCTCCTCGGGCTGGTCGTCGTCGGGTGAGTTGGGTTGGGCCGACAAAGACAGGCACAAGCCCATTGACCACCCAAGTTGGTTTGGTAGGCCTCCACTCCACTACGCTCTCCACTACAGCCCACGCGGATCTGGGAGTCCATGTGTGTCACACTGTCACTCACAGTGGCAGTGGCAGATCGCCAGATCAGCAGCGTGATATTGTCCTCGTCGTCGTCAAAGTGCATGTGGTCCCGTTGTCCTTGTAGACGAAGCTCAAAGAACAGCACAGGGTTCAGCGAGCATGGAAAGATCCTTTGGACGAACAAAAGGGTGGCGCCTGTTGCTGGTAGCCTCCCTCTACTACTGCTTCCTTTCAGTCAAAAAAAACATGGCCTTTTTTTTTCCTTTCCGCTTCGTATTTGCTTTCGGCGAAAGAATCGTTGGGTGAAATGTCGCGCGATCAGCCGTCTCCGTTTTCGCCGACAAACCTTGCATCAAAAGCTGAGCTTGTAAACACCACGAGAGCTTGCGTATCAGGCAGCAAGCAACAGGACTGTTCATATACATATACATATACATATACATATAGCGCCTAGAATCAGCGCAAGAAGAGCGATTTGGATACTGTTTCGGTTACTGTACACGAATCAGACGCCGACACGTGGGTTTGTGCGTGTGCCCGACCTAGCTTTAATGCCTCAAAATTTAATTACGCCCTCTTCCTGTGGCCGCCGCCGTATGACCCTCGCTTTCCCCGTCGCCTAGCCTCGTACCTCGCAGCCTCCGTCGCGGCACCTCCTCCACCCGTCCCCGGCAAGGCCGCCGCCCAGGTGCGCCTCGTTCGCCTCCTCCTCCCTCTCCTCCTCTCCGACGACGACGACGGCGGCGGCGGCAACCCCTCCTCCCTCAACTCCGGCGACGACGACAGCGGCAGCACCCCCCTCCTCCCCCAACTCCGGCGACGACGACAGCAGCAGCAACCCTCTCCTTCCCCAACTCCCTCCTCTCCTCTCCGTCGACGACAGTGGCCAGCGCGTCCGAGCGGCGGCGAGGCGGCAGGGCTACGGCGGCGGCGGCGGCGACGTCCGGACGCGGGCGTCCGTCCGGATGTACGGAGCATTACCATTTTTCTTCCTCTTCCTCTTCACTGCCAGCCACTTCCTCTCCCCAAACAGCGGCGGACGCAGATAGCAGGCCTACCAAGGATGGGGCCGTTGAGGATTCACCCATTGATTGGGTGACTCCGTCGCGGCACCGCCGGCTGCTTCTCGCGCCTCCGCGACGCATCCGCGCAGGCTGCACCTGCTATGGTCGCCGCCGCAAGCCCGTCGCCATGATCCCGTGGCCGGTCGCCTCTCATGCCTCGGCCTCCGCCTTGCGTGTTGTGACCCCGCCACCAGGCTCCTTCATGCTTCTTCCGATGCCATAGTCTAAATCGAAACATTTTCTCTCGATTTCTTCTTGTGTCATTTCTCCTACCCCTAATCCTCATAAGCACCTCTCGATTTTCCATCATCTGGTGTTATTTTGCCTAATCCCTATCCCAATCTCTCGATTTAGGCTTTGTTATGGATCTGGTTTGGGGAAATGCAAGTGATTCAACTCCTCCCTTTCCCTCTCTTGTGATCTGTGCTAATTTGATATAGTGATTCCTTGCAGGGGTAAGGCTGCAGCAGTGCATGTTATAATGCTTATTTGTTTCTGAGCTTGAACCATGATCTACTGTTGGTGATGATTTATCTTCTTTGAGTAATTGACAATTCCTGTGACGTATATTTGTGAATCTTTACTGAGCATATGCAATGATGATTAGAATGACAACTTCTCATTCTTTACTGACGCATTTGGGAATCACAGTGGTGATTACAATGACATGCCTGGGTTGCTATTGTCATTGCCAATGATGAAAATATTAATTCTATTTGCTATCTTCTTATGCCTATGATGAAACTGTTAGAAGTTGATCTCCCACCGTTAGGCCCAACGGCCTAATGGGCCTTAGATCTGCGCCCTGATCGGGGGCCCAACCTTGTGGTTGGTGGGCCCCCGTCGCACAGCGCTATAAAGATAAGGTGGGGGCCGGGGCGCTCTGCACGAGGTTGACCGAGCCGCCAGTTCCCCACCGACATCTAAAACCCTAGACCGATCCGAAGAGGGGCGCTGCCAGCGACGGGAAGCACCACCATCGTCGGCGAGCACCCAGACGTAACCACAGACGCTACGATGGCCATGGAAGGCGGCGGCTCTACCTCCAACTCCAACCATGACCCCGGCACAACCGCCGCCGCCACTGCACCTCCTGCCGTGGACTCCTCTGGTCTGTGTTCTATCATCATCTCTCTCTCTGTGCACATCTCATGAACTGCATACTTTATCTACTTGAAACTCCACTGGATCTACCTCCTAGACGATCCTAGAACCCTAACAATGATATCAGACGCCTCCTATGGAGGGGATCCATCTGGACCAGAGCCTAATCGGCTCAACAGAACAAACCCTAACCCTAATCCATGAACTCAGAGGGTTAGGGAAAGGAAAAAGCTCTATGCTCCATCATATCGGGATAATAGAATACCCAAGAAACGAAACCCCACGAAAACATGAATCTACCGACCCACCCTTACCTCGTTGCGCGCGAATGAATCCGCACCGCCACATGCCTGCTCGACGGCGGCGTGCTCAGCCGAGGCGAGCACGCTCGCCGGCGAGGGGGCCCGCGACGGCGCCAATCTGTCTTCTCCTCTAGTCTCCTCCGGCCGGTCGGACTCGGCCGCAGCCGTTGCTCTCACTCGAACGAACGTGGGGAGGGCGGCGCGGGGGGAGAAAGCAGAGATAGGAAAGAAGGTGGGAGAGAGGGAGAGCAGTCGGCGTCGCCGGCGGCTCTCCCGGCCGGCTCTGTCGGGCCGCTGCCGCCGCCGCCTTGCCCTGCGCAGAAAGGAGAAGGGAGAGAGAAGCATATGGAGCTAGGGTTTTGGGGGAGCCGGCCGAACGCCGGTTTTGATCCCACGAAAACCCCGCTCGATCGTCCGATCTGTGCCGCCCTAGATCCGACGACCGCGGCTGCGCTTTGCCTGCTGGGCCGCCTTTGAGCCCAGGCGGGTGGGCGAATTCCCGGCCCAGGCCCACGTTGCGGCCTGGGCGGGTGAGGGGAGCCCCGCGCGCGGCCGACTAGGCCGAAATGGCCTCTGGGCCAATTCGTTTGCCCTAGCCCGTGAATGAATAGTGAACGTTTTCATTTTTTTTATTTCCAGAAAATGATGAACTTCGAATTTGAATAAATTAAACCGAATTTTGATGCATTTTTTCTCTGTATAAATTTTATCCAACGATATCTTTATGTTCAGAGAATAATCATATGACTAATATTCTGGAAAATAATATTTTTGAACAATTTCATTTATTTATTCTATTTTCCAGAAACAGTTATGAATAACTTTGAATTTGAACCGAAATTGATCAAATTTTCTCTGCACAAATTTTATCCAACGATAATTTTCGTTCAGAGAATATTCTCCTGGAAAATAAGATGTTGAACAATTTTATTACTCTTTCCGCTGCAAAGAAAAGAAATATTGAATTGTCTCTTAATTAAATTTGAACCAACGGGATAATTTAACTTTTGAGCAAACTATGAATTCTCTAAAATTTTGATGAAATTATAGTACTGTTA
The DNA here is from genome assembly GCA_022036555.1 of Microstegium vimineum. Lineage (NCBI taxonomy): Eukaryota > Viridiplantae > Streptophyta > Magnoliopsida > Poales > Poaceae > Microstegium > Microstegium vimineum. The sequence continues at coordinate 46,077,787 of CM039135.1, forward strand.
TTTTCTGACCAACGTTGTTAATTACATTATTATAATGAATTGCTATGTATTTATTTTACTTCTGCCCAACGGTGATGTATAAATTTTGCATAGAGGAATTGTATGTTTTAATTTTGATCAACGTTAAGTTCAGGCATGCAATTTTACGATGAATGTTTCTCACTTTTCTTTGGACAAATTTCAGGAGTTAAAGGAATGGTGAACATTAACAACATTCCTCCACTAAACGGTACCAACTACCGTGTGTGGCGGGAGAAGTACGAGTTGGAACTTGCATTGGCAGAAATTGATCTTGCCATTACTTCACCGTGTCCTACTATTCCAGAGGAACCGGAGAAGAGAACTGATGAAACTGACGAAGCATTTAACGCCCGAAAGCGTGACTTTGCTGAAGTCAGAATGAAATATGACATTGAATACAGGCGTTGGATTCAATCCAACAGAAAATGCATGTTGGTGGCGAAAGCCACCATTGAAGACCAAATCTGAGGGTCCATCCCAGAATGCATCACCGCCATTGACTACCTCGAAAGGGTAAAGTGTCAGTTTACTGGGTCTTCCAAGGCCACAGCAAGCACCTTGATACATAAACTTGTATCTGAAAAATACAATGGTGGTGGTGTGCGTCAGCACATATTGAAAATGAACACAATGGCAGCAAAATTAAAGACAATGGATCTGGGGATCAATGATAAGTTCCTCATTCGCTTGGTCTTTCTTTCTCTGCCAAAAAAATTCGAAACCTTTGCTGTGAACTATAATATGTTGCCTGAAAACTGAGACATTGAAAAGCTCATTGCAATGTGTGTTCAGGAGGAAGAGAGACTTAAGTCCTCACAGGGTGACTCAGCTCATCTTGTGAAGGACAATAAAAGAAAGAATTATTACAAGAAACCACAGGGGAAACTTCAGTGGAATAAAGCCTCTCCCTCCAAGCCACAAGAAAAGACAATTGAAAAGGGAAAAGAAAAGGACTCTCAGGATGAGGACTTCAGAAAATATGGCAATGCTGAAAAAGACCAGTGCAAGGAATGCTTCAAAAGAGGGCATTACAAGAGAGATTGCCCAGTCTACCTGAAAAAGCTACTGAAGAAAGGTGATGATACTATCACATTTGTAGATGAATCCCTATTTTTATGTTATTCGAACACCACTTGGTGGATTGATTCAGGTGCAAAAATTCACGTTTCGAATTCTTTACAGGGATTAAGTGGGAGGAGAACCCTGCCAAGAGGAGAAAGAACGATTAAAGTTGCGAATGGAGTACAAGCTGGAGTTGAAGCCATTGGCGATCTAGTTTTAGAATTAAAAGATGGCTTTGTACTTAAGCTTAAAAATGTACTCTATGTTCCCTCTTTACGTAGGAATTTAATAAGTGTTTCGAAACTCGATGATGATGGATTTGGCTGTCATTTTGGTAATGGCAGATGTGAAATATTTGATAATAATGATAAGTGTGTTGGTCTTGCCTTCCGACAAGACAAGCTTTATTTATTATCTCTTGCTGAGAATGTGAATCATGAATGTGATGTTGTGAATGTCTCCCAATCTACAAATGAGAACAAGAAACGGAAGAGAAATGAAAGCGTCTCTTCGAAACTATGACATTGTCGTTTGGGTCATATTTCGAGGGGGAGAATAAAACGCTTAGTGAAACAATCAATTCTTCCGCACTTAGAATTCTCTGATTTAGAACAATGTGTTGATTGCATCAAAGGAAAATATGTTAAGAAAATAAAGAAAGATGCTAAACGAAGCACGAGAGTATTAGAAATAATCCACACGAACATTTGCGGTCCATTCCCAATGAAAAGCGTAGATGGTTATGATTCGTTCATAACATTCACGGATGATTACTCTCGTTATGGCTATATTTATCCAATTAAAGAAAGATCAGAAGCATTGGATAAATTTAAGATATTTAAAGCCGAAATTGAAAATCAACACAACTTGAAAATAAAGATAGTTCGATCAAACCGTGGTGGAGAGTATTATGGGCGACATACCCGTATGGCCAAATTCCAGGTCCTTTTACAAGGTTCCTACAGGAAAATGGCATAGTCGCTCAATACTCCATACCGGGGGAGCCTCAGCAGAATGGAGTGGTTGAAAGAAGAAACCGTACCCTAATGGATATGGTGAGAAGCATAATGAGTTACTCCACACTACCGGTTGGTTTATGGATGGAGGCACTCAAAACCGCCATTCATATACTTAATCGAGTACCAAGCAAGTCGATGCAGAAAATACCGTATGAATTATGGACAGGAAGAGAACCCTCACTTAAACACTTACGTGTGTTTGGCTGTCCAGCTGAGGCAAAGGTTTTTAACCCAAATATTGGAAAGTTAGACTCCAAGACCGTCAGCTGCCATTTCGGCTATCCAGAAAGATCAAAGGGATATCGATTCTATTGTCCTGATAGATATACAAAATTTGTTGAAACAAGACACGCTGTGTTCTTAGAGGATGACATGATCAGGGGGAGCAAGGTAACACATGAAATTAGACTTGAGGAGAAGCAGGTACATGTACCTACTCCGATGGTAGAAGAACCATTCTTTACGTTACCTGCTACCGATGTTGCACCAGCAGTACAGGACGTTGTGGTGACAACGCCTGTTGTGAATTCTCCCATAGCGACAACGAATGAACAAGAGGAACCTGTCCATCAGGAGCCAGTAGAACCAAATGTCGCTAATGAGGAAGAACAACAACAACCCATAATGGACCAAGTGCCAGAGGCCCCTAGAAGGTCTTAAAGAACTAGAAGGTCAGCTATTCCAGATGATTATGAAATTTATGAAACTGAAGAATTCCATATGGAAGATGACCCTATAAATTTTGAAGAAGCCATAAAAAGCGAATTCTCATCGAAGTGGCTTCAGGCCATGGAAGATGAGATGAAATTTATGAATACCAAAAGACACAAAGCGCGACTTGTGGCTAAGGGTTTTACCTAGAGAGAAGGGATTGATTACAATGAAACTTTTTCCCCAGTTTCTTGTAAAGATTCTTTCAGAATTATTATGGCACTTGTGGCTCACTATGATCTAGAATTACATCATATGGATGTAAAGACCGCATTTCTAAATGGGGATTTGGATGAAAATGTCTATATGACACAACCGAAAGGTTTTGTCGTAAAAGAAAAAGAAAATATGGGATGTCGTCTGAAAAGATCCATTTATGGTTTGAAACAAGCTTCGAGACAGTGGTACTTGAAGTTTGATAAAACTATAAAGGGTTTTGGGTTTAAAGAAAATGTCGAGGACAATTGTGTCTATGTGAAATTTAAGAATAAGAAATACATATTCCTGATCCTATATGTGGATGATATCTTTACTTGCTAGTAGTGATGTCAATCTGCTATCGGAAACAAAGAAATTCTTGTCCTCGAACTTTGATATGAAAGATCTCGGTGAAGCTTCGTTTGTCTTGGGAATTGAGATTCATCGAGATAGAAGAAAAGGGGTATTGGGATTGTCGCAGAAGGCATACATAGAAAGAGTTTTGAAGAAATTTAGTATGCATGCGTGTAGTCCATCTCCTGCTCCGATAGTCAAGGGCGATAAATATGGGAAACATCAGTGTCCCAAGAACCAATATGAAATTGATCAAATGAAAGCGGTACCGTATGCTTCGGCAATTGGAAGTTTGCAATATGCTCAAACGTGTACGCGCCCTGACATAGCTTTTGTTACCGGGTTACTTGGCAGATATCAAAAGAATCCAGGAATTGAACATTGAAAATTAGTGAAGAAAGTCTTGCGTTATTTGCAAGGTACGAAAGGTCTCATGTTGACATATGAAAAATCTGATTCCCTGCACATAGAGGGGTATTCAGATTCCGATTATGCTGGAGATGAAAGAAAATCCACATCGGGATATATCTTTACTCTTGCTAAAGGATTGATATCATGGAAAAGTTCGAAACAAACAGTGACTACATCCTCGACAATGTACGCCGAGTTTGTAGCTTGTTATGAGGCCCCGGGGCAGGTAAATTGGTTGAAGAAATTTGTACCCGGATTGAAAATAACTGAAAGTATAGAAAGACCGATGCGGTTGTATTGTGATAACAACTCAGCGGTAGAATATGCTAACAACAATAGGTCAAGTGGTGCTGCCAAACATATTGACATAAAATACTATGTTGTGAAAGATAAACTTCGGGATCATATCATAAATCTTGAGCATATACGAACAGAAAAGATGCTAGCGGATCCGCTCACAAAAGACCTTCCACCCAGTGTGTTCAGAGGACACATAACCGACATGGGTTTAAGGGAGAGCCTATGATTCCCGAACAACAAGAAGGGCCCAGAATAATGAAAACTTTATTCCAAAATAGAAAGGCGTGTAGTAGCTGTGAGTCTAACGACAAGAATTGTTGTGACAATGAAGCATGCTCTACATACTAATCTGTGATGGAATAGAAAGAATTGAAATATTGAATTAGAATGAGAATTGAAGAATGAATGAGAATTATGTGAGATCAAGGGGGAGAATGTTAGAAGTTGATCTCCCACCTTTAGGCCCAACGGTCTAATGAGCCTTAGATCTGCGCCCTGATCGGGGGCGTCCAACCTTGTGGTTGGTGGGCCCCCGTCGCACAGTGCTATAAAGATAGGGTGGGGGCCGGGGCGCTCTGCACGAGGTTGACCGAGCCGCCAGTTCCCCACTGACATCTAAAACCCTAGACCGATCCGAAGAGGGGCGCTGTCAGCGACGGGAAGCACCACCATCGCCGGCGAGCACCCAGACATGACCACAGACGCTACGATGGCCATGGAAGGCGGCGACTCTACCTCCAACTCCAACCCTGACCCCGGCACAACCGCCGCCGCCACTGCACCTCCTGCCGTGGACTCCTCTGGTCTGTTTTCTATCATCATCTCTCTCTCTGTGTGCACATCTCATGAACTGCATACTTTATCTACTTGAAAAATCCACTGGATCTACCTCCTAGACGATCCTAGAACCCTAACAGAAACTATCTATATCCATTTATGACTTGGAATATGAGTTGATGACCAAGATCTTGTGAGGAATAAGGCATCATTATATATTTTTTATTTTATTGTATTTGCTTCTTTGTTGGTACTGTCATTTTCCATCTATTCCGATGCCTTCATGCTCCAAGATCATGGTCATTTGATGATTGATATATTTCTGAGGCCTCTAAAAAATTATACCGACCTAATGGAGCTGTGCAATGATGATATGATCGAATATTATTGTTTTCTATTTTTTTTTTACTAAAGCAATGGTCATGTTCCATTCTTTTTTTTTGGTTTTATTGATGCAATAGACACATGTTTTGTATGTTTTTTACTGATAACCAATTCCTTTTGTGGAGTAATGAATTTGTTCCTTATATATTATTTATTCCCACACAAATATGAGAACATGCTGAAAATCATGTGCTTCCTCTTTTAAATTTAGACCTCTGAATTTTAGTCCTAAATATGATGCCCATTCCTTCAATGATCTAAACTGTAACCTCTATGTGCACAGCGTATTCAGTTAGTAATATCATAATGCAAATATTGGACTAGATAGTATATAATACTCAGTTATTAATATATGCATTTACACTGCATACTGCTCTATTCAACTCCAGATGTTGAGGAGATGATGCGAGGTCAATTTCAGCTGCAGCAGTACCCACGATAGCTAAAAAGAATACAAGCTCATATAGCCCATGCTAATGAGACGATGCAATGCAAGGTCCTATTTTTCTACACGAACTCATACATTACAGTTGGTTTGGTCTACAGCCATACCAATATGTGCAGCTATCTAACGTAGAAAGATTTGTTGATCAAATATCTCCCAAGTTATGGTAGCTGTTGGTTACATGCACTACTTGCTTCCTTTACACAAACCTTGCATTTGTTCACTTATAATTTGAAGTTGTTTGTACAGGCAATGCGTGTTTTAAATTTTAGATGAAATGGTCTTATAATCACCTTATAGTGTGCTTTTAGTTGGTTAAGATTACAAAATAGCTAAAATTATAGTGTGGTTTAGTTAGCTTAGATAATAGCGTCGAGTATGCTGGCATATTGAAAACTTTAGTATATTTCTCTTCATTATTATGGGTTCTTAGTTCAATTCTTTCTTCTTTTATCTGCCATCCATGTTAATTAGAGTAATCATCTAGCTGTCATGACCTGGGCTGTCCTCTTGCCTCCTATTTAATTAAACCAAGTTAATAAACATAAAAGATGTGATGCTTATGAGTTAGCTTCACATAAACAAATAATGGGATGACAGATGCAAGATGTCTTTTTAAAATGTGCCTCTAGGTCATGGCTTCAAATTAATTGATGTGTCTACTACCTTGCATTTCATATATGTTTCTAGATTTATGCACCGCAAATTCTGTTTCATAATAGATATCACTATAATTTTTTTTGATATTTGTCAGTTTATATAGAACAGAACACACGCCCCTGGGCTCATGGCATTGTGTGCTTTTGTGCTGTTTATTAGAATCAAAATCTTCAAGCTTATGCACATAGCAATATTTTATTTCTGTTTTAGCAAGATATGTTAGTCTATGAGGAACCACATCCTCCTGAAAAAAAAAAGAAACAGATCATTCTAAAAGAAAAAAAAAACATCAGTTTTCGTGCCTTATGAATTCTGAAAAGACCTCAGTAGACTATTCAGAACAGATTATTCAGAACTGCAGTGATTGAAAGCTAGGTGATCATAAATTCTCAGTCCAGATAGATTTACACTTCTCAGATTTTTTTTAATGTTTGCACTGTAGTTTGCATAAAGTTTATTAATTTGATATTCCCTTTATATTTTTATTTAATTATTTCCAGCCTCCAGGAGAAAGTAATGTGTTCGACAGCATGAAAGTTTGTGGATTTGGTGTTTCAAGGTGAAAAATGCTTCTTATCAGTGTGCAAGGACCATTTTTTTGCCGGTGTGTATGAGCCTTGTGTTCCTAGAAGAAACTTTCTCTATCAAAGTGAAATGATCATAAATGACATATGCAATTTCTGTATGTACTTTTCTCTACATGTACAGAAAATTTCTGTATCAAAGTGAAATGATCATAAATGACATAGACATAAATCCTTTTTACCATGATGCATGATGTTACATTTATACTCTCGCCCAGTTCAAGCTTATACATTTGTGTGGCAATGCCTGATCTAACTAATGTACCACCTATGTTTTAGACTTTTAGTGAGTGTTGCTTCACTCTATTCTACGTATATAAATTATTAGTGTATCACTTATCTGTGAACGTCTGTCATTTCGTCCACTCATTGAATATATTGCAATTTCCATGCTTGCCACTTATTTCACTTTATTCAATGTATTACTCTTTTCAAACCTATGTGCAGTCACTACGGGCGCGGCGAAGCGCGCCTGTCTACCTAGTAGCTATACCAACCACCTGATGATGGTGTAGTGTAGTGACAAAGAAGGCATTTCAGAAAAAACTACAGATTCTTGCTGTTTGGCATTCAGATTTGGCCATAGATGCATGTTTTTGTTCGGAGGAAACATAAGCACTTTCCAGCAACTTTATGGTATGAATATGATGCAGCTCTTTGGTCACCAAATCTGAACTCGAGGTGATAAAAGGAAGAACATCCTCATTCATTTCTGAAACTTCAGCCTGGGAAGCTCAATGGTAAGACGAAAATGAAGTTCTACCAAATAGCAGATGGACTGCACTGTACATACATAACACCTCCACTTACACATGGCATCATGGACCTCGGCTAGTATACTGATGATCGCTAACAAAACTGTAGCTGGTATAACAGATTCAGAAAGAAAAAAAATGTGGGGCGTGAAAACTTCTGAACCCTTTGCAATACAGCAGAGGGATGTCATATTATACAAGTAGCATGGTGAGGGTCTTGGACATCATCTCATATCAGATCTTACTCCTGTACCTGACCAGCTTTGCCAGCGTCTCCTGAGCAGCCAGCGTCTGGGCATGGCCGTGGCCGAGCATGACGGTCCGGATGCTGATGCAGGTCCTGCACAGTTCCTCACCGGTGTCGAACAACCCGCCGCGTAGCAGCAGCTTCGCCCTTGTCTCCAGCAGCGTCGCCTTGAGCAGCGTCACCTCCTGCCAGACGAACTCGTCGACGCGGTGGTTCGGCTGCAGCTTCTTCCTCCAGCACAGCGACCCGCGGTTCCAGTCCTGCATCCGCGACGCGTACGACTTCTCCACCTCCTCGAGGACGTTGGTGCACACCTTGAGCAGCTCCAGAGCCGAGCCGCACCGTGAGAACGACATGAAGGAGTCGATTGCCAGGGGCAGCGCCGTCTTCTTGATGAAGAGGACCATGTCGACCGCTTTAAGCTGGACTGCGGGTGGCTCGGACTTGAAACCAAACACGAGGAACGCGCTAGCCCATAGGTGATCAGAGCATACTGAGGGGTTTCCAGCCCTCATCACTCCATTCACCGCGGCTGTTGTAGGTGCCAAACCTCCCCTGATCTTGCCGAAGAGCTGCGTGATAGGATGGAATTGGATCCAGCATCCAGGATGTCGATTTGCCTTTCTTGCCAACCCAAGATTAACAAGTAGGAGCGCCGACTCCACCTCAGCCTTCCGCCCATTTGGAGCTAGGAAACAATGTGTGCCACATAGAAATGCAGACTTGAGGGATTCACCAAACAGGTGCATGCCACTGCCTTTCATCGGTAGCTTGCTCGCTGTTGCAGCTAGTAGTGTGGATGACACAGGAGCGGGAGCTAACCAAGAACCAGCGATGACCATTCTGGACGTAAGGCTTCCTCCTTTCGCTCGGTCCATCAAAGCAAAACAGAAGACCAAGACCTTTATCAAGAAAGAATTGTTACGGCAGAAGCCATCATCATTGGCACCAATGGGGAACAAATTCTCGCTCAGTGATATTCGATCAACAGCCTCAAATAGAGTTGAAGGAGCAATCATGAGCTCAGAAAGCAGCGAACCGACGACCCACAGGCCAAAGCTCAGCCTGCCTAACCGCTCATCAAACTTTCTGAGGACGTCGGTTTCCTCAGGCGGATAGTCCTTCTTTCTTTTCCCCTGTATCAAGGCCATCGCGTCAATGTACGAGAGCTGTGGCAGCTGCATCGGCTCAAGATTCATCACGCGCGGCAAACGTGTTGTCACGATGACATGTGTTGCTCCAGTGTTCCTTGGTATGAAGTCATGGAGATCCTTGCCTTCCCACCAATCCCTCTCGCTCTCAAGATTGTCAATTATGAGCAAATAGGGCACATCACGGAACAGCTCCCGCTTCACCCGCTGGAACGCATCAAACTCTTGCTCCTCAAAGCTCCTAATCCTACCCCTCTCCTTCTCAGCCTCAGCACTTATATCCAGTCCCAAATTCATGGACACGTTGAGTATGTTCTGCCTCAAATACCGAGCTTCACCTCCAATCCACAGTACCATCTTGTACCTCTGCGAGTACCTGTAAGCAAACTCCAATGCCAGTTCAGTCTTGCCAATGCCTGAAGAACCATTGATGCAGATTACGTTGGCGACGCTATAACCCTTGCTGTTGCACCGAAACCTTGACCTCCTGTGCCTCGATGATCTCTGCTTCTGCAGGCTTCTGCTCTTACCAGATGACGATAACTCAATCACTGGGTCAATCCAAGCCTCCAGCGTCGGTTCCTTGCACTTGCGCATCTCCAAACTAATGTACCTGGCATTAGATTTCCTCGCAGTATCACTATCCTCATCAGCAAATCCATCAGACACACCGCTCGATCTTTCATTCGTACTAGAAGGCCTCGAGCAATCCACTTCCTGGATATCCACCGTCGACCCAAACAGTGTGCCTTCGATCTCGCTCAGCTCCTTCTCCCTTCCCACAAAATGTCGGTTACGCGGAAATGGCAGCAGCAGGCCTTCAGAACCTTCACTCTCCTTCTCAGCTATATTCTTCCTTCCAAGCTTGGACCTAAGCAGCGTAACCGTCTTTAGCACACAGCTTCTCGAGTTGCTCTCGTTCGCCTCAAGCTTGAACTCATGACACCGCATCAGCCCTTCAAACGCTTCCTTCCCTTCCTTATCCTCCAACTTACCATCGAAGAGCCCGGCGATATCAGCCGGCTCAGTGTCGAACAGTATCGGCACCAGGTTCTTCTTCTGAGCAAAGAACCTGATCTCCTCAAGGCTATACGGGTTGAGGAAACTCGACATGGTGACCACCACGACGCCGAACGCGACGGAGCAGATAATCCGGTCGGCAATCTCATGGCTCTGTGAGTCCGAGTACTTGGCGCGGTCGGCGACGAATGACGCCACGCCCTGTAGCTCCAGCTCCGACTTTAGCCACTTGCAGAACCTGGAGACGCTGCCGCCGCCGTGGTAGCCGATGTACACGTCGCAGCTCCGGAGCTTGGCGTTGGAGGACGACGGCGACGCCACGGAGCCCCTGGTGAAGGAGACCCGCGGCACGGGGAACGAGAACGACACGCGCGGCGGCAGGGCGCTGCAAGCGGCGACAGCGCCGCCGCCGTCGGAAACCTTGGCCGCCGCATCGATGCCGCTGGAGTCGTAGCAGCGCTCGGACGGCGGCGTGCGGGACGACGCGTCGATGTCCTCCGAGTGAGACCCGTTGGAGTACGACGTGGGCGACGGCGCCGCAGTGGTGGCGACGCTGGCACCGGCACCGGCGGTGGTGGCCTTGGTTTCCTGCCGCGGCTGAGACTCCGGCGGCGGCGGAGGCGGGTCGAGGACGCGAGGAGAGATGTAGGGGGACTGGAGCGCGGAGACGAACGCGGACGACGGCGGCGACGGCGAGTAGAGGTGCGGCGTGAAGGAGATGGCCGGTGAGATGGGGCAGGAGCGGTCGGAGCCATTGCCGCCGTATCCGGACGCGGCGGCGGCGGCGCTGGTCCGGATGGTGAGGGGCTTGGTGGTGGCAATGGGGATATCCTTGGGTACGACGACATCGAGAAAGCAGCTCGGCGCTTTTCGGTCGTCGTCCTCCTCCATGGCGGCTGCTACCACCGAATCACAAAGCTTCGGAAGCTTGCTGGAAAGTGCCGCACGATCTGGCGCACCTCATTTTCCGTCCTTCCCTACCTATCAAACATTGGGAGCAAAAAGGGGAAGAAAATAACATTAGTAGAACCAAAAGAGAGAGAGAGAAAATCAGAGAAATAAATAATATTTATACTCCTCCTCGAAAACTAACACCGCAAAAGAGCGTACTAGCAATAACCCGTTGCAATCTGAAGATTAGAATGCGCGGTGGAAACTGAAGCTTGAAGAGAGCGGTTAGTCAAAGGGGAACTCGAACTCACTGGGGCGAAACGAAGGCAGCGAGCGGGGCGGGCGATGGTGTTCGTGGCTCGGCTCCCCTGAATCAGGGGAAGAACAGGAGGAACGGCAGCGAGAGAGCCTGGACTGGAGTGGAGCAGTGGAGGTGGGATTCGGATTTTAAAAAACGGGATGCAGCTGCCTTTCCCACTCAAGCCATTGAATGGGAGGACATGGGTGTAACTATCCCCTCCCAGCCTCCCTCCCTGTTGTGTTGCGTTGCCTGTTCCCTCCTCCGGCTCCTGCGGCTGTGATGAGGAGGGTGACCGTGACTGTGACCTTGTCCTAGGAGCGAGCAGGAGGGGACGGAGAGTGGAGATGCCAAGCAAAGTACAGGGTCAGTTCATGGTCTCTCTCTCTCTCTCTTCCCTCGAGAGGAAGAGGACCAGCAGCCACCGGCGGCCTCTCAGGCAGCCCCTTAACTAAAAAATCATTATCAGGGAGTTACCCTACCCCTACTATCATACTCCTATCGGAAACCATACAGTATAGTATGTGGGTGGAATCAAAGTGCAAGGGAAATGTGAAGCTACTATACGATGGAGGAGTCTCCTCCACTCCTGCTAGGGTAGGAGTTCCACTTCCACCCAGGCCAGTCGCCACTGCGAGAAGACCAGCGCCATTCCCAATGGATGGATGGAGGCGAGCAAGGAAAGGCCAAAATCTGCACAGTCAGCAACAGTATTCCAGTGCCGATGCCCAAAGCGGTCAATCGTGCTCGTGCCCGGGGTGTGATTCTTCTCATTTGGAACAGTGAAAGCGCGGGTAAGGTTAGATAAGCACCATTGATTGAATTGAATAATGTATAATGGCATCGTCTCTGATGGATGGTTGGAGGCATGGATGGAGCACTTGGGTTTATGTGCTCGATCTGGGTCACTGTTTGCTCAAGTATTATTAGTAAATAAGTACTGTAGTAATTTACAGACTGCAGTGTCTTGGAAAGAACCCTAGGCTACCACCAGTACTGTGGGACACCGTTTTGTCGCAAGAAATAAACACCGGATTAGGGCAAGGGCCAAAAGCAACGAGGGTGAAAAGAGAGGAGATCTTGCAGTTGCAGGCAGGATTACTGTATGTAGGACGGGAAGAGGACAACGAGAGATACACTTACCACCAACAGGCAGGCAGTACCAGCAGCTGTAATAATGCTGGTGCTGAGCAGGGGCACCCGGGCAGACCAGCAGTTGGCAGAGCATGGCATGGCCATGGCCTCTCCTTTTTGTTTTGCATCGGAATCCGTGCACCGGGAGGGGAGATGGGCATGGGGGTAGTAGACCCACACCCCGTCCGTCCACGGTCCAACTGGTGCTGCGCTACATGCTGCTCTCTCTGGTGTCTGCGCTTGCATTCAAATCCATTGCCGGTGGGTACGTAGTACACCCTTGCTTTGCTTCTCAGCGAGCACAGAAACAACAACTTCTCTCTCACAAATCACACAGCTGACACGGCCTCTCTCTCTCTCTCTCTAGCACGTGTTGCACAGCAGACGTCGCAGAAATGGGTGGACACTGGAGAGAGACAGTGTAGTGATGATTCGAGTGGATTCTCTCGTGGCCTTTCTTGGGTGAGTGAGATCGATGACTCACATGTTGACCAACAACAACAAGGGCACGTGACTTGAGAGACACCCAGGGATGCAAATGCAATTACTTTAGTTTAGAGTTTATATTTGTTCCTTTATCTCTACAACTAAAAAATACAGAAGAGAATCGTCGATCCGGCTTTCGCTCGCCTCGCTCGCGTGAAAGTTTGCCCGGCGCTCCTGTAAACCTTTCGTCCTTCGCGCGCGGCGCACGCGAAACTGTCGCATCTCCACGATCCTCCCCTATCTTCTCGGCTTCTCCCGTCTCCACGCGCCGCTCGAACAACTGCACCCCACCCCCACGCGCCTCGTCCGCCTCCCTGCCCCTCCCCGACGCCTCGGCTGCTCTGGCCCATCGCATCGTGGACAGGTTCTGCCAAGACGGCACATCGTCGCTCCTCGCCATGGCAGCGGCTCTTGGCCTTGCTGCTTCGACGAGCGCCCCTTCCGTCGCCAACGCTGGCAGCAGGAGGTCCCCGACGTGCCAAGGCTGCTTCGACAACGACCGACGTGGCCGCGACGCTGACCTCGGCACCCGGCCTATTCCTCCCCGCTCGCGCCCCAAGCCCCCGTTAGTAAAGTGAGACTCAGAGTTGTGTTGCTAGGGCTTCATTGCCTCTAGTCTTTGTTCCCCTTTATATACAAAAGGCTTCTTGGGATACAAGTTTGCTCTAAGAGCATATTCCTAATGCTGTAAAATAAAGCTAGTCTAAAGCATAAAGCAACTGTCCAAAACTGAAAGGGACTACTGTCCAAAAACTGGAAAAAAAACTAACAACTAAAGTGCACTAGAAGCCAAGGCTTATCTATCAATTCTCCCCCTAAGCCTTGCTTCAGCCAGTCTTGCCGATCTTCTTGAGCCCAATCTTGCTTCTCATGGTTTCAAACTTGGTTCTTCCAAGTGACTTGGTGAGAATATCGGCAAGCTGCTCATTTGTGCCGATGTGATCTGCCTTGATGCTCCCCTCATCCACGTAGTCTCTGATGAAGTGAAACTTAGTCCTTATGTGCTTGCTCCTGTCATGGAACACTGGGTTCTTGGCAAGTGCAAGTGTCGATTTGTTGTCCACCTTCAACTCCACAGTTTCCACTCTCCTTCCTAGCAAATCGGCCAGCAACCTTGATAGCCATAGTGCCTGAGTTGCTGCTGTAGTCATGGCCACATACTCAGCCTCACAGCTAGAGAGTGCCACTACCTTCTGCTTGACAGACTGCCAACTGACCAAGCTGTTGCCTAGGAAGAAAAGGCAGCCAGTTGTGCTCTTGCTGGAATCAATGTCTCCAGCTAGATCTGAGTCACAATAGCCCAAGAACCTTGCCGATGCCGATTTTGGTGCCTTGGTGAAGTGGAGGCCATAGTCAAGGGTACCAGCCAAGTACCTGAGAATTCTCTTGACTGCCATTTGATGTTCAGTGGTTGGTCTCTCCAAGAACTTGCTCACAAATCCCACTGAAAAGGTCAGGTCTGGTCTAGTGTGGACCAAGTACCTCAAGCTTCTAACCAATCTTCTGTATTGTGTTGGATCCACTTCTTCTGTTGTGCTCTCCTTGCTCAGCTTCAACCTTTCTTCCATCGAAGTGGCAGCAGGGTTGCAATCGGCCATGCTCCCCAACTCCACAATCCTCTTGGCATAGTGGCTCTGCCTCAGAGTGATCCCACTACTGCCTTGCTGCACTTCTACTCCAAGATAGAAACTGAGTAATCCAAGGTCACTCATCTCAAAGATGGACTGCATCTCTATCTTGAAAGCCTTCACTTCTTCTTCCTTGACTCCAGTGATGATCAAGTCATCCACATAGACTCCGACCAGTAGAACAGAGTCATTTGAGCCTCTTCTGTAGATGGCAGCTTCATGCTTGCTTTGAACAAACCCCATCTTCTTCAAGGTTGAGTTCAGCTTTGCATTCCATGCCCTGGGTGCCTGCCTCAGCCCATACAGTGCCTTGTGGAGCCGATAGACCTTGTCTTCTTCTCCTTGGACAACAAACCCAGGTGGTTGTTGCACATAGACCTCCTCCTTGAGCTCTCCATTGAGGAATGTCGATTTGACATCCATGTGATGGACCTTCCATCCTTCTTGAGCAGTCAAGGCTAGCAGCAGCCTGACTGACTCCATCCTTGCCACAGGGGCAAAGGCATCCTCATAGTCGATCCCTTCTTGCTGCACAAAACCCCGAGCCACAAGTCTTACCTTGTGCTTGATCACATCACCCTCCTCATTCTTCTTCAGATTGAACACCCATTTCAGGGTGATTGGCCGATGACCAGCTCGGGGTGGCACCAGCTCCCAGGTGCCATTACGCCCAATAGCGCCCAGCTCTTCCTCCATCGCACTTTGCCAAACTGGATCATCGGCAGCTTCAGCGTAGGTAGTCGGCTCGCCCGAGCAGGAGAGGTTCAGCTCGGCGAACAGCCTCTGAGCCAGCGGCGGGGTGGCCTCATCCCCGATGAGGTCAGTGATGCGTCGGTAGCACGGTGGCTCACTGCCATGGTAGGCGTCCACCCTTTCTTCATCGTCCTCCAGGGGAGTCACGTGCTCGACCCGAGGACTAGAGCCGCTTGCCGATGCCGATGGTGTCGCTGTCGATGGTGCCGCTGCTGATGACGCGGTTGCCGATGGTGCCGCTGCCGATGGTGCCGCTGTTGATGGCACGGCTGCCGATGGTGCGGCTGCCGATGGTGCCGCTGCCGATGGGGGATCCTCTGCTTCCTCCTCACCTTGTGACGGCTCCGATGTATTGAAGCGCGGCTGAGGAGTTGGCGATGGTGATGCCGATCTGGGAGCTCCAGGCACCACCTCTTCCCAGAGATACTCGACGGTGAAGTCACTGCCGCCTTCCTCCGAAGTGCTTGCCGCTGCCGATGTCCAGTCCCAGCCACGGCCCTCGTCGAATACAACATCGCGGCTGACACGCACGCGCTGGGACACTGGATCGTAGACCTTGTAGGCTTTTGCGCCCTCCGCATAGCCGATGAACACGCCGGCCTCGCCACGTTCATCCAACTTGCGGAGCTGGGTCAGGCGCCTGGTGTAGGCGACACAGCCAAATACCTTGAGGTGGCCCAACGTCGGCGATCGGCCATGCCATGCCTCGTAGGGAGTGATGCCCTCCAGTGCTCGCGTCGGGACACGGCTCAGAAGGTGCACCGCCGTCATCACAGCCTCCCCCAAAATCTTGCCGGTAGACTGTGCTGCTTGAGCAGAGCTCGCGCCATGGCCACCACCGTCTAATTTCTGCGTTCAACGACCCCATTCTGCTGAGGAGAGTGAGGGGCACTGAAATGCCTTTTGATACCTTGATCGGCGCAGTAGGAGCTGAACTCGGCGACGGTGAACTCACCGCCATTGTCCGTGCACAAGACCTTGAGCTGGCAGCCGCTCTCCACCTCTGCTGCAGCCTTGATGCGCTTGATTGCCTCCCCAGCAGCATCCTTGGTCGGCAGCAGCGCCGCCCACATGAATCGGGTGGCGTCGTCCACCAATAAAAGGATGTATTGGTTGCCTGCCGATGTCGCCGGCGTCACAGGTCCGCAGAGGTCGCCATGCACCAATTCCAGGTGCTTCTGGGCACGGTACGCCGTTGCCGATGGCAAAACTCGCCGCTTCTGCTTGGTGGTGACGCAGACGTCATAGACCTGCTCCGCGTGGTCAATATTGAGGATCCCACGGGCCATCTCTCCTCTGCTCAGACGCCGTAGTGCATCAAAATGCAAATGGCCGAGCCTCTCGTGCCATTGCCATGCCTTGTCATCCTTGCACATAGCGAGACAGCAAGGCTGCACAGCTTCCAAATGAAGCATGTAGAGGCGGTTAGCTCCTCAAGATACCTTGGCGAGCAGATGACCGCTGCGATCCCAGATACGCAGCACGCCATTGTCGATCTCCACCTTGCAGACGCCTTCGTCCAGCTGCCCAAGACTGATGATCGAGTTCTTGAGGTCAGGGATAAAGTACACGCCGTGCAACACCCAATGCTCACCGGTCTTGCCTTGGAACACGATGGTGACGATGCCACGGATGTCCACCTTAGACGCGTCCCTGAAGCGCACGGTGTCGCGGACGTCCGTGTTCAGATCGGCGAAGAGCTCGCGGCGCCCCGTCATGTGGTGCGTTGCTCCGCTGTCGAGGTACCAGCCTCCCATCTTCTCTTCTACTTCATCGACGCCGAGGAAGGCTCGAGCCCTTGACTCCTCCAAGGTGACTTCTTGCGCGACCAGAGAGTAAGCCGATGCATCCTTGTCCAGCTCGACGAACGCGTGTGCCATGAACAACGCGCCGTCCTCTTCGCACTCGGCGTACTGGGCACGCCCAGCGTATCCACCAGCACCGCCGCCGCGGCCTCCACCTTGATCAGCTCCTCGGCCGACACGGTCACCTCCACCGCCGCGGCCTCCGCCATGCTCTCGTCGTGGCAGGCGGCAATCGCGTGCCCAGTGGCCCTCCAAGCCACAGTTGAGGCAGGTGTTCGGCCCACGGTTGTCACCCGGGGGGCCGTGGTCACCTCCGCCATCTCTGCGGCCAGCGCCGCGCCCTCGGCCACGCGCGCCGCCACGACCTCGATGGAACCTTCCTCCGCGACCACGTTGCTGCCTGGGAGCCGAGCCATCGGCATCGGCAGCGCCCTTCTTCTCCTTCTTCCAGCGCTCTCTCCACTGCTCCTCAGTGTACATAACCTTTCCTCCGACGGCTATCGGTCCGATCGGTGCTTGCTTCTCGCACTCATCCACCGCCTTGAGCCTCCCGGTCACCTCCTCGAGCGTGAGCGCCTCAAAGTCGAGGAATTGCTCGATGGCGACGACGATCTGCGCGTACTTCGCCGGCACCGTTCGAAGGTACTTCTCCACCACACGCTCCTCGGTGATGTCCCGATCGCCGTGGATGACGAGTTCCTGATGTAGAGTCGACAGACGGATAGCAAAGTCGTCGACTTGTTCATCGGACTGGATGTCGATGTTCTCCTAGTCTCAGCGAAGTCGCTGCAGCGTCGCTCGTCGGACCCTATCCACGCCGATCCTTGCTGCAGCGATGGCGTCCCACGCGTCCTTTGCCGATGCCTTGTCCATGAGCGGGATGCCCATCTCCTTAGGCACAGCAACCACGATCACCTCGAGCGCCCGCCGATCATCGCGGTACTGGACCGGACCTCCCTCGACGGCCTCCCACATGTTGCACGCCTGCATCCGCAACTTCATAAGCTGCGACCACTCATGGTAGTTGGTCTTGTCCAGCATTGGCCACGCCGTGCTGCTGCTGGAGTCGCGGTAGACCACCCTGTCCCGCGACTCATGGCGCCCGCCGTTGTGGCCTCGCCTGCGGTCGCGCGGAGACTGAGA
This sequence comes from Microstegium vimineum, assembly GCA_022036555.1. Classification (NCBI taxonomy): domain Eukaryota; kingdom Viridiplantae; phylum Streptophyta; class Magnoliopsida; order Poales; family Poaceae; genus Microstegium; species Microstegium vimineum. The sequence continues at coordinate 46,096,024 of CM039135.1, forward strand.
GCGGCGTCAATCCCTCCGATCGCGCGGGCTCTCAGAGCGCCTGGCGTCCTTCTCCACCTGCTCCTCCTCCTCCGCAGAGATCTCTGCTCGCAGCGCTTGCGCGGTCCTCGCCGCCTGCTCTGCTGCTGCTGCTGCCTGCCTCGCCGCCTGGATCGCCGCCGCCGCTGCTGCCTCTGCAGCCAGCAGACGCGCGGCCCGGGTGTTGGAGTCGCCCCGCGCCCCCTCACCGGTGACCGATGTACCATCCTTGATGGCCAAAGCCTTGGCCTTGGTGGCGGCGATGGCGGCGCGCTCTGCTGAAGAAGACATGACTGGGAGGGTGGAAAGGTGGGGTTTTTGGCTCTCTAGCTAAACCGAGCTCTGATACCAATTGTTAGTAAAGTGAGACTCAGAGTTGTGTTGCTAGGGCTTCATTGCCTCTAGTATTTGTTCCCTTTATATACAAAAGGCTTCTTGGGATACAAATTTGCTCTAAGAGCATATTCCTAATGCTGTAAAGTAAAGCTAGTCTAAAACATAAAGCAACTGTCCAAAACTAAAAGGAACTACTGTCCAAAAACTGAAAAAAAAACTAACAACGAAAGTGCACTAGAAGCCAAGGCTTATCTATCAGCCCCAACTGCCCACGCCGCCGATGTTGAAGACATCTCGTTCCTGTAGGAATACGAGGTTGCTACGCTAGCCGGAAAAACAAAACTTTTCGACCTCATAAACCAGGATCTACTGCTAGTTACAGGTTACGGGATTACCACTAGACGCGCAGGTGCAGCGGAAGACGACTTGATGTAGTCGTGCACGTCGCAGCAGGCAGTGCAGTTGCGTGGTCGTCCGTCTCAACGTCCCCTTTGCGCGGTTCGTCCTTGTGCTCCAGATGCAGCACCTCCGAGGAATCCCACACGTGCAGGGAGGAAGCGTTGCGCCTCCGGACTGCTAGGTCTGCGAGGAGCAAAAGGCGCGAGCGTGGGGAGGCGACGGCGGCTGCCAAAAGCGTGGATTAATTCGCCCCGCGCCCACCCCTTGCTTATATAGGCGTCCTAACGAGCTCCCACGGTGGAGGCCCATTAGAAACCCTAAACCTAGTCTAATTCGGGTCCAACCCGAATTAGGCTTCCAGCCCCTTAAGCGTGCGACCCTATGGGCTCACGCATACATAGACATGACCCAAGTACTCTTACTCGACCAATAGTTGATAGCGGCCTCTAGCAAGACGTGTCAACTCCTATGTATACGCTATGATCATATCAGACGAACCACTATGACCATGTACAAGTTATTCCCTTTGCCACTCGATATATGGTTCAACTCGTGGGTTAACACTTAACCCAAGCACGGCCATGCATTTGTTGATCCAATCACATGAGTGATCCAGTGATATCTCTCTCACGAAGAGAGGGGCAAATTCCATCTTGATTGTCTATGTCTCACAACATGTTTCCCGACCACCCAAGGGCCACCTTTATAACTACCCAATTACGGAGTAGCGTTTGATAGTCTCTAAGTAGATCGTTTCACATCTTGAGTACATACCACAATCTCAGGTCTAAGGACATAACGTACATGACATGAATAGAGACTTTCTCTTGTTGGGTCAGTCCAGCCTACATGTCTCACATGTGCCCACATTATTAGTTTGACATCTCCATGTCTATGACTTGTGAAACATAGCCATCAACTAATACATGTGCTGGTCTAATATTCAAGTGTGCTCTTACAAGAATGCCGACCAGGGACAACTTTTAGAATAACCATTCAGGTAATTGAGTTCCACAAACAATTCACATAATTGTCGATCAATACTAGTTGTCTATAATGGATATTCTCATAACACTTTATTAATCATGGATACAATCGGAATATAATCATCTACATGATTAGCTCTAGGGCATATTCCAACAGTCTCCCACTTGCACTAGAGTTAATCTCTTAGATGTCTAATCCCCATAGACCTCAAGTGCGCCTCATGCTTAGGCTGTGGAAGAGCCTTTGTCTAAGGATCTGCAACATTCAAATCCGTATGTATTTTGCACATTTTGATCTTATCTTGATTAGGAACACATCTTTAGTCCTTCTCAAGTACTTAAGAATGTTTTTAACAAGCGTCCAGTGACTCTCACCTGGATTGGCTTGGTACCTGCTCGCAACACTTAGAGCATATGAGACATCTGGGCGAGTACATATCATGGTATACATGATGGAACCAACTGCCGAAGCGTATGGAACCTTACTCATTCGTTTCCGCTCATCAGTTGTCGAAGGACACTGCTTCTCGCTGAAACGTATACCATGTGACATAGGCAAGAACCCTTTCTTGGATTGTTCCATGTTGAATCGTTTCAACACCTTGTCAATGTATGTCTCTTGACTTAATCCTATAAGCCTCTTTGATCTATCTCTATAGATTTTGATGCCCAAAATGTATGTTGCTTCTCCTAAATCCTTCATAGAAAAACTATTATTCAATGAAGTCTTTACAGATGGCAACATAGGAATGTCATTCCCAATCAATAGTATGTCATCCACATACAAGATTAGAAACACAACAGTGCTCCCACTTTGATCACTTCATCGAAACGAATATTCCAACTCCGAGATGCTTGCTTCAACCCATAAATGGATTTCTGTAGCTTGCATATTTTTCCAGCATTTTAGGATCAACAAAACCTTCGGGCTGTATCATATACACGTCCTCTTCCAAATCTCCATTTAGAAAGGCTGTTTTAACATCCATCTGCCAAATCTCATAATCGAAATAAGCAGCAATTGCTAGAATGATCCGGATAGATTTAAGCATCGCTACCGGCGAGAATGTCTCGTCGTAGTCAACTCCTTGAACTTGCCGAAAACCCTTTGCAACAAGTCGAGCTTTATAGACGTGAACGTTTCCATCCATATCCTTTTCTTTTATAGACCCATTTGCACTCAATAGGTTTAACCCCATCAGGCGAGTCAACCAAGTTCCAAACTTGATTGTCTCCCATGGAATCTATCTCGGATCTCATGGCACTTTGCCATTTCTCGGAATCTGGGTCCATCATTGCTTCCGCGTACGTTGCAGGTTCGTCATCGTCTAACAACAACACTTCCCCACGTGCCTCACGGATTCTTGCTGACCTTCGTGGTTGTGGTGGTGTTTCTCTTGCCACAGGTATCTCAACTTGTTCTGCTACATTAGCATCACTCGTAGAGTTATCTCCTACTGGCTCATCTTGAACTTCTTCAAGATACACCTTCTCTACACTTTTCTCTCTGTTGAGAAACTCTTTCTCTAAGAAAACACCATTCCGAGCAACAAACACTTTGCCCTCTGATCGGTTGTAGAAGTAATACCCTAAAGTTTCCTTTGGATATCCCACGAAAAAGCATTTGTCCGACTTGGGTGTAAGTTTATCTGACATAAGTCGTTTGACATAAACTTCACAACCCCAAATCTTTAGAAAAGACAAACTGGGACTCTTACCAGTCCATATCTCATATGGTGTCTTGACTACGGACTTAGACGGTACCCTATTCAATGTGAAAGCGGCTGTTTCTAGAGCGTATCCCCAAAATGAGAGTGGTAGGTCTGACTGGCTCATCATAGACCGAACCATGTCCAACAAAGTCCGATTACGTCGCTCGGACACGCCGTTTCTCTGAGGCGTTCCAGGTGGCGTAAGCTGTGGAACAATTCCGCAACTCTTTAGATGATTGCTAAACTCATGGCTCAAATATTCGCCTCCTCGATCAGATCGCAAAGCTTTAATTTTCTTGCCACGTTGATTCTCTACTTCATTCTGAAATTCTTTGAACTTTTCAAATGTTTCAGACTTATGCTTCATTAGATAGACATATCCATATCTACTAGAGTCATCAGTAAAAGTTATGAAGTATTGAAATCCACCTCTTTCTGTCGTGCTCATTGGTCCACATACATCAGTATGTACGAGTTCCAACAAGTCAGACGCCCTCTCAGGAAATCCTTTGAATGGCGCCTTGGTCATTTTGCCTAGTAGGCAAGCCTCACATGTCTCGTATGATTCAAAATCAAACGAAGCTAGAAGACCATCATCATGGAACCTCTTCATGCGATTCTCACTTATATGACCCAAACGACAATACCATACATATGTAGAACTTAACTCATTAAGCCGAGGCCTTTTAGCATTAACATTACAGATAGGTGTATCATCAAGATTTAAAATAAACAACCCATTCACAATGGATGCAAAAGCCACAAACATGTCATTTTTGAGATCACACAACCATTGTCTTTACTCGCAAATGAATAACCATCCTTCATCAAACATGAAGGTGACACAATGTTTTGACTTAAACTAGGAGCAAAATAACAATTATTCAACTCCATGATAAATCCTGACGGGAGGTGAAGTTGCATCGTCCCAACGCTCAACGCAGCAACTCTTGCATTGTTGCCCACGCGGAAATCAACTTCGCCTCTTCTCGTGCTTCTACTTCTTACCATTCCCTGCATCGTATTGCAAATATGAGCAACCGATCCGGTATCAAATACCCAGGAGTTAATGTAAGAATCAGCGAGAAAAATATTTGTAACATAAACGACAAGTGTACAGGCAGCGGGAGTACCTTTACTACCGCCATCCTTCTCTAAGGACTCCAAGTACAGCTTGCAGTTTCTTTTCCAGTGACCTTTCCCCTTACAGTGAAAGCATATTGCTTCAGCAGCTGGTCCATTGGCAGGAGGAGGGTTTGGCTTAGAGATCTCATCTTTAGCCTTCGCCTTCTTCTTCCACCCAGCCCTTCTTTTAGAGTTAGGCTTGTTTTGGACCGCCATCACATGGCTACTGTCTGCTGCCTTCTTGATATCAGCTTCTGCTATTTTAAGCATGCCACACAATTCATTCAAGCCCTTCTCCGCCCCATGCATATGGTAGTTCGAGATGAAGTTTCCATAACTGGACGGAAGAGACGCAAGAATGAAATCAGTTGCCAACTCTTGGCCAATTGCGAAGCCTAGCTTCTCCAACCTCTGAGTGTAACCAACCATCTTGATTACATGTGGCCCTACAGGAGCGCCCTCAGCCAGCTTGGTTTCTGCAAGCGCCTTAGAGACATTGAACCTTTCAGTCCGCGCTTGAGTTTGGAACATATCTTCAAGCGCCACGATCATATCATTCGCTGAATGATTGTAGTCGAACTGCATCTGTAGATCAGGTTCCATACAAGCAAGCATGAGGCAACTCACTTCAAGATCAGCATCACATGCTTTCTTGTAAGCGGTTTTCTCTGCAGTAGGTGCATTATCATCAGGCTCATCTGGTAATGGGGTGTCTAGAATATCTTCCTTTTTCTCAGCCCTGAGAACAATTCTCAGGCTGCGGATCCAATCCGCATAATTTGTTCCATTCAACTTATCTTTCTCAAGAATTGATCGCAAAGTAAATGGCTGATTACTAGGAGCCATCTACAACAAAAGTAATGCAAAATACTAAGACAATCTATCCATGAAGGAGTAAGTTATATCAAAATAAAACATACTCCCACTAAAATCAATATCCCTCAATTGATACTTAGTGATTCAAGACCCACAACTAACAAGTCAACTAGTGAGCTTTAGCATCACCGCTAGAAGACATGGTAGATCGGTAAGCAACACTTTGCTAATCATATCACATATGACTCTTGTTGTTGGGCAGAATCTCTATGCTACGCTCAACCTCCCCATGCTTCAAGGTCCCTAACCGTTAGGATAACCTTGTTCAAGTAACCAAACCTTCTGCTAGTAAGTGTCCGACACGAACCTGTCTAGTCAAGGAAGATCAGTGGCACCCTAATTTCATAGACCCACCACCAATCGTACAAGACACGTGACAGTGCAAGGTTTGGGGAAGCATACAACTTAAACATTGCTGAGGGATCATTCTACTTTACTATCATATTCATGTAGACAAAACATAATAGCGATCAACAAAAGTAGAATAAAATGAGAATCACATTCACACATAGTGACTTGGTATGACCCTTTAAATAATGGTGATCTCCATCTCCATGATCTTGCCCATCATGGTGATCTCCATCTCCATGATCCACGTGTGACATCCTTCTTGTGATAAGTCCTCCAAGAACTATCTTACCGCAAGCTATACTAATTACATAGTCGCAAGATCACAAGATGGCACGCAGGCCAATACATCAAAGGGGCAACACATATGGCTCTAGCCGTGTTGCTTACATGTCACGCAGGGCATGAAAATTACATTAATCTCATAGGCCATACCAACCACATCAACTCCTGCAAAAACAAGTTAGACGTAGAACGATTCTAGGCGCTATAGCAGATAGCAACGGCGCCCTGAAAACCAAACGGGATTACATAGATCGCATCTATGGAATCACTATGAAAATCTCATCGGACTAATCTTATCAGCCCAAAAATTTACTGGGATTACATAGATCGCATCTACATAGATCGCATCTATTCCCGACGCGCATCACATGCGCCCGGCTTCTGACCTAGGTTTCAATTCGATCAATCTAATTGATCTCCAACTCGCCCTGACTGGATTTACTTGCATCTGTTAACTCGGATGGCGGAATTCCGACCGGTACGAGTAGGCTGATACAATACCATCGCAGCAAGACATGAACCAAAGTCTGAGATTCATCATAAAACCCGCATATCACCATATGCCAAGATCTGAACCAATAACGAGGCAGTAACGGCTCTGATACCACTGTAGGAATACGAGGTTGCTACGCTAGCCGGAAAAACAAAACTTTTCGACCTCATAAACCAGGATCTACTGCTAGTTACAGGTTACAGGATTACCACTAGACGCGCAGGTGCAGCGGAAGACGACTTGATGTAGTCGTGCGCGTCGCAGCATGTCATTGTTCTTTTTTGCAAGTTTATGTTGTTCCATTGGCATATGCCTATCCAGGATGAGTGTTGTTCTGTGTCCATAAATAAAAACATGCTTATTTGAGTTTTCTTTTCTTAAAAAGAATGGTATCCAGGCTGGAGTCTAATTCATGTGTGGTCTTGGATTCAGAAGTAGGCGGCCACATACTGCAATTATCTATGAGTTCCTGGCTTCCTGCCCAACAAAAGCTTGGATGACACCCATTCTACTAAAGCTCATCACCTCATCCTACCCTTTCTTGGAGATTGTGTCCTATATTTCTGGAATACCTCTATGAAGGAGTACTAAAGGTTGTTTAGCTGAATTCATTTGGAATATTTTTTTAATAATTCAGAGTAATAAGTGGTCAAGATCTCATCCACAATGTTTTAGTGTGCAGGTGCGCTGATTTATAGGGATTTTTAAACACCAACATTCTTCTTGGACACCATTGTCAATTGAAAATTAAACTGTCTGATTCAGCCTGGCAACTTAGGAGACCCAGGGCCTGACGAGCCTAGGCCGCCGTCCGGGCTCCGATGTTGCCGTATACAGAGAATTTCATCACTTTGCACATACGAGAATGTTAGATACACAAAATTTTGTAGGTGTCTTGAGTTTTTCTCGGGCTCATTTCGAGCGTTGGGTCTGCTTATGCCCGGCAAGGAATGACCGGTGCTTCCTCTGTCATGTAATATAAATGATTTAGGATCCTTAATGGCTGGAGTGTTTACTGTTTTAGTTTCGGTTGTTTTCCCATCTTTACTGCTATGTCTAGCAAAATCATGATATGAAAATCGAAAATAAAATTTTTGGCAATTTTTTGTATCCAAATTGTTTTTAATTTATTATTTGGTAAGAATATGAAGAATTTTATAATCCATAAAACTGATGGCAACAGACTGCTAGGAGAGCTAGGAGAGAATCTAGACTTGCTTATGTTTTACTTAGGATATTTGATATTTCAGTTTTTGACTGGTTTTGACCTGTTATGGACATCAGTTTAGTGTACTTTGAATACTCATTTACTATACATTATACAAGATATTTGGAGGTAAAGAAACATATGCCCAGTCAGTTCTTTATGTTAAATAAAAGGAACCTTTTATGCTTGTTCATTCATCTATCTATTGGGCTCTTGATTTCAGCATTTCAATAGCTACAATGGAGTAATATGATTATGATGCAGTTTTTCCATGCCAATGTGCATAGCAGTTGGTCACATACTATCTTCAGATGGTATGGAATTCTAAATGCCAAGTAATTCTCTCATAGTCTCAATGCAGCTGTTCCATGGCCATTTTTGTAGCTAAATGGAAGTGATAACTAGATTGAACAACTTGTTTCTATTGGTCTTAACTTGTTTCTATCCGTCTGCGCATCTGTCGTGCTCCTTCTATAGACATAGTATGTATGTCATTAAATTGAATGTGTAGAAATTATTCTGATTAACCCCTTCGCTTTACATTTAGAATTTGATGGACCTTGCCAGGTTTAGAAGGTGCTCATTTGGACGAGGGATCGGAGAGTATATTAACAATTGCTTGGTGATTCTTAGGAATGTCATTAGTAAGTTGGGTGGGAATGGAAAAAAGGTACTGTCTATATTGTATTACATAAATTCCGTGCCCATGTGCTTCCCAAATATATAATTTCTTTTTGCTGGACTATGCTAGGTTTTCTGAAAAAAACATTGTATAGATACATGCTTGGATTCCGTTTGCTACCAAGCCGGCCCTATTACTTATCATTGCCCTTTCATCGATGTTGAGATCCATTCGCCGTTTGCTACTAGCTCTGCAATTTTTTTCTGGTTTTATTTATCTCCATGATGTAATAAGTAAAATTGATGTTCCAAACATTACAATTACAGTATATATTTATGGTAAAGTATAACACACGCTCATACATATATTATTGTGGCGTCATTTTTTTACCGTTGCAACGCACGGATATTTACCTAGTTAATTATTAATCTAGAAAGGAATATCTATAAAAAAGTATTGTTTATGACTTCCAATCAATATAATGTTAACTTTGCGTCCCAAAATCTCGCAATCCTCTTTGCAAGAAATCAATTTTTTTGAACAAAAAATAGCTGCATTTATAGAAAATATTATTCATACTTGCATCTCTTAATATTCATTATGAAAATATATTCTACCCAATTATTATACATTATAAACATTCGTGTATCTTTTTACATATTTGATCAAACTTTAAAAAATATATAGTACTCCTTAAAAAGCTTGATGCACAGTCATCATGGGACTGGAGTATCTCGTAACAATCTTTTATTTAAACTTAGTTAATATTAGTATCTTTTTATATAAATTGGTAAACTTTAGAAATGAGCACATACTGTTCTAGTATAATTGCATATTTGCATTCTTTCTAGCTTTATGATTCTGGCGGACTAAACTCTGTTATAGTAAAACCGATTCAAATTTGAGGGGGAAAAAAGCATTTGTGCAAGTGCCTACAGAATTAATATGAGATTATTTTCTTTGTTCACAATTACTGTGAGACGAAAGGCATTTGTGCAAGTGGCTACAGAATTAATAAGAGATTATTTTTTCTTTGTTCACGATTACTGTGAGACAAGGCTTTTGTGCAAGTGGATCTAGAGTTACTCCATCCATCCTAAAAGGTACAAGTGTATTATGACCTAAAACTTGTATCATAGAATAATGTGTTCTATATGATGCTCATGCATAGTCTAACAGAGTTCGTTGATTAAAAAGAAAACATAATCCGAGAAGAAACTTCTTAATTGGATTTAATATACATGGGTACATTTGTTATTTGAGTGTTCCATTAAGTTGTTTTATTTTTTTTTAAAAATGTATTGTATTACTAAGGGAGTACTATGAAATCCCTTTTTCTTTGTTCAAAATACTGTATGAGATAATAGGCACCTGTAAAAAAACCTAACATGCAACACTTTTGGCGTGCAAACCAAATTTAACGGCAGGAGCACTCTAGTGTTGTCAATGCTTTTGGTGTGCAACACTCAAACGCCTCTTTTAAGGAATTCATATATTTCAGACTTCAGAGTTGGCCTAGTAATGGCATTTGGTTATTGCGTTTCCTTTTTCACTCTGCTGATTTTTTTTTTCGTTTCTGAATCTCCGTCCGTACGTGCCCTCATATACAGTATATTGATCATTATATATGTGCAATTAATTAAACGTCCGGCGTGACTACTTAACTAGCCTTATAAATTGTTTTAATGTACAAAATAGTACCGCCAATAAGAACACCTAAGAACTGACAAGGAGTAGATACGATCAAGGACAGGGGACACCGGACATGTTTGTGTACGTCTTACACTATAAATTACTGACCATTAACTCTAGTAAAGCAATTTGAAATTACGGTTAGTACTTTTTGTTCGAGCACTTGCAGTATCTAAGGGCACTCACAATGCAGACTCCATCATAGAGTCTAAACCTATTTATTACCTCGAATCTTATGGACTTGAAGTCTAAATAAAACTTAGAACACTCCCGATGCAGAAATCATGAGGTAGTTTCTATAGTTTAGGATACCGTGTCACCAAACTATACTTCTCATTGCAATTTTTACGTACTCCCTCCATATCATAATTAGGATTCGGAGGGAGTACTAGTGTCTATCTAACTAGCTGCCTGTCGGTGTTATGATCCGAGGGTCAAGACCACCAACGAGTAAATTTGTATATCGCGTGCTCCCTCTCTCAGACGTGATGCAAGATGGACACAAGGTTTATCCTGGTTCGGGCAAAGAAGACCCTACGTCCAGCGGGGGAGGATGACTTGTATTATCTCGCACCCGAAGCGTGCTCGTACAGGGGGGGTACAAGCTGTGTTACACGGAGTCGGCCACCCGAGGGGTCGATCGAGTGGCGGGGTGTGTGGAGTGTCAGAATCTGAACTAGGGTCCCTGAGAACGAAAGTCCGATCTCTGAGAAAATGGAAGAGTCCCAGAAGAAGTAGGAGCCGATCCCCCTACTCTACCTCGGTGTCCCCTTTTATAGACTAAGGGGAGACCCGAGGGTACAGTGTCCTAACAGTAGAAGTATGGGCGACGTATCCGCGACACAGTGTTGGCGGAAAGACGTTGAGCACTTTGGCGGCATGGCCTTCCCGTCCTTCAGGCGTCCCGGGTCGTGGCGGCAGTAGAAGTCGTCGCAGTGCAGCGTCCACAGGCGGGCACGAGTCCCACGGTCGGAGCGGGACGGGGCGGATGGGACGGCTTCCGTACCGGAGTTGTTGAAGAGAGGGGGGTCGAGCCCCCCCGGTCGAGGGAGGGGGTCGAGCCCTGTGTGGCTCTTGTCGCGTTTCCGAAGCCGTCGTCGAGGGTCGCACTGTTCACTTTCCGAGGGGTACTGTTGGAGTCCGTACTCGCGTAGTGGCGACAGTGGCGGCACAGTTGACAGGAATCGGGGACCTGACGGGGAGTTGGTGGATTTGACAGCGGACGCGGGCGCCCATGTCTTTAGGTGGGTTCACTTTAACCCATGCCGGAGCAGTTGGGTTAATCGAGCCCTTCGTCCGGGGGTCGTTCGCTCGACCCCTGGTCGAGGTCGAGGTCGGGGGGTCGATCGTTCGACCCCTCGTCCGTCATCGAGGTGGAGCCGGGGGTCGTTCGCTCGCCCCCTCGTCCGTCGTCGAGGTGGAGCCGGGGGTCGTTCGCTCGCCCCCTCGTCCGTCGTCGAGGTGGAGCCGGCCCGTGGCTTGTTGCCGCAGTTGGTGTAGAGGGGGCCCTCGATTGATGGGCCGCGTCTTACCGAGTAGTGGGCTGGTCCTTGCCTTAAAAATGGTTGCTATGTTTAGCGTTAATTTATCAAAGGGTTTAGGGTACCTCTTACCTTCGTACCCGACAGTAGCCCCCGAGGCCCTAGAGGAGTGATTTAGAACTCCTCTGGGGGCTATGATACGCGTTTCTCGGAGGGAGTAAGGATTGCCCGGAGGTTTTGTCCTTGGCCTGTAGGGTTAGTGAGAAATCCGATTCTCCGCGGGGTGCGCGCGAGCGCACCCCGCGGGGGTAGCCCCCGAGGCCCCAGAGGAGTGATTTAGAACTCCTCTGGGGGCTAAAATACGTTGTATAGAGGGGTCTTTTAAGGATACCTGGAGACGTGCACCCTGTGGACGGGTCGGTTCCATTCCTTTCCCTGAAAAGAGAAGTGTTCGAGGGCGGCTGTCGAACCCTACCGAGGGCCAGCCTTTGCTCCCTCGAGCACCACTGGAGTCAGAGCGCCCCGCCCGAGAGGCCGACTCTGTCTGCCAGGTTACGAGTTTTTCGACCCTCTTTCGTCGAGGGGTGCCGTGCGTAGTCGGGCCCTCGAGCCCTCGAATGGCTAGGCCTTCACTACCCCATAGCGCCCTTCCCACGAATCCTTTCGTTCGGATTGTGGGGTGAAGAGCATCGCGCTATCCTCGTTAGGACGAGCCCGAAGTCCTCGTTGAGCTGTTCTCGGGCATGAGTCCATTAGAAATGGTGCCCTGTGCGGGTAAAAATCCGAGTGAGAACTCGACCCTGTTCGATGGGGGTCGACTAGTGGCCCGGAGGCGTTCTCATTGTTAAGCAAGCCGTACGGTTGCTAAGCATGACCATGTGGATCACCAAGGTGCCAACCCCATTCGATAGGAGTTGGTGGCTCGATGCCTCCCAGCGTAGGGATCCTTAGGTGTTCCTAGGTATGCCTCGGATATGTCCCAGGGAGCCTCGAGGGTTCGTTCTCGAGCTACCGGGACATCCCTGACTCGTGTACTCGAGGGCGGCTGTCGAACTCCGTTCGTGGAGCCAGCCTTCGCTCCCTCAAGATTTGGGGGTGGACCGGAGTCCGTTAACCATGGGTCCTTCCTGACCTCAGGTACTCGAGGGCGGCTGTCGAACCCTATGTAAAGGCCAGCCTTCGCTCCCTCGAGATTTGACGGATGGTTTGTCATCCGACGCTATCCTCAGGAGGAGGAGTCCTGCCTTGTGGACCGCCGAGGGGAAAAGCAGGTGGTTGTTGTATTGAACTTGGGGACATACCTGTGCCGGAGCTCTCGAGGGGGGCTGTCGAACCCCTGGACGGGCCAGCCTTTATCCCTTCGAGGCCATGGAACGAACTGCAGTTGACGACCCGAGACCTTGTCAGGCCTCGGGTACTCGAGGGGGCTATCGAGCCCGTTCGTAGGCCGGCCTATGTCCCCTCGAGATTTTGGGGGTGGACCGAGGTCCTAACCCGAGGTCATTTCTGGCCTTGGGTACTCGAGGGTAGCTGTCGAACCCTCTTTCGAGGGCCAGCTCTCGCTGCCTCAAGATTCCTTACCCTCGAAGACGACGTTTCCGGCCGCGCGCCTTTTTAGGCGGTGTCCGTTCGGCGCAACAGTGCGGTTGCAGGGCGGAGTGCGGCGCGGAGCCCAATGATGGGATGGGACGCCTTATCCTGGAGGGAATACGAGGAAGGGAGTACAGGCTAATTAAATGCAGAGATTCTCTTGCCTGTTGCCGGACCTGTCCGTTGGCCTCCCGCGTATAAGTAGTGAAGGTGAGGGGTCTGGTGCTTTTCCCGCGCACTTGCCTCCCCCGCCTCCTTGCCTTTGCCTTCCTTGCCTTCTTCTCTCCGCCTCTGCCTTAGGCGTCCCGCGAGCAGGAACTCTGCGCGAGCGAGAGAGAAAGGGAAAGATAGGAAACGTACCATCCGCCTCCAAGTCCGAGCAAACCGCCATCCCCATGGCCACTTTCGCGCTCGTCGGCGCCGATGACTGGCCCGCCTCCTCGGTCCGTCACTCGCATCTGGCGGGATTGGTGGAGAGTGGTCTTCTCGGGCCCGTTACCACGGCGGAGAGGCCGGAGTGGATAGTTCCGCCGCGGGACCACGCCGCACCCAACCCGCCGGAGGGGTACGTGGTGTCGTTCGAGGTCTTCCACCGAGCGGGACTAGGTGCCCCACCCAGCCGCTTTCTGCGCGCGCTCCTCTACTATTACGGCATGGAGCTCCAGCACCTCACCCCCAACGGAGTCAGCCAGGCGGCGGTCTTCGCAGCGGTGTGCGAGGGCTAGCTGGGGATCAAGCCCCACTGGGAGCTGTGGCTCCACATCTTCAAGGCCACCATCTTCCATGCCTCAGTCAACAAGGGCACCCGCCGGATGGTCAGAGCCGGGTGCTGCAGCATCTCCGTCAAGCGGCCAAAGATTTGGTCCCGGCGAACCCGTCCTCGAGCCACTCCGGATGGCACTCCGGATGGTTCTACCTGAGGAACGAAGACGATCTGCTCCCGGCGTACACCAGGAGGACACTCGATGCCGAGCCCGACCGCTGGGGGTATGGCATCCCGACGGACAAGCAGAAGCGCCTCGACGGCTTGGTGGACGCGTGGGTCCGGGGGTCGATCTCTCGGGCTGCCGCTTCGTCGAAGAAGAACTGGCCCCGGACCGGGTGGTCGGCCGCGTTCGCCGTTTCTTCGCGGGGGGGTTCAACCCCAAGAACGTCGCGAAGATCCCCATGAAGTCGAACGAGGGCTTCTTTGAGCTGGTAAGATCCTTTCCTCCAGTTAGAGTCCTCGCTCTCGCCCCTTTCGTCTTTTCTGCTCGTGCTCTAAGCGTCTCACATTCCGCAGGGGAATGTGTCCTATCGACCCTCGCCTCCGCCGGATGATCAGCGTCGGGCCCAACAGAGGCGGTTGGGCATCGAGGAGGAGTTGTCGCCCTCGGAAGAGGAGGACGAGGAGGAGGAAGATACGAACTGGAGTGATTTGGAGGAGGAGGAGGAGGAGACGGTGCCTGAGTAGGCGGCCATTGTAATTGGTGGAGGGGAGGGGTCGACCTCGGGGTCGGCCCCTTCCGTTGAAGCTAGGCCACGGGCGGAGCGCCCCGTGGCTTCTCAGGAAGTCGCGCCGCGGCAGACGCGGTCGCAGGCGTCGCAGCCCTCGTCGGGGGGTCAATCGAGCGAGCCCCCGACGCCCGGCGCGTCGAGCGCACGGGTGCCGGGCCCACCGGCGCAGGTGGGGACCGGCAAGGGGACGAAGGTAGCGCCGCCGTCGAGGAGTCGATCGAGCGAGCCCCCGAAGCCTGCTGCGTCGAGCGCACGGGCGCCGGGCCCGGCGGCGCATGTGGGGACCGGCAAGAAGACGACGGTGGCGCCACCGGCCCCTGCCCGGGAGAAGGCGCCGAGAGCCGCCTCGACCCCCGCCCCCCGGGCAGTGGTGCTCCAGAGCTCGACCAGCTCGACGGTCACCGCGCCGAAGCGCCGGGCTCCGAGGGGGTAAGTTGCTTTCATAGACGTTGTCTGTATTTTCTTTTTGTCGATAATGACCCGTGCTTACGGTCGCGCACGTGTTTCTTTTTCAGGTCGAAGCGCCCGCAGGGTGCCGCGCCCCTCGCCCCCGCCAAGAAGCTGAAGACGGGGGCTGCGGCCCAAGCAGCCGCCGAGGTCGGTCCGGCCGCCCCGCCCCCTTCGACGGTTACCCCCGAGGCGGCATGGGTAGCCACGGCCCAGGAGGCGATGGCGCGGGGGAAGGCGTAGGGGGCCTCGGCATCTGACCCGCCGACGGTGGTGGCCGAAGCGACGGTCGTGGCGCTCGTGCGGCCGTCGGAAGAAGTCGCATCTGGCGCCCTGGGGTGCGCGGAGCTTTCGACGACGGCGGTCGCGGCCGTGGAGGTTGAGGTGGTCAGGCCTCAGGCCCCTGCGAACGAGCGGGAGGTCCCGGCTCACCCAACGCCGGGGCGTTGGCCCGAGGGTCTGGCTGCGCTGGAGGTCGACTCCAGCTCGAGCGCGAGGGTACGACTGCCGCCGCGCCCGAGGGTCCCTCGACGACGTTGGGGCTCGAGGCGGGAGGTCCGGTCGATCGCGCCGAGGGAACGCCCGCGCCGGCGCAGGGCGGGATGTTGATGGAGTCCACCCCCGCCCAGGTGGACGAGATAGTGGCCGAGCTGGTGGACCCGGCGGAAATGGCCATCATCGTGGCTCCTCGGGCGGAGCCGGAGGTGGCTCAGCCTCCCCTCGAGGTTGGGGGGGGCCGCTATCCCGAGGTAAGTCACACTTCAACTCGCTCGAGATGCGGTGGGTTCGACTTGCTGGGTGTTAACTTTTTGGGGTCCTTCATCGCGCAGGACCGTCTTGCTGGCCGGGGTCTTCTTCTACCGGTGGCGATGGCTTGGCGGGGCCATCGACGTCCTCGCGAGGCGGCCCAGAGGACGGGAGAGGACAGGCGGAGGAAGCCTCGCCCCTTTCCGCTTATCGAGGAGGGGGGACGTGCGCAATGACGTCACGGGGACGGTCGAGCAGAGGATCGCCGCCCGCAGCGCAGCGTGGGACCAGGAGGTTCTCGAGGTGGCGGACCCTCGAGACCCCGAGCGGGTTTTCCTCATGCTCGACGACCAGGCCGAGCTCCGACGGTGGGAAAACGTCGAGGAGTACCGGGCCTTGTTTGAGTGCTCGGTACGTCGCGCTGCGCAGGTCGCCGCCGCGGACATACGCGAGGGAATGGAGGTAAGTTCTGTGCCACCTTAGATTGTACTTGAATTGTCTGGCTGCCTTTCGTGGATGGTCTTCGTCTTTATCCTCGTCAGTCGCTGCGGGTGAGGTCTTACGAGAAGTCCCAGTACATTCTCCGGGTACAGGGACAACTCTCGACCCTCCACGCCTCGCTGGACAAGGCGAGGGATGATGTCACCCACGCGAAGGCGGAGACAGCGGCTGTCCAGAAGGATGCCGAGTCGAAGATCGCTCATGCGAAGGCCGGCTATGAGGCCATCCAGAAGGAAGCCTGGGAGGCCTTGTCGTCGGCGCAAGTGAAGCTCGACGACGCCCTTCGGTCGACCGTCACCGACGGGCGGGAGCGGGATGCTGCCCTCGAGGCCCAGCGCAAGGCCGAGGAGGAGGCCGCCCGGCTGAGGGAAGAGCTGGCCCGGGCGACGGAAGGCATCCGAGGGCTCCGGGGAGACCTCGATGCCGTCTCCCGCGAGCGCGACGCTCTGGCCACCTCGGAGGAGAAGGCTCGGACCCGCGCGACCTCCTTGGGCGTGGTGGCGATGAACCAGAGGAGGGCCCTCGAGGACGCGGGCAAGACCATCGAGGGCCTCGAGGCCAAGGTTAAGGACCAGTCCTCCGACCTTGACGACATCCGCCGCCAGCTCGAGGATACCGAGCAGGCCTACTCCACCCTGGACGTGCAGTCCCAAGGTGAGTGCTTCGGGTGCTGCAGAATCTGTCCTGCCTCGACCCTTTTTCTGCTTTTTTGGGTTTTAACTGTTGCGTGCTTGTTTTGGCAGAGCTTGCGGAGGAGAATGCCCGCGCCCACAAGGAACTAGACAATCTTCAGGGCCTCCTTGGCACTGAGGCGAACCTCAACGCGACGCTTGCGGCCGCCATCAACACCTTCTGCAACGACCTCTCGGTCAAGCCGGAGCCGGAGGTCGAGGGGGATGCTCGAGGGGACTCCTTGCTGCGCCGCTTCTACTCCATGACGCGGGGGGTGACGGAGAACGTCCGAGCCGCCCTGCATGTGGGCGTGAAGCGGGCCCTCGTGGTCGTCAACTCCCTCTACGACGTGGACCTCAACCTCGTTGTCGACGGGTTCGCCACCGACCCGAAGCTGACCGAGGAAGAGAACGACACGAAGTGCTAGGAGTTGATGGATCGCGCAGAGGTCCCTGGAGGCCTGCTTGCGAGACTCTTCGATCCCGAGGTGATCCCTTCGGTGGATGAGTCGCCCTCGGGAGGTGTCGACGGGTAGTCCCGAGCCTGCGAGCCATATCTGGACAAGAAGGTCCATGTAATAGTTAGGCCTTTGTACTGATACAATGCGATTTTGGCCAGCTCGTCGGCAGCTTCGTTGTACCAACGGGCTACGTGGTTGAGCTCGAGGCCATAGAATTTGTCCTCGAGCCTTCAGACCTCCTTGTAGTAAGCTTCCATCTTAGGGTCGTGGCAGCTCGAGTCTTTCATCACTTGGTCGATCGCCAACTGAGAGTCCCCTCGCACGTCGAGGCGTCAAACCCCGAGCTCGATGGCGATGCGCAGGCCGTTGACGAGGGCCTCGTACTCGGCGACGTTGTTGGAAGCGGGGAAGTGGAGGCAGATGACATATCGCATATGGACCCCTGAGGGTGATATGAATAGCAATCCGGCGCCTGCTCCCGTCTTCATCAACGATCCGTCGAAGTACATGGTCCAACGCTGGGGGTAGTTGGGTGTCGGTCCATTCTGCAACGAAATCTGCCAGTACCTGAGACTTGATGGCCTTGCGAGGGGCGTAGGAGAGGGTCTCCCCCATGAGCTCGGCGGACCACTTGGCAATCCTTCCCGATGCCTCCCGGTTCTGGATTATCTCTCCGAGGGGGAAAGATGAAATCACAGTGACCGGATGGCCCAGGAAATAGTGTTTGAGCTTCCGCCGAGTGAGGACGACCGCGTACAGCAGCTTCTGGATGTGGGGATACCTTGTCTTGGTTTCGTAAAGGACCTTGCTCACGAAGTAGACAGGCCTCTGAACCGGCAGGGCGTGTCCTTCCTCCTCCCTCTCGACCACTATGACCGCGCTGACTACCTGGGTAGTCGCTGCGACATAGAGCAAGAGGGGCTCGGCCGGGCTCGGGGGGGCCAAGACCGGGGGCGAGGTGAGCAAGGCCTTGAGCCTCGAGAGCGATTCCTCGGCTTCGGCGTTCCACGCGAAGTGTTCCGTCTTCTTCAGGAGTTGGTAAAGGGGTAGGGCCTTCTCTCCGAGCCTCGAGATGAAGCGACTGAGGGCGGCGAGGCACCCAGTAACCCTTTGCACGCTCCTGAGGTCGTTGATCGGGCCCATCCTCGTGATGACGGTTACCTTCTCGGGATTGGCCTCGATGCCGCGTTGGGAAACTATGTACCCTAAGAGCATGCCTCGAGGGACCCCGAAGACACACTTCTCAGGGTTTAGCTTTATGCGATTAGCCCTGAGGCACCCAAACGCGATCTCGAGGTCTCCGACCAGGTTTCAGACGGTTCTGGACTTGACCACGATGTCATCGACGTAGGCCTCGACGGTCGGCCCTATGTGTTTCCCGAAGACGTGGAGCATGCATCGCTGGTAGGTGGCCCCGGCGTTCCGCAAGCCGAAGGGCATGGTGAGGTAGCAAAACATGCCGAAGGGAGTGATGAAGGAGGTCGCGAGCTGATCGGACTCCTTCATCTTTATTTGGTGGTAGCCGGAATACGCATCGAGGAAGCAAAGGGTTTCACATCCCGAAGTGGAATCTACTATTTGGTCGATACGTGGTAAAGGAAAAGGAACTTTAGGACATGCTTTATTCAAACTGGTGTAGTCTACACACATCCTATCCTTCCCATTCTTTTTATTTACAAGCACGGGATTAGCTAACCACTCGGGATGATGTACCTCCTTGATGAATGCGGCCTTCAAAAGCTTGTCGATCTCCTCCCCGATGATCCTGCGCTTCTCCTCGTCGAAGCGGCGCATGCGTTGTTTCATCGGTTTGGACCCGGCTCGGATGTCCAAGGAGTGCTCGGCGACTTCCCTCGGGATGCCCGGCATGTCCGAGGGACTCCATGCAAATACGTCGGCGTTCGCACGAAGAAAGTTGACGAGCACGGCTTCCTATTTGGGCTCGAGGGTGGCACTGATCGTCAGCACCTTCCCATCCGCGAGGCCGGGGTCGAGCGGGACGGTCTTTGTGTCTTCCGCCGGCTTGAAGTTGCCAGCGTGGCGGTTGGGGTCGGGGATCTCTCCGGACAAATCGTCGAGGGTCGCGAGGATAGCCGAATCCTCACGAGCTTCGGCTTTGTCCACGCACTCGACGTCGCAGTCGTATGCGTGCTCGTAGGAGGTGTCGACGGTGATGACCCCCGAGGGCCCCGGCATCTTGAGCTTGAGGTAGGTGTAGTTCGGGACCGCCATGAACTTGGCGTATCCCGGTCTACCGATGATGGCGTGGTAGGTGCCTCGCCACGCGACCGCCTCGAAGGTCAGCTCTTCCTTTCGGAAGTTCGAGGGGACGCCGAAACAAACCGGCAGCTTGATGCGGCCGATCGGGAGTGCCTTCTTCCCCGGGACGATCTCGTGGAATCCCCCCGCGCTGGGCAGGAGCATGGTCCTCGGGATCCCCAGGAGGTCGAGGGTCTCGGCGTAGATGATGTTGAGGCTGCTCCCCCCATCCATGAGCACCTTGGTGAGGCGGGTGTTGAGGATGGTCGGGCCGACGACGAGCGGGTAAGCCCCCGCGTTGGGGACGTGCTCGGGGTGGTCGTCCTGATCGAAGGTGATCGGCGTGTGGGACCAGTCGAGGTACCGCGGGGCCTGGGCCCGAACGGAAAAGACTTCTCGACGCTCCCTCTTGCGCTGGCGCGTGGTGAGGCGAGTCGAGGGTCCCCCGTAGATCATGTAGCAGTCGTGGATCTCGGGGAAGCCTCCTTTTTTGACATCACCTCTGACGTGGGCGTCACAGGGCGGGTCTTCCTTGCCGTCGTCTCTCCTGAGGCCAGGAGGGATGAAGTGCTTTTGGAGCATGCGGCAGTCCTTGAGGCGGTGGTTGGCCGGCCCCATATGATAGGGGCAAGGCTCCTTCAGCATCTTATCGAAGACGACCCCGTCGGGAGGGGGCCCTCGAGGCTTCCGCTTGTCCGCCGCAGCGACAAGGTCGTCGGGCTCACCGTCGTGTTCGACGTTGGGCTCGACGTTGCGTCGGCCCGGTTGGTTCTTCTTCTTCTTCTTCTTCCAGCCGCCGTTGCCGTCGTTGTTCCTTCGGGGCCCCTTGTTTCTCTTGGGCCCATCGTCCGAGCGCCCGGGCTCCTCCGCCTTGCCCTTCCCGTTCCCTGGGGGAATCTGGAAGAGGGCGCCAACAGCTTCTTCGCCAGCTGCATAGTTGGCGATGACGTCCATGAGCTCGTTGGCGGTCTTGGGGGTGTTTCGCCCCAGCTCCCGCACCAACTCTTTGCAGGTTGTCCTGGCGATGAACGCCGTGATGACCTCGTGGTCGGAGATGTGGGTCAGTGCGGTGCGCTGCTTTGAGAATCGGCGGGTGAAGGCGCGGAGGGTCTCCTCTGGCTTCTGCTTGCAGCTGCGAAGGTCCCAGGAGTTGCCCGGCCGCTCGTAGGTGCCCTTGAAGTTGCCCTCGAAGATCCGGACCAGGTCGGACCAGTCCTGGATCAAGTCCGGGGGTAGCTCCTCGAGCCACCTTCGAGCGGTGTCGGAGAGGAACAGTGGGAGTTGCCAAATGATGACGAGGTCATCTTTGGCTCCACCCAGCTGGCACGCCAGCCTGAAGTCGGCAAGCGAGAGCTCTAGCTTGGTTTCGCCGTTGTACTTGACCAGGCTGGTGGGTGGTCGGAAATGTACGGGCAGGGAGGCCCACCGGATGGTTCTTCCGAAGACTCGGGGCCCCGGCGGCTCCGGAGACCGGCATCGGTCTTCGTCGCTGTCGTAGCGCCCACCTCGGTGAGCGCTATAGCCTCGAGCCTCGGCGTCTCCGTACCGACGTCGATTGTTCACTCGAGGGGGGAGGTCGTCGACGAGGCGTTCTTGAACCGGTCGTCGCTCGACCTGGCCCTGGGGCGCCTTGTTTTGGTGGACAGAGACCTCCCGATTCTGTCGAGGGGGCGCTGCTTGTCGCTCAGAGGCAGCCCCTCGACGCCTCGAGGCCGAGCTCTCCGCCTGCTGCACGGCCGCAGTTTGGAGCAGCCCCTGGATTTCGTCCCTGATACGCCGTGCCTGGGGGGTCGATGGCGCCGGCATGTCGCGGAGCAGCATCGCGGCTGCTACGACATTCTGGCTGGCGCGGTTGAAGACTCGAGGTTCGGCGTTCCCCTCCTCGACGATCTGCCAGTGGACCTCCCGGGCCCGCTCGCGAGCTCCTCTACCCTGAGGACGCCCTCGATCCCACTCGAGGGCGTGTTCGAGCTGCTGAAGACGCAGACGCTCCTCCTCGAGCTTGCTGAGAAGCTCTCGGACCTACGTAATCTGGACGTCGGGGGGGGGGGGGGGTGGATCGGCTCTCTCAGGACTTGGGGCAACGACATCTCGAGGTGGGTGGCATTGGCCCCTTCCCTTTCTTCGGTGGCCGCGGTATCGTCGACGTCGTCCTGGAGGTCGGTTTGCTCGTCGAGGTGGAAGCACTCCCGAGTGGAGTCGTAACTCTCGTCGGGAGAGTCCGAGTCGGGGTCGACGTGGTAGAAGCGGGGGAAGAGCCTACCCGTTTCTTCCTCCTCCAGGCGCCGCCATAACGTGCCCCATGTACGGGGCAGTTCTGGCTCGCCCGGTGAAGTGGTGGTGACGGGATCGGCCATCGCCCACGACGGAGTCCATGGAGACTCGTCGTATGTATGTATCCGCAGCCCTGCCAAAGCAGAGTAGAGTTCGCCACTGTTGCGAAGCCCGTATGGGAACGGGTCACGCGGCGGTGACGGGGTTGAGGGTGTCGGAGAAGCCAAGGGAGCCTCCGGGGACGACGACGTGACAGAGCCAAAGTCCCGCTCGGGGAGACGCCCGCCCTCGGCTCCAACTCCTAGAGTCCGAGTCGGGGTCGACGTGACATGGCCCCCTCTCCTAGGGGTCCGCTTGACCCACGCTTGTCGGCCGAGGGCGGGCGTCTCCCCGAGCGGGACTTTGGCTCTGTCACGTCGTCGTCCCCGGAGGCTCCCTTGGCTTCTCCGACACCCTCAACCCCGTCACCGCCGCGTGACCCGTTCCCATACGGGCTTCGCAACAGTGGCGAACTCTACTCTGCTTTGGCAGGGCTGCGGATACATACATACGACGAGTCTCCATGGACTCCGTCGTGGGCGATGGCCGATCCCGTCACCACCACTTCACCGGGCGAGCCAGAACTGCCCCGTACATGGGGCACGTTATGGCGGCGCCTGGAGGAGGAAGAAACGGGTAGGCTCTTCCCCCGCTTCTACCACGTCGACCCCGACTCGGACTCTCCCGACGAGAGTTACGACTCCACTCGGGAGTGCTTCCACCTCGACGAGCAAACCGACCTCCAGGACGACGTCGACGATACCGCGGCCACCGAAGAAAGGGAAGGGGCCAATGCCACCCCACCTCGAGATGTCGTTGCCCCAAGTCCTGAGAGAGCCGATCCACCCCCCCCCCCCCCGACGTCCAGATTACGTAGGTCCGAGAGCTTCTCAGCAAGCTCGAGGAGGAGCGTCTGCGTCTTCAGCAGCTCGAACACGCCCTCGAGTGGGATCGAGGGCGTCCTCAGGGTAGAGGAGCTCGCGAGCGGGCCCGGGAGGTCCACTGGCAGATCGTCGAGGAGGGGAACGCCGAACCTCGAGTCTTCAACCGCGCCAGCCAGAATGTCGTAGCAGCCGCGATGCTGCTCCGCGACATGCCGGCGCCATCGACCCCCCAGGCACGGCGTATCAGGGACGAAATCCAGGGGCTGCTCCAAACTGCGGCCGTGCAGCAGGCGGAGAGCTCGGCCTCGAGGCGTCGAGGGGCTGCCTCTGAGCGACAAGCAGCGCCCCCTCGACAGAATCGGGAGGTCTCTGTCCACCAAATCAAGAACGCCTCGTCGACGACCTCCTCCCTCGAGTGAACAATCGACGTCGGTACGGAGACGCCGAGGCTCGAGGCTATAGCGCTCACCGAGGTGGGCGCTACGACAGCGACGAAGACCGATGCCGGTCTCCGGAGCCGCCGGGGCCCCGAGTCTTCGGAAGAACCATCCGGTGGGCCTCCCTGCCCGTACGTTTCCGACCACCCACCAGCCTGGTCAAGTACAACGGCGAAACCAAGCTAGAGCTCTGGCTTGCCGACTTCAGGCTGGCGTGCCAGCTGGGTGGAGCCAAAGATGACGTCGTCATCATTCGACAACTCCCACTGTTCCTCTCCGACACCGCTCGAAGGTGGCTCGAGGAGCTACCCCCGGACTTGATCCAGGACTGGTCCGACCTGGTCCGGATCTTCGAGGGCAACTTCAAGGGCACCTACGAGCGGCCGAGCAACTCCTGGGACCTTCGCAGCTGCAAGCAGAAGCCAGAGGAGACCCTCCGCGCCTTCACCCGCCGATTCTCAAAGCAGCGCACCGCACTGACCCACATCTCCGACCACGAGGTCATCACGGCGTTCATCGCCGGGACAACCTGCAAAGAGTTGGTGCGGGAGCTGGGGCGAAACACCCCCAAGACCGCCAACGAGCTCATGGACGTCATCGCCAACTACGCAGCTGGCGAAGAAGTTGTTGGCGCCTTCTTCCAGATTCCCCCAGGGAACGGGAAGGGCAAGGCGGAGGAGCCCGGGGGCTCGGACGATGGGCCCAAGAGAAACAAGGGGCCTAGAAGGAACAACGACGGCAACGGCAGCCGGAAGAAGAAGAAGAAGAAGAAGAACCAACCGGGCCGACGCAACGTCGAGCCCAACGTCGAACACGATGGTGAGCCCGACGACCTTATCGCTGCGGCGGACAAGCGGAAGCCTCGAGGGCCCCCTCCCGACGGGGGCGTCTTCGATAAGATGCTGAAGGAGCCTTGCCCCTATCATATGGGGCCGGCCAACCACCGCCTCGAGGACTGCCGCATGCTCCGAAAGCACTTCGTCCCTCCTGGCCTCAGGAGAGACGACGGCAAGGAAGACCCGCCTTGTGACGCCCACGTCAGGGGTGATGTCAAAAAAGGAGGCTTCCCCGAGATCCACAACTGCTACATGATCTACGGGGGACCCTCGACTCGCCTCACCACGCGCCAGCGCAAGAAGGAGTCCGATCAGCTCGCGACCTCCTTCATCACTCCCTTCGGTATGTTTTGCTACCTCACCATGCCCTTTGGCTTGCGGAACGCCGGGGCCACCTACCAGCGATGCATGCTCCACGTCTTCGGGAAACACATAGGGCCGACCGTCGAGGCCTACGTCGATGACATCGTGGTCAAGTCCAGAACCGTCTGAAACCTGGTCGGAGACCTCGAGATCGCGTTTGGGTGCCTCAGGGCTAATCGCATAAAGCTAAACCCTGAGAAGTGTGTCTTCGGGGTCCCTCGAGGCATGCTCTTAGGGTACATAGTTTCCCAACGCGGCATCGAGGCCAATCCCGAGAAGGTAACCGCCATCACGAGGATGGGCCCGATCAACGACCTCAGGAGCGTGCAAAGGGTTACTGGGTGCCTCGCCGCCCTCAGTTGCTTCATCTCGAGGCTCGGAGAGAAGGCCCTACCCCTTTACCAACTCCTGAAGAAGACGGAACACTTCGCGTGGAACGCCGAAGCCGAGGAATCGCTCTCGAGGCTCAAGGCCTTGCTCACCTCGCCCCCGGTCTTGGCCCCCCCGAGCCCGGCCGAGCCCCTCTTGCTCTATGTCGCAGCGACTACCCAGGTAGTCAGCGCGGTCATAGTGGTCGAGAGGGAGGAGGAAGGACACGCCCTGCCGGTTCAGAGGCCTGTCTACTTCATGAGCGAGGTCCTTTCCGAGACCAAGACGAGGTATCCCCACATCCAGAAGCTGCTGTACGCGGTCGTCCTCACTCGACGGAAGCTCAAACACTATTTCCTGGGCCATCCGGTCACTGTGATTTCATCTTTCCCTCTCGGAGAGATAATCCAGAACCGGGAGGCATCGGGAAGGATCGCCAAGTGGTCCGCCGAGCTCATGGGGGAGACCCTCTCCTACGCCCCTCGCAAGGCCATCAAGTCTCAGGTACTGGCAGATTTCGTTGCAGAATGGACCGACACCCAACTACCCCCAGCGTTGGACCATGTACATCGACGGATCGTTGATGAAGACGGGAGCAGGCGCCGGATTGCTATTCATATCACCCTCAGGGGTCCATATGCGATATGTCATCCGCCTCCACTTCCCCGCTTCCAACAACGTCGCCGAGTACGAGGCCCTCGTCAACGGCCTGCGCATCGCCATCGAGCTCGGGGTTCGACGCCTCGACGTGCGAGGGGACTCTCAGTTGGTGATCGACCAAGTGATGAAAGACTCGAGCTGCCACGACCCTAAGATGGAAGCTTACTGCAAGGAGGTCCGAAGGCTCGAGGACAAGTTCTATGGCCTCGAGCTCAACCACGTAGCCCGTCGGTACAACGAAGCTGCCGACGAGCTGGCCAAAATCGCGTCTACTCGAGGGACGATGCCCCCCCCCCCGACATCTTCTCGAGGGATCTGCACACACCATCCGTTGACCTAGGCTCGGGGGCTCCCGCCCTCGAGCAAGGGGTCGACCCACCCCCCTCGACCGATCCCCCCTCGAGCGGGGGAGAGGTCATGGAGATTGATGGGGCCGCCGCGGTGCCAACCCCTCCGACGGATTGGCGCGCGCCTTACCTCGAGTACCTGACGCGAGGCGAACTCCCGGAAGACCGCACGGAAGCCCGTCGAGTAGCTCGGCGGGCCAAAACCTACGTCTTGTACGGAGACGGCCGCGAGCTATATCGACGTAGCCCGTCGGGTGTACTTCAACGCTGCCTCACCCTCGAGGAGGGGAGGGCATTGCTGAAGGACCTACACTCGGGGGCTTGTGGCCACCACGCGGCGCCGAGGACGCTGGTAGGAGGTGCCTTTCGACAGGGCTTCTACTGGCCGACGGCTGTCAACGACGCCACCAAACTCATTCGATCCTGCCAGGGATGCCAATTCTACGCCAGGCAGACCCACCTACCCGCCCAAGCTCTTCAGATGATACCCATAACCTGGCCGTTCGCAGTATGGGGGCTCGACATGGTCAGTCCCCTAAAAAGAACCAAGGGTGGGCACACTCACCTTCTCGTGGCTATCGACAAATTCTCGAAGTGGATCGAGGCTCGACCCATCGCCAATATCCAGTCTCGGCAAGCCGTGCTATTCTTCACTGACATCATCCACCGCTTCGGGGTCCCCAACGTCATCATCACCGACAACGGCACGCAGTTTATCGGCCAAAAGTTCCTGGACTTCTGTGACCACCACCACATCAGGGTGAATTGGTCCGCAGTTGCCCACCCTCAAACCAACGGTCAGGTCGAGCGTGCCAACGGTATGGTTTTGCAGGGCCTCAAGCCAAGGATCTTCGACCGGCTGAACAGACATGGAAGGAGATGGGTCGATGAGCTGCCCGCTGTGCTATGGAGTCTCCGAACAACACCGAGTCGAGCCACGGGGTTATCCCCATTCTTCCTGGTCTATGGGTCCGAGGCCGTCCTCCCGACTAACCTCGAGTACGGGTCCCCTCGACTGAAAGCCTACAACGAGCAAGCCAACACGGTAGCCCGAGAGGACTCCCTCAACCAGCTCAAGGAAGCCCGTGACATGGCCCTCTTCAAGTCGGCACGGTACCAGCAGACGCTGTGGCGCTACCACGACAAAAACGTGCGCAAAAGGGACCTCAACGTCGGCGACCTCGTTTTGCGCCGTCGACAAAGCAACAAGGGGCGTCACAAGTTGACACCACCTTGGGAGGGACCCTTCATCGTGGGAGAGGTGCTGAAGCCCGGCACTTACAAACTGAAGAACGAGAAGGGCGAGATCTTCACCAACGCGTGGAACATCGAACAGCTACGTCGCTTCTATCCCTGAGGCCCCAGGGCCTTGTACATTTTCGCATTTATGTACAAATTCTCGAATGAATAAAATGTTCTCGAAACACATTTCACGTTCGTTCGTAGCTCTAAGGTAGCCTCGACTTTGCCTCAGCAAAGTCGAGCTCCCCTCGGGGCTGTTAGGAGGGCACCCCCCTCCTAAGTCCCCGAAAAACCCGTACGCTTTTTCGAAACTCGACCCTCCCTCTCGATCTTTGCCTCGAGTGCGCTTCATAACTAAGTAAAGGCGCCTCGAACTCCCTAAGGGTCGAGGGTGTCGTCGAGCCAGGGACCCACCTACGCCCCAGGGCTACGGTATCCCCACTCGCCACCCCCCTTCCAGGGATACGAGCGTGCGTCGAATACTTAAGTTCACAAGCGTCGACTTAGGCAAAGAAAAGCAGAGAAATCTCGAGAAGTAGAAATAACGAGACGAACCCGTCTATAGCACTAAAGTAGCCCCGACTTTGCCTCAGCAAAGTCGAGCCTCCCTTGGGGGCTAACAGGGGGGGCACCCCCTCCTAAGTCCCCGAAAAACTCGAACATTTTTTCGAAACTCGACTCTCCCTCTCGTTCTTTCCCTCGAGTACGCTTCATAACTAAGCAAAGGCGCCTCGAACTCCCTAAGGGTCGAGAGTGTCGTCGAGCCAGGGACCCACCTACGCCCCAGGGCTACGGTATCCCCGCTCGCCACCCCCCCTTCCAGGGATACGGGCGTGCGTCCAACGCTTAGTTCACAGGCATCGACTCAGGCAAAGAAAAGCAGGGAAAGCTCGAAAAAACAAGATTAACTTTGTGCATATCGATCAAAATGCATTATACACAAAAAGCCCTCGGGGGCTTGGCATTGTATCAGTACAAAGGCCTAACTATTACATGGACCTTCTTGTCCAGATATGGCTCGCAGGCCCGGGACTACCCGTCGACACCTCCCGAGGGCGACTCATCCACCGAAGGGATCACCTCGGGCTCGAAGAGTCTCGCAAGCAGGCCTCCAGGCACCTCTGCGCGATCCATCAACTCCTGGCACTTCGCGTCGTTCTCTTCCTCGGTCAGCTTCGGGTCGGTGGCGAACCCGTCGACAACGAGGTTGAGGTCCACGTCGTAGAGGGAGTTGACGACCGCGAGGGCCCGCTTCACGCCCACATGCAGGGCGACTCGGACGTTCTCCGTCACCCCCCGCGTCATGGAGTAGAAGCGGCGCAGCAAGGAGTCCCCTCGAGCATCCCCCTCGACCTCCGGCTCCGGCTTGACCGAGAGGTCGTTGCAGAAGGTGTTGATGGCGGCCGCAAGCGTCGCGTTGAGGTTCGCCTCAGTGCCAAGGAGGCCCTGAAGATTGTCTAGTTCCTTGTGGGCGCGGGCATTCTCCTCCGCAAGCTCTGCTAAAACAAGCACGCAATAGTTAAAACCCAAAAAAGCAGCAAAAGGGTCGAGGCAGGACAAATTCTGCAGCACCCGAAGCACTCACCTTGGGCCGGCACGTCCAGGGTGGAGTAGGCCTGCTCAGTATCCTCGAGCTGGCGGCGGATGTCGTCAAGGTCGGAGGACTGGTCCTTAACCTTGGCCTCGAGGCCCTCGATGGTATTGCCCGCGTCCTCGAGGGCCCTCCTCTAGTTCATCGCCACCACGCCCAAGGAGGTCGCGCGGGTCCGAGCCTTCTCCTCCGAGGTGGCCAGAGCGTCGCGCTCGCGGGAGACGGCGTCGAGGTCTCCCCGGAGCCCTCGGATGCCTTCCGTCGCCCGGGCCAGCTCTTCCCTCAGCCGGGCGGCCTCCTCCTCGGCCTTGCGCTGGGCCTCGAGGGCAGCATCCCGCTCCCGCCCGACGGTGACGGTCGACCGAAGGGCGTCGTCGAGCTTCACTTGCGCCGACGACAAGGCCTCCTAGGCTTCCTTCTGGATGGCCTCGTAGCCGGCCTTCGCATGAGCGATCTTCGACTCGGCATCCTTCTGGACAGCCGCTGTCTCCGCCTTCGCGCGGGTGACATCATCCCTCGCCTTGTCCAGCGAGGCGTGGAGGGTCGAGAGTTGTCCCTGTACCCGGAGAATGTACTGGGACTTCTCGTAAGACCTCACCCGCAGCGACTGACGAGGATAAAGACGAAGACCGTCAACGAAAGGCAGCCAGACAATTCAAGTACAATCTAAGATGGGACAGAACTTACCTCCATTCCCTCGCGTATGTCCGCGGCGGCGACCTGCGCAGCGCGACGTACCGAGCACTCAAACAAGGCCCGGTACTCCTCGACGTTTTCCCACCGTCGGAGCTCGGCCTGGTCGTCGAGCATGAGGAAAACCCGCTCGGGGTCTCGAGGGTCCGCCACCTCGAGAACCTCCTGGCCCCACACCGCGCTGCGGGCGGCGATCCTCTGCTCGACCGTCCCCGTGACGTCATTGCGCAGGTCCCCCCCTCCTCGATAAGCGGAAAGGGGCGAGGCTTCCTCCGCCTGTCCTCTCCCGTCCTCTGGGCCGCCTCGCGAGGACGTCGATGGCCCCGCCAAGCCATCGCCATCGGTAGAAGAAGACCCCGGCCAGCAAGACGGTCCTGCGCGATGAAGGACCCCAAAAAGTTAACACCCAGCAAGTCGAACCCACCGCATCTCGAGCGAGTTGAAGTGTGACTTACCTCGGGATAGCGGCCCCCCCAACCTCGAGGGGAGGCTGAGCCACCTCCGGCTCCGCCCGAGGAGCCACGATGATGGCCATTTCCGCCGGGTCCACCAGCTCGGCCACCATCTCGTCCACCTGGGCGGGGGTGGACTCCATCAACATCCCGCCCTGCGCCGGCGCGGGCGTTCCCTCGGCGCGATCGACCGGACCTCCCGCCTCGAGCCCCAACGTCGTCGAGGGACCCTCGGGCGCGGCGGCAGTCGTACCCTCGCGCTCGAGCTGGAGTCGACCTCCAGCGCAGCCAGACCCTCGGGCCAACGCCCCGGCGTTGGGTGAGCCGGGACCTCCCGCTCGTTCGCAGGGGCCTGAGGCCCGACCACCTCAACCTCCACGGCCGCGACCGCCGTCGTCGAAAGCTCCGCGCACCCCAGGGCGCCAGATGCGACTTCTTCCGACGGCCGCACGGGCGCCACGACCGTCGCTTCGGCCACCACCGTCGGCGGGTTCGCCTCCTCCGTCGCCGGAGCAGATGCCGAGGCCCCCTGCGCCTTCCCCCGCGCCATCGCCTCTTGGGCCGTGGCTACCCATGCCGCCTCGGGGGTAACCGTCGAAGGGGGCGGGGCGGCCGGACCGACCTCGGCGGCCGCTTGGGCCGCGGCCCCCGTCTTCAGCTTCTTGGCGGGGGCGAGGGGCGCGGCAACCTGCGGGCGCTTCGACCTGAAAAAGAAACACGTGCGCGACCGTAAGCACGGGTCATTATCGACAAAAAGAAAATACAGACAACGTCTATGAAAGCAACTTACCCCCTCGGAGCCCGGCGCTTCGGCGCGGTGACCGTCGAGCTGGTCGAGCTCTGGAGCACCACTGCCCGGGGGGCGGGGGTCGAGGCGGCTCTCGGCGCCTTCTCCCAGGCAGGGGCCGGCGCGCCACCGTCGTCTTCTTGCCGGTCCCCACATGCGCCGCCGGGCCCGGCGCCCGTGCGCTCGACGCAGCAGGCTTCGGAGGCTCGCTCGATCGACTCCTCGACGGCGGCGCTACCTTCGTCCCCTTGCCGGTCCCCACCTGCGCCGGTGGGCCCGGCACCCGTGCGCTCGACGCGCCGGGCGTCGGGGGCTCGCTCGATCGACCCCCCGACGAGGGCCGCGACGCCTGCGACCGCGTTTGCCGCGGCGCGAGTTCCTTAGAAGCCACGGGGCGCTCCGCCCGTGGCCCAGCTTCAACGGAAGGGGCCGACCCCGAGGTCGACACCTCCCCTCCACCAGTTACAATGGCCGCCTGCTCAGGCACCGTCTCCTCCTCCTCCTCCAAATCACTCCAGTTCGTATCTTCCTCCTCCTCGTCCTCCTCTTCCGAGGGCGACAACTCCTCCTCGATGCCCAACCGCCTCTGTTGGGCCCGACGCTGATCTCTCAGCTCCTTCTCCCGAGCCTTCCTGGCCGTCTTCGCCTTGGCCTTGTCCTTGTCGGCCTTCTGCTTCTCCCCGCGGAGGCGATTCGCCTCTTTCGTGGCCCGGCCCTCCTTCACCGGCGGAGGCGAGGGTCGGTAGGACACATTCCCCTGCGGAATGTGAGACGGTTAGAGCACGAGCAGAAAAGACGAAAGGGGCGAGAGCGAGGACTCTAACCGAAGGAAAGGATCTTACCAGCTCAAAGAAGCCCTCGTCCGGCTTCATGGGGATCTTCGCGACGTTCTTGGGGTCGAACCCCCCCGCGAAGAAACGGCGAACGCGGCCGACCACCCGGTCCGGGGCCAGTTCTTCTTCGACGAAGCGGCAGCCCGAGAGATCGACCCCCGGACCCATCTCGTCGATGCGGAGGGGTCGAGCCATCAGCGGCACAACCCGCCGTCGGTGGAACGCCGACGCGACGATCTCCACGGTAAGCCCCTTCTCCTTCAGACGCTTGAGCGCGTCCACCAAGCCGTCGAGGTGCTTCTGCTTGTCCGTCGGGACGCCATACCCCCAGCGGTCGGGCTCGGCATCGAGTGTCCTCCCGGTGTACGCCGGGAGCAGATCGTCATCGTTCCTCAGGTAGAACCATCCGGAGTGCCATCCGGAGTGGCTCGAGGACGGGTTCGCCGGGAGCCAAAACTTCGGCCGCTTGACGGAGATGCTGCAGCACCCGACTCTGACCATCCGGCGGGTGCCCTTGTTGACCGAGGCATGGAAGATGGTGGCCTTGAAGATGTGGAGCCACAGCTCCCAGTGGGGCTCGATCCCCAGGTAGCCCTCGCACACCGCTGCGAAGACCGCCGCCTGGCTGACTCTGTTGGGGGTGAGGTGCTGGAGCTCCACGCCGTAATGGTAGAGGAGCACGCGTAGAAAGCGGCTGGGTGGGGCACCTAGTCCCGCCCGGTGGAAGACCTCGAACGACACCATGTACCCCTCCGGCGGGTTGGGCGCGGCGTGGTCCCGCGGCGGAACTATCCACTCTGGCCTCTCCGCCGTGGTAATGGGCCGGAGAAGACCACTCTCCACCAATCCCGCCAGATGCGAGTGACGGACCGAGGAGGCGGGCCAGTCATCGGCGCCGACGAGCGCAAAAGTGGCCATGGGGACGGCGGTTTGCTCGGACTTGGAGGCGGATGGTACGTTTCCTATCTTTCCCTTTCTCTCTCGCTCGCGCAGAGTTCCTGCTCGCGGGACGCCTAAGGCAGAGGCGGAGAGAAGAAGGCAAGGAAGGCGAAGGCAAGGAGGCAGGGGAGCAAGTGCGCGGAAAAAGCACCAGACCCCTCACCTTCACTACTTATACGCGGGAGGCCAATGGACGGGTCCGGCAACAGGCAAGAGAATCTCCGCATTTAATTATCCTGTACTCCCTTCCTCGTATTCCCTCCAGGATAAGGCGTCCCGTCCCATCATCGGGCTCCGCGCCGCACTCCGCCCTGCAACCGCACTGTTGCGCCGAACGGACACCGCCTAAAAAGGCGCGCGGCCGGAAACGTCGTCTTCGAGGGTAAGGAATCTTGAGGCAGCGAGAGCTGGCCCTCGAAAGAGGGTTCGACAGCTACCCTCGAGTACCCGAGGCCAGAAATGACCTCGGGTTAGGACCTCGGTCCACCCCCAAAATCTCGAGGGGACAAAGGCCGGCCTACGAACGGGCTCGATAGCCCCCCTCGAGTACCCGAGGCCTGACAAGGTCTCGGGTCGTCAACTGCAGTTCGTTCCATGGCCTCAAAGTGATAAAGGCTGGCCCGTCCGGGGGTTCGACAGCCCCCCTCGAGAGCTCCGGCACAGGTATGTCCCCAAGTTCAATACAACAACCACCTGCTTTTCCCCTCGGCGGTCCACAAGGCAGGACTCCTCCTCCTGAGGATAGCGTCGGATGACGAACCATCCGTCAAATCTCGAGGGAGCGAAGGCTGGCCCTTACATAGGGTTCGACAGCCGCCCTCGAGTACCTGAGGTCAGGAAGGACCCATGGTTAACGGACTCCGGTCCACCCCCAAATCTTGAGGGAGCGAAGGCTGGCTCCACGAACGGAGTTCGACAGCCGCCCTCGAGTACACGAGTCAGGGATGTCCCGGTAGCTCGAGAACGAACCCTCGAGGCTCCCTGGGACATATCCGAGGCATACCTAGGAACACCTAAGGATCCCTACGCTGGGAGGCATCGAGCCACCAACTCCTATCGAATGGGGTTGGCACCTTGGTGATCCAAATGGTCGTGCTTAGCAAGCCGTACGGCTTGCTTAACAATGAGAACGCCTCCGGGCCACTAGTCGACCCCCATCGAACAGGGTCGAGTTCTCACTCGGATTTTTACCCGCACAGGGCACCATTTCTAATGGACTCATGCCCGAGAATAGCTCACCGAGGACTTCGGGCTCGTCCTAACGAGGATAGCGCGATGCTCTTCACCCCACAATCCGAACGAAAGGATTCGTGGGAAGGACGCTATGGGGTAGTGAAGGCCTAGCCATTCGAGGGCTCGAGGGCCCGACTACGCACGGCACCCCTCGACGAAAGAGGGTCGAAAAACTCGTAACCTGGCAGACAGAGTCGGCCTATCGGGCGGGGCGCTCTGACTCCAGTGGTGCTCGAGGGAGCGAAGGCTGGCCCTCGGTAGGGTTCGACAGCCGCCCTCGAACACTTCTCTTTTCAGGGAAAGGAATAGAACCGACCCGTCCACAGGGTGCACGTCTCCATGTATCCTTAAAAGACCCCTCTATACAACGTATTTTAGCCCCCAGAGGAGTTCTAAATCACTCCTCTGGGGCCTCGGGGGCTACCCCCGCAGGGTGCGCTCGCGCGTACCCCGCGGAGAATCGGATTTCTCACTAACCCTACAGGCCAAGGACAAAACCTCCGGGCAATCCTTACTCCCTCCGAGAAACGCGTATCATAGCCCCCCAGAGGAGTTCTAAATCACTCCTCTGGGGCCTCGGGGCTACTGTCGGGTACGAAGGTAAGGGGTACCCTAAACCCTTCGATAAATTAACGCTAAACATAGCAACCATTTTTAAGACAAGGACCAGCCCACTACTCGGTAAGACGCGGCCCATCAATCGAGGGCCCCCTCTACACCAACTGCGGCAACAAGCCACGGGCCGGCTCCACCTCGACGACGGACGAGGGGGCAAGCGAATGACCCCCGGCTCCACCTCGATGACGGACGAGGGGTCGAACGATCGACCCCCCGACCTCGACCCCTCGACCTCTACCTCGACCAGGGGTCGAGCGAACGACCCCCGGACAAAGGGCTCGATTAATCCAACTGCTCCGGCATGGGTTAAAGTGAACCCACCTAAAGACATGGGCGCCCGCGTCCGCTGTCAAATCCGCCAACTCCCCGTCAGGTCCCCGATTCCTGTCAACTGTGCCGCCACTGTCGCCACTACGCGAGTACGGACTCCAACAGTACCCCTCGGAAAGTGAACAGTGCGACCCTCGACGACGGCTTTGGGAACGCGACAAGAGCCACACAGGGCTCGACCCCCTCCCTCGACCGGGGGGCTCGACCCCCCTCTCTTCAACAACTCCGGTACGGAAGCCGTCCCATCCGCCCCGTCCCGCTCCGGCCGTGGGACTCGTGCCCGCCTGCGGACGCTGCACTGCGACGACTTCTACTGCCGCCACGACCGGGGACGCCTGAAGGACGGGAAGGCCATGCCGCCACAGTGCTCAACGTCTTTCCGCCAACACTGTGTCGCGGATACGTCGCCCATACTTCTACTGTTAGGACCTTGTACCCTCGGGTCTCCCCTTGGTCTATAAAAGGGGACACCGAGGTAGAGTAGGGGGATCGGCTCCTACCTCTTCTGGGACTCTTCCATTTTCTCAGAGATCGGACTTTCGTTCTCAGGGACCCTAGTTCAGATTCTGACACTCCACACACCCCGCCACTCGATCGACCCCTCGGGTGGCCGACTCCGTGTAACACAGCTTGTACCCCCCTGTACGAGCACGCTTCGGGTGCGAGATAATACAAGTCATCCTCCCCCCGCTGGACGTAGGGCCTTCTTTGCCCGAACCAGGATAAACCTTGTGTCCATCTTGCATCACGTCTGAGAGAGGGAGCACGCGATATACAAATTTACTCGTTGGTGGTCTTGACCCCCGGTCATAACATCGACAAGTCAAACTATCTCAACTTTGACCAAAGTTATATGCCAATATAATAATATTTATGATGTCAACTAAGTAATATTAGATTCGTTACTAATTATATTTTCATAACATGTCTATTTAATATTATAAATATTTATAATTTTTTCTATAATTATTGATCAAATTTGAGATGATTTGATTCTTTAAGATTCTTGAAACGTCTTATAATTTAGGACTGAAGGAGTGTGTCATAATTTAGGACTGAAGGAGTGTGTCAGTTTTTTCGTCTGAAAGTGAAAGGGGGTAGTACCAGTCTAGTATCTTGGGCGGCCATCACTTCTCTTGCTCCTGTGTTTGATGATATAGCAGCGGCAGAACAGTGTGGGAGCACACCATGTGTACATGGTCATAGGGTGCTTTTCATAGTGCTGCCGCCTACTGCTTCAGTGAGGCAGGCATCACTGCTAGTAAAAGGGCTTGCTTGGATTTCTGATTATAATCCTTCTGAAAGTCAAATAACGAAACTATCAATCAACTTATTTTTTTAGAGTAACTAAAGGAAACAAAACCATATTCTTTATTTCCTTTCTCTGAATAAAGGAGGCGTGAAAGACTAATCGATCGATCCAATTTTGTTTAGGAAAGAATTGAGCATGCATGCATCCAAATTCATGCCCTTTGATTACTTTTGAAGCACCTGCGATGGCACTGATGCGTCACTCCTTATACGTTACGTAATCCCTTTGACCAAAACTAAACGTCATATTTGATTTTAAGCGGTTATCTGATGTTTTTTTAAAAAAAAAAACTTATATTTGACCACTGCTTATTTCTTTTAGAATAAAGTTTTGAAACGCTTCATATTTATTAGACTTTGTAAGCGATAGTTTTAATAGAAATGTACACTGTAACTCGTATGTTTTCCAAACTGAAATAGTTTGAAGCCACTGATGTTTGTTGGTTTGTTTTGTTATTACTATGGAGGGCTAATGACTTGCAAGATCGTCTAATAAAACCGGTTCAGATGTTTTAAACTAGGACTAGAATAGAAGGGGTATGAAAAATGTACATTGCCTACTACAGTGCATGCATGATGCTTGTGGTTGACAATTAACATCGCCTCCAGTACTAGTAGTAGTTTTCTTTCTGAATTTGGCCCTTGTTTAATTTCACTCAAAATTCCAAAACTTTACAAGATTCTCCATCACATCGAATATTTGAACGCATACATGTAAGTATACAGTTTATCTGTAATTTGCGAGATAAATTTTTTACGAGTACTTATTCCATGATTAGATAATAATTATCACATACAAACAAAAGTGTTACCGTCCTCTTTTTTCAAATCTTTACGGAACTAAATAAGGGCAGGCAGCACATTGTGGGAGCCACAGCACACATGTACACCATGTGTGTATATGACCGATCCCTTGGGCATCAGCAGCTACAGGCATATCCGATGGCAGGAGAGCATACGGAATCTAGCAGACGGGCCAATTATTTGTTCAGTCCAAGAGAGTAGGCACTGAATGAATGATGTAGCCGTTGTTGATATGTAGTACTCCTACCTCCGTCCGTCTGTCAAATAATGCAACTTCTAAGAGACTGAATAATGCAACCCATAATATTAAGTTGATGTACAACCAGTAAGCAATAAAAAATGTAGAGTAGTAAAATACGTTGTATTCTTAAATGCATAACAAAATTAATTAATGTACTAGAAAAGTCAAAATAAGTTATTATATATAACAAAAATTAAGGCGAATTTATAATTTACTAATTTATAACAGGAGGAGAACAGCGAATAGAATAGAAGAAGATATAATAATTCTGCATGTGTCGTGTCCCATGAAAGGTCCAATCGGTGATCGGTCTATCACTTGCTCAAGCTATTATTAACCGAAAGCAGCGGTAGGGAGTATCCACTCGATCGGACTATCCGAGTTGGAGGCCCAACATGCAAACCCACTGTTCGCTTTTCAAGTGTTCTCTCCGTCCCTTCTCAAATGTTGCCATGGTATTCATGGTCATCAAACTTCTATAAGTTTGACTAGGATTGTTAGAAAATATTAGTAACATTTGTATCTCTAAATAAGTTTAGTGTGAAAATAGATTCCACGATCTATCTAGCTATACTAATTATATATCATAAGTGTTAATATTTTATTGTATTGGTTAAAATTGTGTATGTTTGACTTCATAGGAAATGAGAACGATACCCTCTCCTACAATAGAGGTAGCTTTGGAAGTGAGAATGATATTCCCTCTCTCCTAAAATAGAAGTCTTTATGGAATACGTATGGGTTAAAGTTTCTCAACTTTAATTAAGGACATGTTTGGTTTACCCCCTAAAGTTTAGTGATACCTAAAATTTAATATCCCTAAAGTTTAGTGCATCAACTAAAGTTTAGGGGGCATTTTAGGGGGGTGTTTGGTAGTTTAGGGCCTAAAATCACCTAAGTTTAGCTACTAAAGTTTAGGGGGCTGTAACTAAACACCCCCTAAGTTTGTAAAAAAAATGCGTACAACACTCATATACGGCAAATTTGCAACCTCATTTTTTGGGATTAAGTTCATTGGAGACTCAGGTGACAGTGACGGAGTGTTTTCAATATATATAAACAGTTAAACTATCATTTTTTAACGGTACAACGCACGTCTAGAGTTGAATTATCGTACGACACATGATCCTAGCTTATATATTAATTATTAAAACAGTGGAAAGTGAAAAAACATGATTGTATAACAAAGTAGTAAAGTAAAAATTGATGTATTATAAAATAATAATACATAAAAAAAGGAGTTGGAAGGAGGGGGAAGAGTAAAAAAGTGAAAAACGATGTGTATAATAAAATAGTAAGAGTTTGCATGAGGGTCTTTATCGACGACTTAAATTACAAGAGAGCCACCAGCCCAGCCTGCTAACTCCTGCCCCCCAAAGCTAGGGTTACAGGCCCCAGCGAGAAGAGGGATAGAACCTCCTTTTTACGCCAGTTTAGCACTCTTTAAATAATCCTTCCGGTACTATTTTTTTTCTCTTTTTCCTGCGACGAAGTTGAACACATACATGTATACACGGCATGTGTACTCTTATATTGATTTATTTATTTATACCCCGTGTGTTAGCGCATGGGCCTTACTGGGCCTGTTCGTTGCATTGAATCGATCAAAACGGGCCTCAGATGGGCTATAGAGGCCCTTGGAGTGGATTCAGACCATACGCATCTGTCACGTAGCTAATCCGGCTCCTATAGAAAAGCATGCATGTGTATACAACGTGAGTAGGTACACCGTAGACCGTACACTGCCGCTGTGCCTTTCTACAAATATCTTTTTTCCCTAGCATAAAAACGAATGTGCTTAATTAAAAACAGGATACGCATGTGCACTTTCGTATGAGTGATAGCGAGAGGTGCTTCCACTCATCGAGACGTGGCTCATCTATGCTCCATTAGTTTTATTACTCGCTCCGTTCCAAATTATACTTCGTTTAACTTTTTCGACCACAAATTTAATCACTTTCGTATTCAAATTTTTTGTAAATATCATTTCTTTGAGCGTGGTTTGTTTATTTAATAAATATTCTACATAAATGACTATGTTTGCGTAATTTTTTTTTGAATAAGACGAGTGATCAAACTTAGGGTCAAAAAATCAAACGAATTATAAATTTAAACGGAGTGACTATTAGTTAATTAGGTCGTTTCGCTGAATTTAGGTTATGCTTAATGTTTGTTCGTTCCTTAAAAAATAGTACTGAAGTAATACTGATGAACATGCCTTAATTACGCATCATACCTTTTGGCTCGACAAAAAGAACGACAAATAAATCTATATCTATACCTATTAATAAAGAGCCAAAAATTTTAGCTCTTTTTTGGGTCCAGCCCATTCAATATATACTAACCGTCGACCACTCACTTGCTTTCGGCCCACTCGCTAAAAATCCCCGGACGCCGCCCGCCTCCCCGCGTCGCCGGTGCAAAGCTTCCATCCCGGACCACCGCTGCTCCTATCATGCGCCTCAGCGCCGGACACTCCTACCTTCGCGAGGCCTAGGCTGGTCAACTCCCATATAAAAAAATTGAGATAGGACACCCAAATAACAAAGGAAGGATTAATACCAATACCAAATAAAACCAGAAGGCCCAAAATCAGCGCAGCTGCGTTCCTCATATCTATGGCATCCCTATCACATCCATAGAACAATGAATATTTCAGAATACGAATCGAGACATGCAAAGGAAAAAACACGACATGAGGCCGTTTCCAAATAGAATACAAGGAAAAAACACGAGACACATGAGAATATTGTCGTTTGCAAATAGAATACAACACAACCTGCCACCAAATCAAATCATACCGAATATACCGAGTATAAGCAATATATATTAAGAAAAAACAAGCAGCAGATCAAAGAAAGGAAGACCGAGTAGATATCGACGGTGCCCAGGCGCAGATGAGGAGCTCCGCGTCTCCACCGGCGACCGTGCCTAGGAGTGCCCGGAGTAACGCCGCTGCCGACCATGCTCACGACACGCAAGGAGGAGCGCTGCCGACGACCTTGCCTAGGTGTGCCAGACCGGAAGAAGGGACCAGCCATGCCCAGTTGCCCACGCGCGGGGAAGAGAAGAGGACGGAGGCGGCGGGTTGGCCTGCTCGGCTGTAGCTTGTGGACAGGTGCAGTAGTTTTCTTTTTTCCTTCTTTTTTTACCCTATAAAAGGAGACGTGTGGTAGATATTTTCTTTGACTGGAGTTGGCTTCTCGGGAGGCTTCTAGATGGGGGCATCCTGATAACCTGAGAACTATGTTTATGAGAAAAAATATAAGAACATTCAATAGGAGTTACTCTATAATGCTAAATGATGAAAAAAACAACCTGGCCATGACACTCCATAGTTTTGTCGTCGACACTGACATATCCCGACGGAGAAGCGAAACATGTTTTCTCACTTCATCAAGGGTGGTTAAGTGACAACCGAATCTACCCCATGGAACTACCCCTCGGATTTATAATTTATTAGTCTTGGCGAGATGTCGTTCAAAAAGCAAGGCAAGTCAGAGACAAAATCAAGGATGAGCTTGGTGAGGTGCTCTCATGGATAGGGAAGGGTCGCGGTGCCAATTTCAGATTGCCGATGCATAGGGAAGGGTCATGGTGCCAATTTCAGATTGCCGAAGCTAAGCAGTTGCCCAATGGTGTTGCTTTTGTATGCATAAATTTTATTGTACAATATTCCCTTCGTCCCAAATTATAAGACGTTCCAAGAATTTTGGAGAGTCAAAGCATGTCAAGTTTGACCAATAATTATAGAGAAAACTATAAAGATTTATAATATCAAATAGACATACTACAAAAATATAATTGATAACGAATCTAACGATACTTAGTTGACATCATAAATATTATTATATTGTCATATAAGCTTCGTTAAACTTAAGAAAGTTTGACTCTCCAAGATTCTTGGAACGTCTTATAATTTGGGACGGAGGGAGTACTAAGTTTTAGACTTTGTTTATTGTCATTCTGTATGTTAGAGTTTTTTTCCCGTTACAACGCACTTCTAGTGGGTATAAAGGATGATAAAGGGAATGGAACACACTGAACACGTCCTGACTTAACTTTGTTTGGTTGAGAACAAACATAAAGTAACTTAACTGGTTGGCCGCTGTGATCAGATCACCAGGCAGAGCCACCATACCAAACAGCTCCTAAGATCTAAGGACAGTTTCCCATTCATATTAAACGTGTTATCACATACAGTATGTATCTATACCTATACCTAATAATAAAGAGTCAAAATTTCAGCCTTTTTTTTTCGTCCATCCATTCTTTTTAGGTCAACCTCTAACTTCCATCTAGAATTATACATATAACACGTGCTCATATACAAGTTAGAATAGTCTTGTCTAGCACGATATAGAGTTTGATTACAAATAGAGTTTTTTTAATATAACCTTAAAAGCTAGAAGTTATAATTGTAATCCAAATAGAGCTCTAAATCCTACATCCTATTGCGAAACACGTTAGACTTCCAAATAATATTAAAAAATTTAATCCAAATAGAAGTAGGATAATAAGAATAGAAATTAAGCAATCCCGCATCACGAGTACTAATAAAAAAATAAGAGCTTTAAGTTAAATTAAAAAAAGGACACGTCGTTGGCAATTAAGACTAAACACAAATAATCAAATAAGCAGACACAATGTTAGCAGCCATGACTAAACACAAATAATCAAACATAAGGTATTTTCCTAATATGAATCTTATCATGACTGTGCACGTGTCGGCAACCACGTGAGACTTTAAAGTAACATAAAAAGGAATCTAATCCAAATAGAAATAGGATAATATTATCAGAAATTAAAAAATCCCACGCCGTCAGTGCTAAAACAAAACAAAAGAGCTTCAAATCAAAATCAAAAGGGCACCACATTGGCAGCCATGACTAAGCATATATAATCAAACAAATAAGATATTTACATATAAATCTTATCATGACCATACACAGGTCGACGACAACATCAAAGTTGAGATTGAAAAAAATCAATTCTCGTTGCAACGCACGGGAATATTTGCTACTAATAATAAAGAGCTAAAATTTCAGAATTTTTTTTGTCCATCCATTGTTTTTAGGTCTATCTCTCAAACTAATGGACAATAGATAGTTACTTCTGCCCGAACGTATATATATAACCTGTGCTCATATACGAGTTATAATAGTTCTTGTCTAACACAGTATAGAGATCGATTACAAATAGAGTTTCTTAATTTAACCTTAAAACTATGAGTTCTAATTGTAATCCAAATAAAGCTCTAAATTTTATTTCCTATTACGAAACACGTGAGACATCCAAATAACATAAAAAGGAATTCTAATCCAGATAGGAATAGGATAACAAGAATATAAATTTCACGCCATCAGTACTAAAAGAAAACAAAAGAGCTCCAAATCAAAATCAAAAGGACACCACACTGGCATCCATGACTAAGCATATATAATCAAACAAGTAAGATATTTTTACATGTGAATCTTATTATGACTATGCACGAGGCGGCCACATTATCAAAGTCGAGAGAGAAAAAATCAATTCCTGTTGCAAAGCACGGACATATTTGCTAGTTTTTTATAACATGACAACAACAAAAAGGTGTTGGTAGGGGGGGTGTCATCGCCAAACTTCCGAGAGAACCCTCTTGGAAATTTTTACCCACGCTCTTTTGAGTGGGCTGCGTCAGGACAATCTCTTACCTCAAGTATTTGGTTGGCACCGTGGTAGCCAGGTCCGCCTGTCGCTGACAGTCATCCGTTAAGATCCCATCATTCAGAAACCGGGCGACGGCCCAAATCCCCCTGCTAACTCCTGCCCCCCAAAGCTAGGGTTACAGGCCTGTGCTACCAGCCCCGGCGAGAGGAGGGATAGTCTCTTTTTTTACGCCAGGTAGCTCTCTTTAAATAATCCTTCTGGTACTATTTTTTTTTTTGCCTGCGACTAAATAGAACATATACATGTATGTATACGCGGCATATACACTCTGATTAATTAATACCGTGCATTAGCGCATGGTCCTTATTGGACCTGTTCGTTGCGTTGCATCGATCAAAATGAGCCTCAGATGGGCTACAGAGGCCCTTCGAATGGGTTGTACCAGACAGACCATACCAGCACGTGTCACGTTGCTAATCCGGCCCCTATAGAAAAGCAACGTGAGTAGGTACACCGTACACTAACACTGTGCCATTCTACAAACCTTTTTTCCCTGGTATAAAAAACGAATGTTCTTAATTAAAAACAGGATACGTATGTGCACTTTGTAAGAGTGATAGCGATAGGTTAAAAAGATTGCATATTAGAACACTGGAGTGCTCAGATTATGAAACCCGAGGTGGATTAGGAAGAGCATAGTATATTACATTTGTCCTTGAATAAATTAATTCCTCTAATCTGTGCCCGTCAGTTTTTTTAAAAAATTACTAATTTTATTGAAATAAATAATAATATCTATAACATAAAATGAGCCTCATATGAAAATATATCCTATAATAAATTTAATAATACTAATTTAGAATTTCGGTTGAAGTTTAACAAAAATGACTTAAGACAGCTCTAATGGTTCGCGTCCGAATGCCTGCTGAAGAAAAGAGGTCGCTGCTGACCGTTGCGGTTTGCTTGCACTCCTAGACGTGGATTGTCTGTGCTCCATTGGATTAGCAAATTAATCATGCACCATGCGTCAAACGGTGCTTAGCCCCTTTTTGGCAGGGGCTCCGGCTCCTGCAGGAGCTGTACCAAACGATGCTCAGCAAAAGGGCTCCGCTGGCGGAGCAGCTGGAGAGCCGGAGCCCTTTTCTATAGTGGGAGGCGAAGCCACAAAAAGAAGCTTCGCGCGTCTCCCTCTGACAGTCTCGATGCAA
This sequence comes from Microstegium vimineum, assembly GCA_022036555.1. Taxonomy (NCBI): domain Eukaryota; kingdom Viridiplantae; phylum Streptophyta; class Magnoliopsida; order Poales; family Poaceae; genus Microstegium; species Microstegium vimineum. The sequence goes on from CM039135.1 coordinate 46,139,917, forward strand.
AGAAAATTGGAGCCCTTCTGTGCTTGCTCCTCTCGGCTACGCAGGACGACAGGAAGAGGAGGTGGCGGCGGCGCGTACAAGCGACCGCGCGGCAGCGCGAGCAAACGCTGCGTGAGACTGAGAGAGCAGAGAGGGCAAGCACGAGATGGGAGAGCGGTGGCGCAGTAGTGCGAGCGGCGACGACGACGACGAGGGAGACCGGGTGCATGTGGTAGCCGAATTGCAAGGAGATAGAGATGGTGTGCAAATTGTATGGGCCTAGGCCTAAAGCGATGTCTTCCTCTTTTTTCTTCAAAAAAAATGTTTTATCTTTTTTCTAGGAATAACTATGTTTATCTTAATTCTGCTAAAAAAACTATGTTTATCTTAATTATTATAGCCAATATTATGAATAATTGATCAGAGGGGGCATTTTGGACATTTAGTATTTTCATTAAATCCAGAAAATCCGAAGAAGCCATTTTGGCAAACGTTTTTCAAAACGGTTTCAGCTCCTCTACAGAAGGAGGGAGCCGTGTCAAACAAGCCCTTAGTCTGGTTGACTAAGTCATCGAGCGGCATCCTAAAGTGGTAGGCGACGTCTCAGTCGACAACAAGGCGGCTGTAGTGACTTTGTGAAGCTCGAGATCTACCGACTTAGTCCTTTGAAGGTGATCATAGAGGTAGAGTTTGCGTACGTGTATTCATAGGGGTGAGTGTGTATACGTGTTGAGCGTCTGTGTTGTACTGTGTAATTATAAAAAAAAATCATGCACCATGTAATCACTAAGATCTAACCGGCTCCCATTTCCTCTTCCTATGATGCGCTAACCGGCTCTCGTTGTTTGACGAAATAGTCAATTTAAGACTCATGTAACGGAATATTGAAAATAACATACTCAAATAGTCAAATTATTATTATCATTTGCCATAACACATAAATTGCCGTGATATTTTGCCATTACAAAGTACGGAATTGATCCTATTTAAAATATCGAAAAGGAAAAAATATTGATGCCACAAAATAATATAAAAATGAATATATTACAGTCTAAAATATCGAAAAGGAAAAAATATTGATGCCACAAAATAATATAAAAATGAATATATTACAGTCTAACGTAACTTTTTTCAAGCATAAGTATATGACATTAATTACCTAGGGTTATATTTTTTTGCAACATTCGACCAGTTTTTTATATAAAAAAGTAATATAAAAAATAAGTTGGTAGAAGGATATGGATATTGATGTATATAGTAACAAAATAATAATAAAAAAAGAGTTGGCAGGTGGGGGCTATCACGAACTCACGAGAGAGCGGGTCTCCCGCACTTTCACTGATTAACTAGAAAAACTGGAGCCGCGCATGACCATCCTTAGCTTTTTTTTTTCTTTCTTTCTTTTATTTTGTATACAATACATTAGTGATATTTTTTTGTGTTAATTGAAAATCATTATTTACCCATGGTTGTATATGTCAATCGCTTTTATTTGTAGTCTTACAACTAGTTATTTTGAAGATATTATTTAAATAATATTTTACTCTTATTATTGAAATAGAACTATCATATTTTTTGGCTATTTTTTTATGAAGAAAGAAGGGATAAATGCATTTATTAAGAACGGAGGAGCATCTTTTCACGGAAGCTTAATGTAATTGTGAAATAAGGAAATGCGACATCGAAATATAAAATTTAACAGTACATATAAGCGACATGAGGAGTTCTAAATAACTCGATTTTCTATTTTTTTATCTTTATTTGATTTTCATATTTACCGCTAAAAATATAGGCAAACATGTACAATAAAAAATTTCTACTAAAACATATTTTATTATGGATCTATTTAATATATCAATACATGAGGATTTCAAATAAATTTATTTTTTATTTTATGATTGTTTGGTGATTTAATACGAATTTTTAAAGTTCTAGCAAATTTATTAAGAAAAGAAAGATCAATAGTGAAAGAAAAACAGTATCTGGCCGATTTCAGCCCACTAAGGCTCAGGGAGCTGGAGCAAGCCGGCCCATAAAAGGTAAAGACCTGTTGTGCGGGTTGATTCTAGTAAAGTTCGGAGTTTTTTTGAAAAATATCATGAGAGAGGAGGTCGCCCCACACTCTCGCGCCGGAGTCCCTTCGTGTTTAGAAGATTATTTGGGAGGTAGGTGACACAGGGGCGGGGATTTTTTTGAAAAACAGTGATTATGTTAAATTTTTCATCATATATGCGCACCCATACATTTGAAATCTATGCACCCATAAAGCCAGCACACTCCCCTTGATTTGGCTCTAGCTCCGCCATTGTTAGTACATCCTCTTTTATGCTAGCTTTAGCGTTCTAAAATAACCCTTCCGGTACTAAAAAAATAAACCTTGCGCGTGTGAGCCCGTCCTTACCAAACTCCCTGGTTGCATTGACCCATCAAAACAGCCCGAAGATTGGCAACAAGCCCAATAGTCCATAGAGTGGATCGATGGGCTGTACCAGTACCACCATCACGTGTCATGTATTAAATTCCAGCACGATAAATAATCAAAAAGTCTAGTTTACCTCAACTATCGTACTATTTTTCTCCGCAAAACAACCTCTCTCAATTTTTAAAACCATCAATCTCTCTCAATTTTAAAACCACCTTTGAGTGGTTTTGATAGTCGTTTTGCTCATGTGACATCACATTAGAGGGAGGTAAATTGGACTAACCTCAAAGTTTAAGGAAGTAAATAAAAAAAGTATCCAAAAAAATTCTAAAAGTGTTTTATAATAACTAGTTTCACTATCAAGAATATGTATGTAAGAATATGTAGAATAGAAGTAGAGAGGATGAAAATGAGTTGTTCTCTTTTGTCGTATATCCTTTACAATACATAAGTCCTATATATATAGCTTCATATGAGGGATGGAGTTACAAGAATAAATACAAGGAGAGTTACACCATTGAATTATGAAGGTTATAATTTCAATGGTATAGGAGTTATGGACATCCACCTTAATATTTCATAACAAAAAGTTATCTAATTTTTTTATTGAAAAATAGAGCAATGAAAAAAATTTAAATACGATTTAATCTTATAATTCATAGAAAAATTGTTTTACTTCAAAAAGTTATGAAACTAGTTCCAATCTTTTTTTAAAATCATGCTATATCATATTTTGCCTAGCTTGAAATTGTTTGGACAAGTTTATTTGATAGTAAAAGCTCTCGTCATCTATTTTAATTATTCGATGTTATTCTATTTTAATTATTCGATGTTGGTTGTCCTGCTATGTAGAAGCACCCGTTGAGTGTCGTCAAACCTATGTATGTGCGGTAGGGTGCATGCAACCATGCATGCTAACACGATTACTTTTGAAAATTTGGGCAAGAGACCACATGCATGCTAACACAATTGCTTTTGAAAATTTGGCAGGAGAGTAGGAGACCAGCGCCCACCCTATTACAGTTGCACATATACAGTCGCGACGACAATCCACCGGCGCTTGTACATAGTTGGGCATTTGTTATTGTTGTAGTAATAGTGAAGTATTGTTTGTAGTACATAGTACTCCCTCTATATATGAATTAGATGACGTAAGTGGCGGAGCCATAAATTTTTTATAAAACCAATTCATAAAAAGTGATTGTAGCTCAATTGGTTAGGTTACTCCTCGTTATAAATGGCCGGTCTAAAAGAATCAGCTTGAGCACGACACAACCAGTGTTTGTAAAAAACTTATAACATTTATATCTAAGAAAATATATTCAATGGTATTAATTATGTAGTATAACTATTGATATCTTCTTATATATATTTTTTATCAAAACTAAAAATAAAAAACTTATCAATAATTGAGAAGGAATGTTTTTATTGGAGTGAGAAAGTAGAAGATATTAAAAGGACAGTAACTTTGTTATATTATTCATGTTTGTGTAAATAAAAGTTAGAAAATATACTAGTATTTTTTTTTCAAATGTAGGGGACCATGACCCCTGCCAGCCCCCTTGGCTCCGTCACTGGATGACGTTCATAATTTAATTGTGATTACCAAAGACTATTTAATTAGGGGTAATCTTCTCAGTTTATACTCTTATTAAATATGACTACGGGTATGTCCTAGACGACATTGTTTCCTAGGTGAATTGGTTAGTCGGCTGGGTGCTAAGGCATACCGGGGAGGGCGAGCAGGGTTTGATTCCCTTTGCCTACCTAGTTTTTTTGTTGACTCCGGCACGACGAGCTGGCTCTGGCGAGAGAGCGTAGCCTGTGCGACTCTGATGTGATGGAGTCTGACGCCAGCTCCATGTTCGACTCCGACGCGAGAGGCGTGCGGCATTCGTCGAGCGCGATAGGTAGGCTGGTCGACAACAATTAACAGGTGTGGCGCCATTAACGTGTGCGGGAGGCGGACCAATGCATGCAGGGAAGTGGACGTCCAAACCGTCGCTACTCACCTACTACTTCAAGTCCAAAACGTCTTCTTTTCCGCAAACCTGCTGTAAGTCAAAAACGTCAAGTAATTACTATACAGAGGGAGGGGAGTAGTTAAACATTCTTTGTCCAATGTAAATGGAATTTAAGCAACCTGTTGTCCAAGTTTTGTTTTAAATTTTAAAAGTATGTTTTAAATTTTTTTGTCTTACTACCTCCATCCAAAAAAGAAATGCAATTCTCGTGTTTCCAGGAGTCAACTGATTTGAATTATTACCAAAATTATATTAAAAACTACTAATATATAATATAAACTAAATAAAATAAATATTATTTAATTAATTATGATATGTATTGTCACAATAAACTTATTTAGCAACATAAATGTTAATACCATTCACTATAAATTTAGTCAAATTTAAGCTTGTTCGACCGGCACGAATCACGTTATTACATTTTTTTTTTGGAGAGAGGGAGTACTTCATAGTTCATACGCAAGCTCCTAGAATGGTTAATGTGTACAAATTAAAAAAAAGAGTAGTTCATCTTCCATTTGCATTTATGAACTATGTTTTCTTGATTGAAATTTTATTGAGTGTCTCCATAGTTTCTTACGCCCAATTTTAAATTGATGTTGATCATCCGATCATGTAGAGGAGTAAAAATCGATAACAAAATATAAAAAAAGGATTATAAAAATCTAACCACAAAAGTTGATGTATAAAAAAGGAGTTGGTAGGAGTGTGTGTGTGTGTGTCATCGCCAACTTCCAAGAGAGCCCTCTTGGATTTTCACTCCTGCTGTTTTAAGTGGGTTACGCCAGGGCAAATCTCTTGCCTTAACTATTGGTTGACACCGTACAACGTCCTGCGCGGTAGCCAAGTCCGCCCGTCAGCTGAGCCTAAGGACAGTCATACGGTCACACGCCGTGAATAAGTGTCACGGCGCCTCAAGACTCTCTCCGTTACGGAGGAGCCGTTGCGGAGGAGGGAGATATCCCGAGAGAGGGCCCATCAATCAGAAACCGGACGACGGCCCAAAACCACCTCTGCCAACTCCTGCCCCCCAAAGCTGAGGTTACAAGCCTGCGCTACCAGGCCTGGCGAGAAGTGGGTCGACAAGTCCTCTTTTAAGCAAGTTGATCGTTGTTAAAATAACCGTGTTGATACTAAAAAAAACAAATCCTTTTACGCGTTGTGACTTTTTGAGCGCGTGGCCCTTACCGGTTTTGTTCTTGCATCGATCAAATCGGACGGGCCGGAGATAGGCTATTGGGCAGACAAGACAAGATACATGTACTAGTACTCCGTACGTACGTACTCCTAGCTAGTTCCGGGGCCGTGTGTGTGTGTGTATATATATATATATATATAGGAAACCCGAGGTGGATTAGGAAGAGCATCGAAATGTAGAAGTTCGTTCGCCTCGGAATGCGTGCAAATGGAAAAGAAAAGGAGGCCACTAGCTGCTGCCCACTGCATGCCTTGGACTGGAGGTTTGCTTCCACTCTCCTCGTCCGCTCGTCCAGGCGTGCTTCGTTGGCTTTATTAGCTGAATGACCATCCATTCATACTAAAAAAAACTTTTTGACTCGTGACGACGTGGCTAATCATTGGGATGATTTTTAACGAAAAGTATGAAAGGTTGAAACCTTTGTTGGCCTGTTATCATTTTTGAAAAAAAAAACAAAGCTGCAAAGTTTCCACGTCGGAGAACGCACGCGATCGATCTCCAACAACCTCGGGGGCTCGGGGCATCCCTGGTTGTTGGAACGGAATATTGCAATGAAAAAAAAATTTGGTTCAATCTTATAAATTCATAGAAAAAAAATTACTTCAAAAAATTATGAAACTAATTCCAATATTTTTCTAAAATCATGCTATATCTTATTGCGCCTAGCTTGAAATTGGTTTGGATTTTGATGAAATCATCTCAATGTTTTTTTGCTAGTAAAATCTTCTTTATCAATTATAATTATTCGATGTTGTTGTCTGACTATGTAGAAGCAAGTGGAGTGTAGTCAAGCCTATATATCACTATTACAGAATAGCAAAACAGTACCGGTTCAAAACCCCTCATCACTGCCGGATTTTAAACCGGCACAACCGCTTCGGCAGTGATGATCCACATCACTGTCGGTTCATTACGAATCGGTAGTAATTGATGTCAAGAAGAAATCGCGTTTTTAAAATCGAAAAAAAATCAAATTTTTGGAGAGACCACTAGGAACCCCGCCGTTATATCAAAAATCAAAAAAATTAACTGTACAGGTATATCACTGTCGGTTCCTGCCGGTTCGTGGCCGAAATCGACAATGAAAGTGTCCATGATATCACTGCCGGTTCCAGCCATGAACCGGCAGTGATGATGAGCTTCAGTCCGGTTCGTGGCTGGAACCGACACTGATATACCTGTAGAATTGACTATTTTGATTTTTGTAAACGATCTCGGATGGAAAAACTTTATACATAAAAGTTGTAGATCTCAAAAATTTATGAAACTTTGTAGTTCACAACTTTTTCATTTGAAATCATCTTGTCATCGAAAAATACGTTCGAATGTGTCAAATTTGAAATTCAAATTTTTGTAAACGACCTCCGATGAAAAATCTTTGTACATGAAAGTTGTAGATCTCGAAAAGTTATGAAACTTTGTAGTTCACAACTTTTTCTTTTGAATTCGTTTAGTGGCTCAAACAATCAATTTACTTCACTGATTTTTCAAATTACGAACCGACAGTGATTGGGACCTTCACTGCGGTTCGTGGCTGTAACCGTAGTGAAGATTCATCACTGCCGATTTTACCAGACCCAGCAGTGATGGGCCGGCACTGATTTGCAAATCTGTAGTAGTGTATGTGTGGTAGGGTGCATGCAACTATGCAAGCTTAAGGCTGGGCAAAAATAACTGATAATTAAAAACCGAACCGAATGAACCGAAACCAGAACTGAAACCAAAATAATCGCAACCAAAATTTTTGGTTAGTTGTTTGGGTTTCAGTTCTCAGTAACCTTAACCCTAGATAGAAAAGGTGGATGACATCCCCTCACATCCTCACACCATCATATTTTTTATAATCTCGACATCGTGCTTTTTTAAATATGTTTTTCCTATTTTTTTCTAATTATTTTTTTGTTTGTGTAAATCTTTGGTTAGTTCGGTTGATCCGGAACCAAACCGAACTAACCGAAATCAAATTTATCCGGTTTCAAGTTTTACAAGAACCGTTCGGTTCCTATTTCTAGAGAATCAAATTGATGTCAAAAGCTAAAAAATCGAACCGATCAGTTTCCGTTAACCAAACGCCCAAGCTGATACAAGCTGGCGCAATTTCTTTGAAAATTTAGCCACGAGACCAGCGCCCACCCTTTTGCACATGTATATAGTCGCGACGACAATCCACCGTCGCTTGTACATAGTTGGGCATTTGTTAATGTCGTGGTAATTATGATGTATTCATCTTTGTCCAATTTAAATGAATTCAAGAAACCTTGTGCAAGTTTTGTGTTGAATTTTGATTGTATGTTTTAAATTTTTTGTCTTACGATACTTCGTGTCCAAGCTCCTAGAATGTCTGATGTGTACAAATTCCAAAAAAAAAATAGTTCAACTTCCATTTGCATTTATGACCCATATGTTTTCATGGTTCAAACTTTATTGAAATCCAACCAAGTATGTGCTCCTTGACGATGAATTGTATTATCGAACGATTGATGGAGTCTTGCTCAGATGCCTTGGTAAAGAGGAATCAAAAGAGTTGATGGGTGAAATCCATGAAGGTGTGTGTGGAGCGCACCAATCGGCATTCAAGATGAAGTGGATGATTAGGCGGAATGGATATTATTGGCCGACAATCCTTGAAGATTGCTTCAACTATTTCAAAGGATGCCAGGATTGTCAGAAGTTTGGTAACGTACAGAGGGCACCTGCATCGGCAATGAATCCTATAATCAAGCCTTGGTCGTTTAGAGGATGGGCTATTGATCTCATCGGCCAAATTTATCTGCCATCGAGTAAGGGACATAAGTTTATACTTGTTCCTACCGATTACTTCACTAAATGGGTTGAGGCGATTCCTTTGAAGAAGATGACATCGGCAAACATGGTGGATTTTGTTAAAGAACACATTGTTTACCGATTCGGTATTCCTCAAACTATTACTACCGATCAAGGAACCATGTTCACATCGGGAGAGTTTGATGAATTTGCTGCTAGTATGAGGTTTAAGGTGTTAAACTCTTCTCCTTATTATGCCCAGGCTAATGGTCAGGCTGAAGCGACTAATAAGGGAGTTATCAAGCTTATAAAACGCAAAATTAAAGAAAACCCTAGAAGGTGGCATGTGGTGTTAAATGAAGCCTTATGGTCATATCAGATGACTTGTCATGGTGCAACCAAAGTCTCGTCGTATCATTTGGTCTATGGACACGATGCTGTCCTGCCTTGGGAAATTAAAACTAGCTCTAGGCGATTATCTTTTCAAGATCAATTGATGACCGATGATTATGCTACTCTGATGAAAGATGAGTTAAAGGACTTGGCAGGTCATCGGTTGAGGGCATTGATCAGCATTGAGGAGAATAAGAAGAGCGTCGCCAAATGGTATGATAAGAAAGTGAAGGTGAAGCTGGACTGCTCGAGAGGGATCACTACTTTGTTGTACAGTTCCTAGGTTTCGAAAAGAAAAGAGAGGAAGGAATCAAAGAAGGAAAGGGGAAGATTATGGATTCATATGGACAAGGGACTTGCAGAAAGAGTAAGAAGGAAATGGATTTACCTTGAGGATGTCAACTTGGATCGCCATTGGAGCTGAGGGAGTTCTTGCGGTTCGTACTTGGCTTGGGGAGAGTACTGTTGCTTGAGCTCAGATTCTTCGGAGGCGCCGCCGGAGGTTGAAGATGAAGGCAGATGAAAAGTGAAAGTGGGCCTAGGGTAAAAGGTAAGTTGGATCGTGGTAACTTTTATAGACCTAGGTCAGGGGTATTTTGGAATTTCTGCTCATAGTGTACAGGAATGTGGAGAGGCCTGCGGTGAATGTGCGCAATAATCAAGGGGATATTATCAGATTTACAATTGTTTGTGCTATGATCGAGGAATTTTATTAATAAATTGCGGTTCTGTGCGCGGGAATCGAGGAAGTTGTGCAGTTATCTCGGAAGGAACGGCTACAGTGGAGAAAATTTCGGCGCGTAAAATATTCTACACTCCGAAATTGGGGGGCATGTGTTGACACCGTTTTTCGGCACGTGTCAAATGAGTTAAGACTTGCATGAATCAGTGGCCATTTTCTGTCGGCATCAAGAAGTTATCGGTAAAATTTACCGATGGGAGTGCACTGTAAGAAGGGTGAGTTTGTTGTCGATGAAAGCTGGATGGTTCTTGCCGGTGGAGGTTGATTGATGAAGTCAGGTCACCAGGATTGCAAAGTTGCCGATTGCCGATGAGGGGATGTTGTCGATGCCGATTGCCGATGGGCATGGGGTGCCGATGGATACAGGGTGATTTGGCAGTTGACGTCAGCAGGAGTTGCTGATGGCAAAAGAAGGAAAATAGCGGATTGAAGCAGTCTGTCGATGGAAGGTTTTCATCGAAGCGAAGATATAAGGAAACTGGACATTTTATACCAGTATTATTATAGTAGTTTGAGTCTGACTCTTGCATGAGTCGTTTGTTTTCCTTTAAAATAGGTGTGTTTGTTTAGGAAAATAATATTGTTATTTTAGTCCAACTCCTACGCGAGTCAGTTTCCTTAAAGTTAGGAGTTTGTTTTAGGAAAGGTACGGATCGTGTCTCGGTACAACTCTCCATGCGGGAGTATAAATATGTGCCCAAGGGCTGCATGTAAAAATATCCAATCAATCAAATCAAATCAATTTACTCTTATTCTACTTTTACTACAATTTACCCTTTTTGCATTAGTTATAGTTTATCTACGAGTTCTTCAAGCTTCGACGGGCTGCATCACCTTGATCTCCGTCAAATCCTTGTAAGTTCCGTGTGGGAGTATCTCTGAGCTTTGACATCCGGGCGCATCGCTGTTGTCTCGTTCAGCTCTGCTCTAGTTATCCTGATCAAGTCCCAATCTTGGCATCCGGACGTATCGCCGTTGTCTTGATTGAATCTTGTTCTAGTTATCGTCCTTGTCGATTAACTGGTCAAATCGACTGGCACGCCTTGGATATCGAATTTCGGGTATAAGCCCGAGGTGTTCGCAGATCCTAACGCTTTTTGTGTCAACACGGTTCAAAACCTCTCATCACTGCCGGATTTTAAACCGGCGCAACCACTTCGGCAGTGATGATCCACATCACTACCGGTTCGTTACGAACCGGCAGTAATTGATGTCAAGAAGAAATCGCGTTTTTAAAATCGAAAAAAAAATCAAATTTTTGGAGAGACCACTAGGAACCCGCCGTTATATCAAAAATTAAAAAAATTAATTGTACAGGTATATCACTGTCGGTTTCAGCCACGAAGCGACAGTGGCTGGAACCGACAGTGAAAGTGTCCATGATATCACCGCCGGTTCCAGCCACGAACCGGCAGTGATGATGAGCTTCAGTCCGGTTCGTGGCTGGAACCGGCACTGATATACCTGTGGAGTTGACTATTTTGATTTTTGTAAACGATCTCGGATGGAAAAACTTTCTACATGAAAGTTGTAGATCTCAAAAATTTATGAAACTTTGTAGTTTACAACTTTTTCATTTGAAATCATCTTGTCATCGAAAAATATGTTCGAATGTGTCAAATTTGAAATTCAAATTTTTGTAAACGACCTCCGATGAAAAAACTTTGTACATGAAAGTTGTAGATCTCGAAAAGTTATGAAACTTTGTAGTTCACAACCTTTTCTTTTAAATTCGTTTAGTGACTCAAACAATCAATTTACTTCACTGATTTTTTAAATTACAAATCGACAGTGATGGGGACCTTCACTGCGGTTCGTGGCTGTAACCGATAGTGAAGATTTATCACTGCCGATTTTGCCAGACCCAGCAGTGATGGGCCGACACTGATTTGCAAATCTGTAGTAGTGTATGTGTGGTAGGGTGCATGCAACTATGCAAGCTTAAGGCTGGGCAAAAATAACCGATAATTAAAAACCGAACCGAATGAATCGAAACCAGAACTGAAACCAAAATAACCGCAACCAAAATTTTTGGTTAGTTGTTTGGGTTTCAGTTCTCAGTAACCTTAACCCTAGATAGAAAAGGTGGATGACATTCCCTCACATCCTCACACCATCATATTTTTTATAATCTCGACACCATGCTTTTTTGTTGTTTGTGTAAATCTTTGATTAGTTCGGTTGATCCGGAACCAAACCGAACTAACCGAAATCAAATTTATCCGGTTCCAAGTTTTACAAGAACCGTTCGGTTCCTATCTCTAGAGAATCAAATTGATGTCAAAAACTAAAAAACCGAACCGATCAGTTTCTGTTAACCAAACGCCCAAGCCGATACAAGCTGACGCAATTTCTTTGAAAATTTAGCCACGAGACCAGCGCCCACCCTTTTGCACATGTATATAGTCGCGACGACAATCCACCGTCGCTTGTACATAGTTGGGCATTTGTTAATGTCGTGGTAATTATGATGTATTCATCTTTGTCCAATTTAAATGAATTCAAGAAACCTTGTGCAAGTTTTGTGTTGAATTTTGATTGTATGTTTTAAATTTTTTGTCCTACGATACTTCGTGTCCAAGCTCCTAGAATGTCTGATGTGTACAAATTCCAAAAAAAAAATAGTTCAACTTCCATTTGCATTTATGACCCATATGTTTTCATGGTTCAAACTTTATTGAAATCCAGTAATATATGGAAAAAAAGGAGTTGGTCGCTCTTGGATTTTTCACTCGTTTTAAGTGGGTTGCGTCAGGGCAACTTTCTTGCCTTAACTATTGCGTCCCGTCAGCGTCAGCGCCAACGCCGAAGAAGTGTTCCACAGGCGCCTAAAGGCTCCCTAGACATGGCTCCCCTTCCTTGAGGAGGAGGGAGATATAGACATCTGAGAAAGCCCATCAACAGAAACCGGACGACGGCCCAAACCCCCATTGCCAACTCTTGCCCCTCAAAGGGGAGGTTACAAGCTTGCGCTACCAGGTCCGGCGAGAAGTGGGTTAGCGAGTCTCTTTTATCCCAGCTGATCGATGATAGAATAACCGTTTTGGTACTTAAAAAAGCTTTTTTACTCGTTGTGACTTTATTGTCAGCACGTGGCCCTTACAGAAATCGTTCTTTGAATCGTAAATAATGGGCCCGATATGGGCTATTGGGCTGTACCAGGTAGACAAGACAAGATACCTGTGTCCAGCACGTGTCACGTAGTATGTACTCCTACTAGCTACTTCCGGGGCCCGTGCTGTATAAAGGAGACCCGAGGTGGATTAGGAAGAACATCGAAATGTAGAAGCTCGTTCGCCTCGGAAGCCTTGGAGGCTTGGAGCCTTGGAGGTATGCTTCCACTCAATCTCCTCGTCGGCTCGTCCGTGCGTGCTTCATTAGTTGAATGACCATGCATACTTAAAAAAAAAGACCTATTGCATAACTGCTCTTGTTTTAAGCTCTAAATATATATTTATCCTTATTTTTTAAAACTTTGTATGTTTGTCTCTGTTTTTCGAATCTGAAGCTTCCAGTTGCTCTTATTCCATTTATGAGAGTTAACATTGTTAAGTACGTGCTGAAAAGACAGAAAATGCCATCGACATTAATGCCCTCATCGCTGCGACGGATGCACTACTGGGCCTACCCGCTGCCACGGCCGGCTGGCCACCCGCGACCTACGTTGGCCGCACGCGCGCGCTGGCCGCCTGCCCACGTCCGCGCACCGTGCCCCGCGCCGCCCGCCGCCGCGCCCCTGGGTCCAGCCCCTCCCCTGAAACCTAGCTGTGGTGCTTGAGGAGGTCAGATGCAAGACGAGAGGAGAATGGGAGAGAGATGGTGTGTTTTGGATAAGGGTTAGTATAGTCTTTCTCGTTTTTTTTCTTTTTTCCAAACAATTTTTTTGATCCAGTATTTACCAATAGCTCACGGTGTCAACAAATAGGGGGAAACGTTACCTTCGATTTCGAAAAAACAGAGGCAAACATGTAAAGTTAAAAAAATAGAGACAAACGTGCAGTTAGAGCTCAAAATAAGGACAGTTATGCAATTATCTAAAAAAATAAAATCATTTTAGAAAGCTATACGACCTTCGAAGTATAACTATAACTACATTGCTCAGCTTGGACGACCAAAAGCCGAGACAAATAGACTAAACGGTTCGTTTCTGCGTTCGTTTCGATGAAATCGGATTTTTTAAGAAGTGATTAAAATCTAACTTATGCTAAATGTTTATGTTAATTTATAATGATAGTAAATGTTTATACTAATTTATAATAATAGAAAAATAATATTGACTCGTGACGACGTGGCTAATCATTGTGATGATTTTTAACGACAAGTATGAAAGGTTCAAACTTTTGTTGGCATGTTATCAGTATGACAGTATTTAGGGTTTAGGGTTTAAGTTTCCACGTCGGACACGCGATCGACCTTCAACAACCTCCGGGCATCCTGGGCCGTTGGAACGGGCACAGACGGCAGATGGATAGCGTGGCCCCCACGCCGACGTTTTTTTTGTGTGACTTGGCCCCACGTCGACAGGGACAGGGCCAAGTGCGCCTCCCGCCGTCCTACCGTTCTCTCGCCGGGCAACTTTTTTCCTTTCTTCCTGGTTGTTGGAGTCTTGTCTTGGAGAGCCCACACGAAGTGCCTTATTGGTGGCATGGCAATGGCAGTATGCAGTTTCCGATGCTTGCCAACCATGCTTCGCCCATACCTATCTCGCTGACGATGGTGGCCTCGAGCCAGCGATTCCGGCTTGGTCGGTTTGATTCCACCTGCAGCTAACCCATGCGTGCAGGCACACGGCTAACCCATGGAAGAAGCAACGAAGCGGAGCGATGGAGCGGGCGGAGTTGAAGGCGAAGGTAGTGAGGTGCGCGGGGGCGATGGAGTGGGCGGAGGCAGCGAGGCGCTGTTAGGGTGATTTTTTTCTCTTATTCTTATTATTCTGATGATGATGCATGGTGGGAGATATGCGGGCAGCTAAGTACGTGAAAGCGTGTAGATACACAGATGGAGTAGGGACGGCCCACATGAATAGTAGGCCTCCGTTTTATTCACACACGGTTGAAGGGTTATCTTATACGACGGCGATCCAACGTTGGGCATTTGTTAATGTCGTGGTAATTGTGAAGTATTCATATTTGTCCAATTTAAATGAAATTCAAGCAACCTTTTGCAAGTTTTGTTTTGAATTTTAAAAGTATGTTTTAAAATTGTTGTTTTACGGTACTTCGCGTCCAATCTCCTAGAATGGCTGATGTGTACAAATTCCAAGTAAAAACTAGTTCAACTTCCATTTGCATTAATGAACCATATGTTTTCATGGTTCAAACTTTATTGAGAATCCAGTAATATAGAAAAAAGGAGTTGGTAGGAGGGGTGGGTGTCATCGTCCAAACTTCCGAGAGAGATGCTCTCTTGGAGTTTCACTCCTTTCTGCTTTGAGTGGGGCTACGTTAGGCCAATCTCTTGCCTCAACTATTGGCTGACACCGTACAACGTCCTGCACAGTAGCCAAAGTCAGCCCGTCAGCTGACAAATGAATCCGTCACGTGTCGTTGAAGAAGTGTCGCAGGCGTCTAAAGGCTCCTCCTCGTTAGAGAAGGAGGGAGATATATACACACCGAAGAGAGCCCATTAATAAAAAACCGGACCACGGTCCAAACCCATCAAACGATAACAAAATAATATATAAAAGTGAGTAAAAATATCAAAAAAAAAAAAGAAGTTGGTAGAAGGGGGTGTGTCATCGCCCAACTTCCGAGAGAGCCCTCTCCCCTTATTTCGAGTGAGGGCTGCCGTCAGGGCAATCTCTTGCCTCGGCCTGTTGGTTGGCGCCGTTATAGCGTCCTGCACAGTAGCCAAGCCCGGCCCGTCAGCTGACGCCTATGACGTCCTAGGCTCCTCCGTGGGGAGGAGGGAGATATAGATATCCAAGAGAGCCCATCAATCGGAAGCCAGACAACGGCCCAAATCCCCCACCTTGCCAACTCCTGCCCCTCGAAGCTGAGGTTACAAGCCTGCGCTACCAGGCCTAGCGAGATGTGGGTCGGCGAGTCCTTTTTTAGGCAAGTTGATCGTTGTTAAAATAACCGTGTTGGTACTAAAAAAACAAATCCTTTTACGCGTTGTGACTTTGTGAGCGCGTGGCCCTTACCGGTTTCGTTCTTGCATCGATCAAAACGGAGTTCTTCTCTGTTCCTGCTTTCTGGGAAGCTCTCCTTCCTCCCCACCCCTCTCCCTTCCCTTTGTAATTAAACCGGTGTTTTGCTTATTAATCAAATTCTCAGTAGAGCTCCTCAGTGGCCTCTCCTGTTTCCTCAGAAAAAAAAACGGACGGGCCGGAGATGGGCTATTGGGCAGACAAGACAAAGCTGCAAAGTTTCCACGTCGGACACGCGATCGACCTCCAACAACCTCGGGGCATCCTGGCCCCTTGGAACGGGCACGGACGGCGGATGGATAGCGTGGCCCCACGTCAGCGTTGACGACAGGGTCAAGTGCGCCTCACGCCACGCCGCCGTCCTACCGTTCTCTCGCTGGGCAACTTTTTCCTTTCTTCTTGTTTTTTTTTTGATAGCCTTTCTTCTTGGTTGTTGGAGAGCCCACACGAAGTGGCTTGGTGGCATGGCAATGGCAGTATGCAGTTTCCGACGATGGCATGAATGCATGATGCACACCAACCATGCTTCGCCCATCCCTAATTATTGTCTATATATGCTTCTGGATAAACAATTTTAACTAATTTTATATATTAAAAAATATTAATATTAATAATACATAGTTAATATTAATAGATAGATCATAAAATATATTAATAAATTTATTTAGAGACATAAATGATATTACTTTTACAAATCTAAGTCAAATTTATAATAAAAATAATAAAAACCGACAGTTACAGAGAGACGAAAGGGTAAATCCTCGGAGTACCCACTTAGCTACTGATCCTGATCTGTTGGATGTTCATGCTGGAGAGCGATGCATCCCGGTCAAACACGGCGTGTACCATTTATGATGATGTCTATGTACTTTGTCAAGTATAGATACTCCCTCCGTATCGAAAATAAAAGACGTTTAGGACAGCGACACGGTCTCCAAAACATAACTTTGACCATTTATTTTTATAAAAATATTTATGAAAAAGTGATATATGTATATTTTTATGAAAATATTTTTCAAGACAAATATATTCATATAATTTTTATATTTGCAAACTCAACAATTTAAAAGTTATAGATGATTTATATTCTCAATGTTTGACTTAAATCTTGTCTAAAACGTCTTCTATTTCCGATACGAAGGGAGTACTATGTTATAGTTTTTGGGTTAGGACTGTATAGACAGATTTCACGTAGCCTCTTCTTAAATACTCCATCGGTCTCTAAATATATGTCATTTTTGTTTTTCAATAAACAACTTTAACTAAATATATATTTTAAAATATTAATATTTATGATACATATCAATCTAATTTTTTATTAAATTTATTTAGAGATACAAATATGGTTCGTTTTTTCAATAAAGCAAGTTAAATTTGTTAGCACGCAAAATTTAGCGACAGATATTTAGAGACGGGAGTATGTGTGTCCACCAACCACTAATACATTGATAAGGTGGATCAGAATCTTGAACACGAGCATGGGACTGACTGTTCTCTGAAATGGACTTTGGGCTCTGCAGGTCATATCCTGATTATTCCAAACTACTAAACTAGTACTCCGTACAATATAGCAGAACTGCAGAAAATGAAGATCGAACCCCATGGCAGTGATGCAATAACGGTCCAAGTAGCGTTGAAAACGGACGGAAAAAAACTCATTTCTACTTCCGTTTCTATATTTTTGACCGAACGAGACCGGATTCGGGAAAAAAACAGAATTAAAAACGGATAGAGATATGCGGAAATACGGAAATAAATAAGGAAACAAACAAATATGGACGAAGATCGGATGAAAAAACGGAAAATTAAGTTAGAATAACATGACCAAAATTTCTTAAATATACATGAACAAGAGCTTAAAATAGTATACAATACGAAGCTATCGGTCAAATATTCACTAGCATGCTATGTGTTAACATATTAACATATAATTTGTGATTTTTAGATTTATGGACATATAAATTTGTAGACATATCTCACTTGAGATTGAAAACGGGATAAAAACGGGTCAATTCCATATAAAAACGGGATTTTATGGAAACGGACGGAAAAAACTATATGGAAATGGACGGAACAAAGTGAAAACGAAACGGGTCGGAACGGGAATTTTTCCGTCCGTTTTCAACCCTAGGTCCAAGACCGTGGCAACTTCCATTGTTCAAACCAAAGGGGTTGGTGGCGTGCAGTGCATTGCACTTGGTAAATGTAAGGTTAAGAAAGATGGTCACCGTTCTTGATCCATAAAGATCAAATTAAAATATCAGCTGTTGACTCAAAACCCTATTATTCATCTGTTTAGAATTAGAACTCTCCATCCCAGTAGCCACCTCTAGTTTTCTAACCATGATGGCATCTCTGCATGTGTTGCTCTGCTAATCCTGCTTCTAATTGCACACTTCCCGGTGTCTGTCAGTGCTGTCAGCTCAAGAACCCAGGAGACACGAATATTTCGTCGACAAATACAGTAGTACCTGCTAAACTAACACTGGCTATATGGTGCATTTGTGCTATGGTTCATCAATCACCCCACCATGCCTCACATGAGAGATCCTAATGATTCACCGATCACTATTTTCAGACTACATATGATGATTGTCTTATTTATATGGTTCCTATTGGACTTCTATCACTTCAATATATTTATCGTGGCTAAGTTTTTGCACTACCTACCTAATCCACTCAGTTCTTATTAACTACTCTCTCTGTTCCAAATCATAACACAATTTAAATACATAACGAATTTGATGTACCAAAAAAGTCAAAGTGACTTATGTTTCGGAATCAAGGGAGTAGGTGTTAAAAAAAATTGGTTCAGTTGTTGTTTCAGATTAATGGCACACTTTTGTTGGTACGATTTAAGAGGCCGGGCTATAAAAGCTAAGGCATAATTTAATGCTTTTAGGTGACTTCTATGGTGTTTAATATGGTTAGAGTTCAAATTTGGCTCATGCAAGAGAGGTCAAAAAAATTTAATGTTTTCTGCCTCGCTTCAGTGCTACCTTCACCTGCTTTGTGCTCCAGTCCATATATGATTGCCTCCCTGTACCTGTTGCAATGATTTTGCAAGTCCATTTTTGTACACAAGAATGCAGTTCCCAAATTGAAGGTACGTGGATACATACTTAACTGTTTTTCGGGGTTATATGTTTGCGGTGCTAATTCCTTCTTTAACAATTTCTGAAACGAAAAAGGATCGATCTTATGGCTGGGAGGTATACATTTTGGGTAATGAAACTGCACTACAAAATTTAAATAAAAATTAAAGGATCATATTTAGGTTAGATAAATACAAAGCGGGATGGAAATTCAAAGCAAATTTCACTACAATATATTTTTGCTTCTGTAAATTTGGTTCTTATAAGATTTTTTTGCCTGGACAATGGACTCTCATATGAAATGTGCATACTATGCAAAGAGAACTCTACTTGCATGATAACTTGATTTATTCATCTTTGTTGAGAAGTGTCATGTGATCTGCTGCTGCCCATCCCCAACTTTTAATGACCAATATTGTTTGGTTGTTTTAAAATCATGTTCTTAATTGCTCTCGCTAAAAAGAAAATTTGTGGAGAGAACACCGGGAGAGCAAAAAAAGGTGATGCAAGAGCTGTGGTTCAATTCTTCCTGCACTAGCTAATTCGAACATGAGGTTCCAATATTCAGCAGATGTTTAGTCAACATGTTAGGTCAAGCAGTTGTACTTTTCTATACATGTTTGGAATTTTTTGTGTGTGAAAACAAAATGACCGCACTCTCTTCCCATTATGTTTACAAGTGTTTTCCCTTCCTCTCTAAAAGCCTGTGCATTTGGGCGCCACTGTCTGACTTAGCTAATAATGTACATTTGCGTCTATAAAGCAGCGCCTTAATCAATTCATATGTAAGTTAACGAATACTGCACGATCTCTATAAAAGCTTGCCATCCACTTCACTCCTATGAACACTTTACCACCTCTAAACCACATAGAAGTACAACAATAGGCTTGTGCAGCCAATTTTGGTGCAGCAAAGCGCGCCCAACTACCTAGTATATACATGCACATGCACAAAGCTTTGTACTCGTAACGTGGCTAATAATTCCATTTGCATTTATGATCTATGTTTTCCTTGTTGAAATTTTATTGAGTGTACGCCAAATTTTTAAAATCCTGTGTCCGGAAAAAAGAGAAGAGTTGGTAGGATAGGAGGGTGTGTCATCGCCCAAACTTCCGAGAGAGCTACGGGAGTTTCACTCCTTCTGTTTAGTTGAGAGTTTTACTCCTGCTTAGTGGGCCTGCATCAGGGCAATCTATTGCCTCAACTTTTTGTGGTTCGTTGACACCGTACAGCGCCTGCACAGTGGCCAATCCAGCAGCACATTAGCGGGACAGTCCATTCGTGACCCCTGTCAAAGCGTCACGAGCAACGTCATGTGGCTTCTCCTCATTGGACCAAGACTAATAATACAGTCAACTCTTCTCTATCTTAGCATTTAGTCAACTTAGCCTATTACTATACTTGCTCTTAGAGGAGGAGGGAGATATACACATCCGAGAGAGCCCATCAATCGGAAACCTGACGACGGCAAGGTGAGGGTTTGGTGTAAGAACAAAAAGGAGTTGGAGGAAGAGGTGGTGTGTGTGGGCAATCTCTTGCCTCAACTATTGGTTGACACCGTACATAGGGTGGTGAGAGCCCCCATCAATCGAAAACCGGACGACGGCAAGGTGAGGGTTTGGTGTAAGAACAAAAAGGAGTTGGAGGAAGAGGTGGTGTGTGTGGGCAATCTCTTGCCTCAACTATTGGTTGACACCGTATATAGGGTGGTGAGAGCCCCCATCAATCGAAAACCGGACGAAGGCCCAAACCCCTCTCCATGCCAACTCTTGCCTCAACTATTAGTTGACACCGTACACAGGGAGGTTACAAGCCTGCGCTACCAGGCCCGGTGAGAAGTGGGTTAGTGAGTCCTCTTTTATTGCAGTTGATCGTTGTTAAAATAACCGATCTGGTACTAAAGAAAAAAAATAATCTTTTTACGCTTGTGACTTTTGTGAAGTGTGTGGGCGTGGCCCTTACTGGAATCGCTCGTTCCATCGATGGGCTATTGGGCTGTATAAGGCACACAAGACAAGATACCCACCTGCAGTCCAGCACGTGTCATGTAGTACGTGCTCCTAGCTAGTTCCGGGCCCGTATGTAAAGAAGGAAACCCGAGGTGGATCACGAAAAGCATCGAAATTGTAGAAGCTCGTTCGCCTCGGAATGCGTGGTAATGGAAAAAGAAAAGGAGGCCGCTAGCTGCTGCCCACTGCATGCTTTGGAGGTTTGCTTCCACTCAATCTCCTCGTCCAGACGTGGCTTGCCCGTGCTTCATTGGCTTTATTAACCAAATGAATTTGATTTCATACTGCCTGGTGAGAGCAAAAATTCCGGTACCCGTAACGGCCGTGGAGCTTATCTAATCTAACGTAAAAATTCCTGCCTAGTTCATTCGTAGTTGAGAAAACTAAAATTATTTTGAACAACTATATGGTCTCTAAAGTAAAAACTAGAGAGCTTAACTTTGTATATGACATAATTTTATTTAAGAAGAATCTGTTAGATCCATTGCAACAGTGTATCGAACTCTTTTTCCTATATATAAACGTACAGTCGTCTACACGCACCGACACCGTTTCTGCGTCGTCTATACGATCCATAAAGTTTAAATTTGCAACGCACACACACAAAATTGACTACTCGTGACAACGTGGGTAATCATCGTGATGATTTAACGAAAAAGTCCGAAAGGTTCAAACTTTTGTTGGTCTCCAACAGCCTCGGGGATCTTGGGCCGTTGGAACGGGCACGGACGGCGGATGGACAACGTGGCCCCACGTCGACGTTGACGACAGGGTCAAGTGCGCCTCCCGCCATGCCGCCGTCCTACCGTGGCAACTTTTTGCTTTCTTCTCGGTTGTTGGGGAGCCCAGCCCACACGAAGTGCCTTGGTGGCATGGCAATGGCAGTATGCAGTTTCTGTTAAGAAACGGAGCTGATGCGGATCCTTATCCGGTTCCTTTTCCTACTCGCAACAGATGAGACGTGAAGAAGTTGTAGATGATCTCCCGTCTCCCTTCCCAATAGCACAATAGATGAACACACGAGAGCCAATATTGTGGAACTTGTATTCTCTTTTCATTATAGACGGGTATATGTTCCTTTATATAGTTTTAACCCTTCAGGGGTATATTTGGTATGAGCCCACAATTATGTCTAGGGTTATTGTTTCCCAACACTCCCCCTTGGGCGAATACCGCGATCAACTCATGTCTCATTAAAACTCCTAAAAACCCAGTGGGAAAAATATGGAGAAAGAGTACATAGTGCCGCTAGATGTATTGCACTTGTTGCCTCATTAAAAACCATTATGAGAAACTTCTGGAAAACTCATTTATGGAAAAAAGAGTACAACAGTTGTCTTCAAGACATTTTATAACCTTCAGGATTATAAATTTCAGGATCTTCTGGACCCAGTTTCAAGGGCAATTCAGGGGTGATCTCCCCCTGAACTTTGCAAGTCTCTCAGTCGTCTAATACCAATATCATGGATATATTTTCTGAATGAAGTGGCTGGTAAAGACTTAGTGAACAAATCTGCTAGATTGTCACATGACTGGACTTTTAAGATATTTATCTCACCCTGCTTCTGGAGTTCGTGAGTATAGAAAATTTTAGGAGATATATGCTTAGTCATATTACTCTTAATATAGCCCGTTTGCATTTGTGCAACACATGCTGCATTATCCTCATAAATAATGGTGGGTGTATCAACGGTACTAAGACCACATGACTTCTGGATATGGTTAGTCATCCGTCGCAGCCAAACACATTCACGTGCGGCTTCGTATAGCGTAATAACCTCTGAGTGGTTTGTAGACGTTGCTACCAAGGTTTGTTTGCAAGATGTCCACGATATAGCAGTACCACCACAGAGAAACACAAAACCAGTTTGAGATCTTGCATTATGCGGATCAGACAAATATCTAGCATTTGCATAGCCAACCAATCTTAGGTCCTTATTCTTCGGGAAATATAGACCGAGATCTTGGGTGCCATTCAGATATCTAAGTATTGTCTTAACGCCTACCCAATGCCTTTTGGTCGGGTTTGCACTATGACGAGCTAACAAATTAACTACAAATGCAATATCAGACCTGGTGCAATTTGCAAGATACATTAGTGCTCCAATAGCACTCAAATATGGAACTTCAGGTCCTAACGTCTTCTCATCATCACTTTTCGGTCTAAATGGGTCTTTGTCCTCCTCAAGTGATCTGACAACCATCGGGGTTTTCACGGGATGAGCCTTTGACATATTAAATCTTTCTAAAACCTTTTTCGCATAGGTAGATTGATGTACAAAAATTTCTCCAGGGAGATGCTCGATCTGCAGGCCTAAGCAAAACTTGGTTCTACCCAAGTCTTTCATTTTAAACTCCGCCTTAAGGTAGGTGCTTGCCTCCTCAATATCATCTTCACAGCCGATGATATTTAAGTCATCAACATAGACTGAGATTATACAAAAACTCTTCTGGGACTTTCTAATAAATACACAAGGTGAATCAGTATCATTAACATATCCCTTCTTCAGGAGGAATTCACTTAGCCGATTGTACCACATCCGGCCAGACTGTTTAAGCCCATATAGTGCCCTCTGCAACTTGACACTATACATATTGCGATTTGTTTTAGATTCCGGAATTTTCAGTCCATCTGGGACTTTCATATATATATATATATATATATATCCGAATCCAGCGACCCATAAAGATATACGGTCACAACATCCATCATCTGCATTTTCAAGTTTAAACCTGCTACCATAGATATTAAATATCGGAACGTTATGTCACTCATAACTGGAGAATAAGTTTCATCATAATCGATGTCGGGTCTCTACGTGAACCCTTGTGCTACAAGCCTCGCTTTGTATCTCACCACCACATTGTTCTCATCTCTCTTTCGAACAAATACCCATTTGTATCCTACAGGGAATACTTTGGGGGCGTGCGGGCGACTGGCCCGAATACTTGTCTCTTAGAAAGCGAGCGCAATTCCGTCTCTATTGCTTCTTTCCATTTGACCCAATCTGAGCGCTTTCGACACTCTGCCATGGACTTTGGTTCAGGATCCTCATTAATCGCGTCTGCGATCTTAGAGACAAAATTAATGTCGACATCTGTAGTCTTTCTGTTATACAGTTCTCCAGATTCAATATAATTTATGGCAATTTCTTCAATTGAATCATTCAGCTCGTTGTGATTTCCCAAATGACTCGAGCCTGGTTGTTTCGTTGTCCTTGTGCTATTATTTGTATTTGTGCGCACATTTGCACTAGGACTCTCATCTTCAGGATGTGTCACTGCTGGGACGACTGAATGGGAGCGTAATGCGTTCTCTCTAACACCTTGCTTTTGCGAGCGTCCCCGCTTAGCTCGTGCCGAGTCATCCGGATCTCTCCCCCTTTTCCTATGATTGGGGATTTGAGAAGAGTTCATGCCCTCCAGGGGTATTTCCACTCTTTCCGGTGCATTAGCCGCAGGAATATACGATTTTGACACTCCTCTTATATCAGTAAAAGCATCTGGTAGATTATTTGCTAATTATTGCAGGTTTACTATTCTTTGAACTTCAAGTTCAGTATCTTTAGTGCGTGGATCAAGTGATTGAATGCTACTGGCAGTCCAATCTATTTCCCGGCATTCTTTATTATTAAGGTACAATCCTCCCCCTAATGCCGGAAAATGCTCTTCATCGAAGATGCTATCAGCGTACCGAGCTGTAAACAAATCCCCGGTTTTAGGCTCGAAATATTTGATTATGGACGGAGAGTCATAACCTACATATATCCCCAACTTCCGGTGAGGTCCCATAGTTGTACGCTGGGGTGGTGATATCGGCACATATACAGCACAACCGAATTTTCGCAGATGGGAAATCATTGGTTGTTGTCCACGCGCTAATTGATGGGGAGAAGCAGAGTGATATGCAGATGGCCTATATTGGATTAAGGCAGCAGCGTGTAGCACTGCGTGTCCCCAACAACTGGTTGGGAGTCTGCTATCTTGTAGAAGAGGTATGGCAATTAATTTTATTCTTTTTATTAACGATTCAGCAAGCCCATTTTATGTGTGCACATGGGGAACATAATGCTCTACATTTATGCCCAAAGCAAGACAATAATCATTAAATGCTTTTGAGGTAAACTCTCCAGCATTATCCATTCTGATTGCTTTTATGCGGTTCTCCGGGAAACTAGCACACAATCGAATGATTTGGGCAATAAATTTTGCAAAAGCGTGGTTCCGCGTAGACAACAGGCATACGTGGCTCCACCGAGTAGAAGCATCTATAAGCACCATGAAGTACCTAAAAGGCCCCGACAGGGGGTGAATAGGACCACAAATGTCACCTTGGATTCTCTCTAGAAATCCAAGAGACTCGACATTTATCTTCAGGTAAGAGGGCTTAGTGATTAATTTTCCTTTAGCACAAGACACGCATAGAAAGTCTTTAGGAATTTGTGTGGTTTTAATGCCATGACCAACAGATCCATTTATGATGTTCCGCATCATCCTTAATCCAGGGTGTCCGAGTCTTTCATGCCAGATCGTAAAAGACTCAGGATTTTTAAATATAGTTGACATCGCAATATATTCTTGAGGTGGCTTAATTTTTGTGTAGTATATTCCAGAGGAGGTACCTGGCGCTTTCTCTACCACTTTTGTCTCATATTCATCCGTCGCCGTGATGTTGAGGTATTCAACACCATTTTCACAAGCAGTTGAAATGTGGTAGCCATTACGACGAATGTCTTTGAATGTGAGGAGAGTACGTACAACTCCCGGGTACAAGAATGCTTATTCTATAAAGATGCTAGTATTATTAGGGAGTACGACCATGGCTCTACCGGAGCCTACAACGTGGCCGTTGCGACCAACAATCGTGGTAATATTTTCAGTCTTTTTTCTGCAGTGTCTGAAAATATTTTGTCTCTCGAAGTATTGAATTTGTGGCAGCGCTATCAACCAGGCAATATTCTTCTTCAGGCTCCATGGAAAATACGACTCTTGTTCTATTATTAAATAGAGTACTAATTTAATCCCTCATGCATTTAACTAATATAGCAATCAGATTGAAAATAGCAGGTAATAGAACAATAGAAAATTGATTAAAATAATGTTATCAATTAAAACTTGCATGCCGAGAGTTTTATCCTAATAAAATCATAAAGTTTCTCAACAGGAGCATTATTACACCACGATCACACATACTTTAATTATTTTGCTGAAAATAAATCACACTGGCTAATAGGTAAAACAAATGACTAATGACTTATTATTTAGTCTACTCCGCGTCAAGTAGATCCTCTTCATCGAGGTCAAAATCATCATCACCAGTATAGGCATGATTGTCGGTGGCGTTACTATCAACATCCATAGCTGCTGATTCAAGCTTCTCCTTAGGCTCAGATGGCTCCGGAAGGTGTAGTCCACTTGTAGCATCAATATTTGCTTGGACGAAGTGTACCTCCGGATTTTGGCGCTTCTTGCACTCTTGATATAACTCAATCAAGTGTGGCTCAGCATTGCAAGTACGGGACCAATGCTTCTGGGATCCACAACGGAAACAACCCGATTGTTTTCCTCCACTTGCATCAATCTTTAAGCCCTTCTGGGACTTGTCATTGCCATTGCCATTAGGCTTCTTGCCTCCGTTCGCATGCTTCTTAAATTTCCCCCCTTTTTACGCCGGGTGACCATGAAACTTTTGACCCTTGTTTCTGAAAGGACCCTTACCGTTGTTGTTACGGAAAATGGCATGTGCTTTAGGTTGTGCCTGTGTCCCAGTAGGGCGTATTTGGAAGTTCTTCATCAATAGTTCATTCTGAGCCTCAGCGGCAAGCAACACATTGATGAGGTCACAGTACTTCATGTACTTGTTGTTGCGATACTGCTGCTGGAGTACCATGTTGGTGGGGTGAAAAGTCTCGAGAGTTTTTTCAATCATCTCGAGTTCTGTGACGACTTGGCCACAAAAGCGAAGCTGAGCCACGATCCGGTGAATCGCAGTATTATATGCCTCAACTGTCTTGAAGTCAAGGAAGCGGAGGTGTGCCCAATCACGCCTAGCCTGTGGGAGAAGCACTGTCTTCTGCTTGCCAAAGTGTTCCTGAAGCTTCATCCACAATACCAGAGGGTCTTTCACCTCCAGGTACTCCATCTTCAGGTCGGGGTGGATGTGGTGTCTTAGGAAGATGCAAGCCTTTGCCTTGTCGTGGAGTGGCAGAGCAGGAACACCGGCTGCAGGCCTGGCGATCATGGAAGTCAGTTGCATTGCTTTCAGATGGAACTCACAGTCAACTGCCCAGGTTTGATAGTTCTTGCCGTTCAGCGCAAGAACCCGGAACTCTGTCTTGTTGATCGAAGTCATTGCCTATTAATTCATGCAAATTAACTTCTGGTAAATAAGCATGAAGTACATATAACCATAAGTGAATTATCATCGCAAATAAAAAAAATCATGCAATACGGCATTGTTGGATGGCCAGCAGGGCCATGATAGCATGACGTACAGCAGGTACGTATTATGTAAAGCTAATATGAACAGTAGGTGACAAAACACATCAAAGTTTGCTAGCTTAAATCATGGTATACGAGCATGTTTGTATGATACAAAAAAAAGCTAGCGTGCATGTGTGACATGCTAATTAGGCAACTATAAAAAAAATACGCCGGCGTACATGCATAGCATGCTGGGTTAACCGACGTCATATGTCAGAACAAGATCCAATTTAATATGAAAACTAGCGAACAAAATTAATCTGTTGGAGATCTAATAAGCTAGTATAAAAAAATAAGATTGAATCTGGAAAAAAAAATCTAGAACACATCTAGATATCTAGCATCACGTAATGATCTAGTAGCTAGTATGAAAAAAAAACATTAATCTAGCATACTAGCGCTCATGAGATAAGACTGCCATCTGGGCAGCAGCAAGGACAACTACGTGAGATTAAAAAAATCTAGAATATGTAAAGCAGTAAACTAGTCACGGAAAAATCGATCTGCTATGGATCGCATGTTGGTTCTGTACACGAAACCGATCTAGATCCAAACGAAAAATAATTTGCGAGCAGATAGATCCAACAGGGATCAAAAGCAACATATCGTCGTTGATGAGTAGTGAGTAGTGGTAGAGCATGTTGATAACGTGTTAAGAAACGGAGCTGATGCGGATCTCTGATCCGGTTCCTTTCCCTACCCGCAACAGATGAGACGTGAAGAAGTTGTAGATGATCTCTCATCTCCCTTCCCAATAGCACAATAGATGAACACACAAGAGTCAATATTGTGGAACTTGTATTCTCTTTTCATTATAGACGGGTATATGTTTCTTTATATAATTTTAACCCTTCAGGGGTATATTTGGTATGAGCCCACAATTATGTTTAGGGTTATTGCTTCCCAACAGTTTCCAATTATGCGCACCAACCACGCTTCGCCCATACCTACTTTTGATAAACAGTTTCGAATAATTTTATATTAAAATATATTTATATTTACGATACTTCGGCCCTGTTTGGATTGGAGGAACTAGTGACTAATGACTACTAATTAGTCTTAATTTTACCAAACAATTGGACTACTATAGGGACTAGTAGTGACTACTACGTAGAAGTCTCAAGGGGGCTGCTATTTGGGACTACTACATAGAAGTCACTAGTCCCTCCAATCCAAACATGACCTTAACTAATATCATTAGGCATATCATAAAATTTATATCTAAAATAAATTTATTTAAAGATATAAATTTAATAAGTTTTTTCTTTAAAAATCTAGTTGAACTTATGATAGAAAAGAAAAAAGCAGCGGTTATTTAGAGAGCGAGGAATTAAATCCCCAAAATGCCCACTTAGCAGCACTGATCCGTTGGATGCTGATGCTGGAGAGCGATGCTTGCTCCGGGTCAAACACGACATCGGCATATACCATCATATATCTATAGTTGGGTTCGGACTGCATACACTGACGATTGAAAATTCCACGCAGGCTCTTCTTACCTGTGGCAAAAAACCAATACGTACATTGATAAGGAGGCGGCTCAGAATCTTGAACACGACAATGGACTGACTGTTCCATCTCTTTTGTTTTTAGAGTTCAAGGGCTTGATACCCCGGTCTTTCAATTATTAATCAAAAAGACCACAAGTATATTACAACACTGATCGTTCAGGAAAAGCCTAGCTCCAACCGGCAGCAGGCAACAAACAAGTTCTAGAAGAAAGAAACCAAGACTAAAACAGACTGTCCAGGGCAACAAACTAGCTCAAAGCTAAAGTTGACACCTTTCTATCACAGCCTTAGAGCCTTCAAACAAGATCCATGCCACCAGAAAAGCTCAGGACCGGCAGCAGCTCCACGACACCATGCACCTGAGCACCATCTTTAAAGTCTTCTATCATCTCACCTCTGGAGGATTTTAAGCAACAACTCTGGGTGCGTCTAGGAGCCACAAGACCATAGTTGCCGCAGATTTCAAGTGCTTGAGGAAACCAGAAATGGACTTTGGGCTCTGCAGGTCATATCCTGATTATGCCAAACCTGAACGCAAGCGGCCATCACGGCTAGCAGAGCTGCAGAACCCCATGTATGTCAGTGATGCAATAACGGTCCAAGACCGTGGCAACTTCCAGTGTTCAAACCAAAGGGGTTGGTGGCGTGCTGCGTGCACCTGGTAAATGTAAGGTTAAGACTTAAGAAAGAAGGTCACAGTTCTTGATCCATAAAAATAAAATCAAAACATCAGCTGTTGACTCAAAACCCCATTATTATTCCTCTGTTTAGAACTTTCCATCCCAGTTGCCACCTTGAGTTTTCTAACCATCGATCGCCCATGACGGCATCTCTGCATGTGTTGTTGCTCTGCTAATTAATCCTGCTGCTAATTGCACACTTCCCGGTGTCTGTCAGTACTGTCAGCTCAAGAACTCAGGAGGGAGAAAGCCACCGTGATCCTCAGCCCTTCTAGTAGCTCATCAGGCAAGCTTCTGAACTTTTTGTTCTTTGATGAGTCCAATTCAGATGGTTTCAGTTTGTTTGTGATCATGGTTGTGGACAAAATTAGAGTAAGAACTGAACCAAAAAGAAAAAAAAAACTTCTTTGTGTTTTCAGATTACAGAGAAATCAGAGATTCAGAGATGGGGTGTGTGTCGTCTAAGATCCTGGCAAAATCAGGGAGCTTTCATGAGAAGGTGAGCAGCCTGAGCCTGGGCCACAGCTTCCAGTTCCAGAGGAGCAGCGGCGCGATCGAGGACATGATCCTGTCGACGACCTCCAACAACTCCAAGAGCAACGGCGACCACCACCAGTTCCTGGCCCTCCTCCGTACCTCCACCTCGTCGTCGTCGGCCAGGAAAGCCAACAAGGAGCCCGAGGTGGTGGCGACAGCATCGGCGGCGGCGGGCGAGCCGGCTGCGGCTAAGATCGAGACAATCGACGTGTCCGAGCTGCTCGCCGGCCTGGAGGAAGAGTACTGCTGCGCCTGCACGACGGAGCGAGGGCGGGAACTTCGCGACGAAGGCGAGGCTCCATGGTCTGCGTCGGCCGGGAGGGTGAGGAGCTTCCGCACGGTGGAGGAGTTCGACGCGATGCTACTACTGACGCAGAGCGAGAGCGGCTCGTCGTCGTCGGAAGGACCGACCGCGCTGGCAACCGAGCAGTGGGAGGAGCTTGCTACAGAAGCCACGGCGGCGGCGGCGGGGGTAGAGCAAGGTGGCGAGCCGAAGGCAGCCGCCGGAAACAAGCGGCGGGCGAGGGCGCGGCAGCTGGGCGAGCTGAATTTGCCGACGACGGCGGCGGCGGGGTTCGACTTCTCCAAGTCCGGTAGTCTGCGGGACTGGCTACGTCACGGCGGGCAGATCTTCTCGCCGGGCTCTTACGTCACGCCCAGGTTCGGCACGGCACCAGCGTCGCCGGCGCCGGATGAGCGCGGAGAAGCCGCCGACGCCGGCGGGGCCGGCGAGCAGCAGAACCAGCAGGCGATGGTGTTCGACCCGGAGCTGGTCGCGCAGTTTGAGAAAGCCATGGAGCAGTTGTCGGAGGACGAGGGCCGCGTCCTCGACGAGATCCTCGAGGCGCTGGAGCTGGAGGCCGCGGAGAAGGACGGCGCGGCGGCAGTGGTGGTCGGCGGAGTGGGCCACGAGCAGCCGGCCGGCGTGGCGGCTGATGCGCTTGTGCAGCAGGTCTAGCGGGTGTCGGCTGGGATAGAGCTGAAGCTAAGGACAAGTTTGGTTTTTGTTAGATTTTTTTTTTGTTGCTTTGGATGCTTTCGTACAATTGTAAGTACCAGTGTGTTCAGCAATGTTTTGAGTAATTTTCATATGAATTTTTCCGTGCGACTGCGAGCAAATGTTTGGTGGATTTGCAGTCAATTTGAGGCACTCTTTGTTCAGCGCAAAATGTGACTTGTAGGTGTGGTAGGTATAGATGATGCAGAATGTTCATCAATGCTTAAATTGATTGACCATGTCGTTCTTAATTTGAAACGTAGAAAATTCAAATGTTCAGGAATGGTTGAATTTTATAGAAAACGTCTCATTTTTTATTGAAAAATATGAAAAATAGAAAATTTTAGTGAAACCAAGGACAAGGTAGGTGCGTGTGGATTGAATACGAGGGCATGTTTGGAATGGAAGCCGTCATAATCGGATTCTTAGGCGCCTCACTGCGAGTTAATTGACCCATACGCACGCTATGGTCAACATGACCGAGTAGCTAGCATAGCAAGAACAGTTACAAAGAAGCACATCTTTTATGCTAGAAGAAAATGATAAAAGAAACGTGTTCCAAAGCCTCACGGCGAGTGTATGCAATGTCACGAGTCTAGAAGGGATTTGGATCTCCTAGCAGAATGGGCAGCCCACACCCAAATAAATGCATATATATATGGCCATGGCCCATGGTCTATATATGTGCTATGGACATAGCACACGTCGTTTGGCATAACTAACTTTAGTGAAATAGTAGTGTGATCATGGTCATGGTCACACTATTTGATATGATAGACATGTCTTGGTTTTTTTGAGTTTTAACTTTATTACCCACCATTTTATCTTGTTATTAATTGTATATATCAACGTTATAACTGTTAAGATTATTTAGGATAATTAATTAGTGATCAATATTATAAATCCAGTAATTAGCACATGCTAATTACGAGTTAACCGTTCAGGCCCCTTCGT
The DNA here is from genome assembly GCA_022036555.1 of Microstegium vimineum. Lineage (NCBI taxonomy): Eukaryota > Viridiplantae > Streptophyta > Magnoliopsida > Poales > Poaceae > Microstegium > Microstegium vimineum. The sequence continues at coordinate 46,171,856 of CM039135.1, forward strand.
CACGAATAGGCACCAGTTCGCTTTGTGTCATTGACACAAACAACTACCACTTGTATATATGGTTACTGTTCATACCGAAATAAACACAGTTACATCATTCGATCCATTTTTCGTTTAACAATAACATCTATAAGTCCATGTATAGTATGATAATTTTTCGCTTCAAAAAAACAAAGTATGAGATGTTAACGTTTGTTCATGATAATTATGCATGTCACTTTTGAAAAAGCTCAGACTAAGACTCTCTTTATTAGAATGTTGGATTTTTTTTCTACTACTTTTATGTGAAAATGAACCTTTGTTTTGTAAAAGTACGGTAATAAGACTCATGTGAAATCCATGCATTCCACAGAAGGCCTAAATATAAATATTTTCAAACTAGTAATGACGGTGTATATTTATATATAAGATAAGAAAAACTAAAGCATTAATGGGCTTGATTTTTCGAAGGGCCTAGAACGACAATTCACACGGGCCGTTAGTGGGCTATCCATAAACAATGTATTTAGATGCATGACACTACCAAAGGCACACGCTAAGCGAACGCTATGGCATGTTCAAAACATAACCTGCAATTATATTACACTCGAACTGCTGATTTCTACTCGATCTTGTATAGTTTATAGCAACAAATCTTTGATAATCAGAAAGCGTTTATACAAGTATAATAAATCCAATACAACTCGTTGTCATAAGATTTTTTTTCACATGATTAATAAATTAGATTAGTTGCCGACTAAAGATATCAAAGTTTGAACTTTCGATATAAAATCATGGTTTATATCTTGTGAACTACCTTTCTGGAACATATAAAACACACACAAAAATTGTTAAGAAATTGATTTGGTTGGGGTGCGCCCAATCTCAAGCTATAGTGCAACGCTTAAGTGACGCCCAAGGAACCATAGTGGCAAGCCACTGTTATGATTCCTCCCCCATAAAAAATAAGTTTAAATCAACATTGTGAAGCAGTGCCTCACAATATCAGATATCAAACTGATAAGAACAGATACTACACTTGATCTTAGCCAAAAGGCCGAGAAAGATATGAGTTGTAGCTTGCGTGCTTAGGCTAGTTTTGTTGGTTCCTTTGGGTTACAACTTTTCTCAATTGTCGGTACGGTACAAAAACTAAACGGGAATATCTCATCAGGATACTACTAGTTGCTAGTAATAATACTGGTATATCGGAACTCGGAAGAACGTCGGCACGCGATATGGCGAAACAAGAGACAGGTGGGTAAGGCTGGGGCGACCGGGCCGTTATGGGGCCGATCGAGGCGTTCATGGCCCATGGACCCTAGGAGTAGAAGAAACGGAGCGCCAAACTCTGTCGTGTTTGTGCATGGCTTGGCACCTTCTTGGTTGGACGGTGGTGCGGACCTCGTTGCGGCGAGTGCGATGGTCGGTCCGACTCGACCACCCTTATCACCAACGAATCAAGGCGGTGGACATGAGATGAGCACACAGCACACGAGGGGATTCGATTCGAGGAGAAGAGTCAAGGCGAGCACAACTGTCCTGTCACTGTTTGTGTATGAGCGCGCACCGGCGGCCGGCGGCGGGTGGAGTGCAGTGCAGTCTGCAGTGTGCCGGAGCCGCGGACAGCAGCGGGAGAGGGAGTAGAAGCAGCTCGCTGCTCCAGAGCAAGCAAAGGAATTAATTAAGCGGAGCGGCCATCGATCAGCGCCGGCAACCAAGCTAGCTAGAACGCCAGTCGTCGCTGCCGCGCGAGGGGCAAGGCAGCAGCACCACCACCAACAACAACATGTTGTGCATAGGCGGCGCCTGCACCACGCCGCGTCTGGCCGCACCACGGCCGGTCGGCGTCGGCGTCGTCGTCAGCTGGGCGCGTAGCGCGCGCGCGGCCACCCGTCGCGTGGGAAGAACCGAATCAACCTCCGCCGCGCCGGCGGCAACAACGGCCGAGATGGCGCTTCGGTTATTCTGCGACGACGACGACGACAACGGACGACAACGACGCCGGTGGCTGGAGACGACGTCGACGGCGCGAGGGCGAGGCAGAGGCCCCATCGTGGGAGCCCAGCACCTGCAGGCCGCGCGCGAGGTGAGCATCCATCCCATCCGCGCTCCATCTCGAACAACACTCCCCTTCCTGCTTTGCTCTGCTTCGCGATGAGCACGATTCCTTCCTAGAACACTCCAAAATTAGCCCAGCCTAGCTTGGACAGGATTCAAAGCGGACGACGTTGACAGGGCGAGCAGGCAAGGCAACAGAATCACAGTACATGCTTCAAGATTTTTTTCGTCAAGTTTCAGATTTAATTCTTTTTATTAGTAGCGTCATTTTTTTTAATGATGGAACTAGGAGTCAAATTACTGCATGCATAGGTTTTCGAAAAAAAACATTTAATTTACTGCATGCAGCTAAAGATGTGCAACGGGCCGGCATGGTCGGGCACGGGCCCGGTTAGGCCCGCGGGCCGTGCCTCCCCAGGCCACCGTGCCTGCTTGCAGGCCCAGGCACGGCCCGTGAGCCGTTTTTCGTGCCGGGCCAACCCGAAAAACACGAGGCACGAACCATGAACGGGCCGGTCCGAAGCCCGTTTTATAGAAAATCTCTTGTTTAATGCAGATTTCAGTATGTTTTATAGTGCAATTCTATATGAGCTCCTCTGCCAGCGGGCTGATACCGGGCCTCTCGTTGAAACCGTGTCGTGTTGTGCCGCCCGGCGTGCTGAGGTGATGGCCCAGGCACGGCCCATAGACCGTGTCGTGCCGTGTTCGGACCGGGCTAAAAATTCGAGCTTCGTGTCGTGTCATTGTGTCTCGGGCTGCATGCTCATCACAGAATTCACATTGAATCAAGAATGAGCGATGGGCCCGGCCCTGGCCGTAGTAGACGTTACTACATGATGACGTACGTGTCTCTGCTCGATCAGATCTGTACGCCGCCGCCCTCGTGATTTTTATGGTCGTCCTCTCCTCCATTCATCCTGTTCCTCTTGGACCTCTCTATGTCTCTGCCCGGCGCCATGGATCCATCCAAGTGGGCCTAGTAGCTCCGGCCTGGCTAGCGTATGGATCATTGCTAGTGTAATGTTTGCATGGTCTAGCTTTGAGTTTTTACCCTTCACATAGAATCTAAAAAACATTAGGCGCTTTGGCTCTTCATTTTGTAAAAAGTATAACTAAACACCACCCAAATTTTTTAAGAAAAAGTGGTTTATTCTCCATTTTTACATTTTGGATTTAAGAGGCTAAAATAAAGTAAACTTTTACATTGGCTTGTGTGTCATCCTTACAATCCCTATCATTAAAATCTTACATAAGCTAAACTTTAGTTGGAACTAAACAACCCACTGAAATATTTTATGGTCTGGATTTTGGAATCCAAAATATATAGTTGGGATTTTAGATTTTGGATTTCTGATGTAACTAAACATGACCTGGGTAGTGCAATAAGCAAAAGACTATCGTGCACTTAAGAAATAGTCTGGTACATTTCACCATGAATTAATTACCTACATTGTAAGAGGTACTATAGACCAATATTCCATACTTTTATTTTTTATTAAGGGGTTGTTTGGATTTCGGCCACACTTCTCCACGCCACCATCATGATCTGCCACGGTTCCTAGTCTGCTGTTTGGTTGGTGCTTTACCTTTGGTTAGCTGGCACAGAACCTGCAGACTGGATTCCTGCCACAGAGTGTGGCGATCGATTTCTTCGCCTCACGCCACAGCTCGCCTAAGTTAAATGATGGCAGGTGAAGGTGTACAACCAAACAAGCCCCTAGATGCATAGGTTCCGTAGAGGTGGAAAAGATTGTCCTTACAAAGAGAACAAAAATAAAGGTTACATTAAATCCCTTCTAAGAACAAATATAGAAACAGTTTTATTTTAGGCAAGCAAATGCAAGAGCGGCTAGCGCCGGCCGGCAAAGTGGCTTTCATTCGTTGTCGCTCTCGAGCCGAAAAGCTTGCATTGCGCACGTCAGAGGTGGCCGTCTCGCACGGGACGTATATACTACGTGAGCGCGGCCGGTGTGCTCTGCTCCATGGGTTGGGAGGGGCTTTAGTTGGATGCCATTCACTCACCCCACGGCAAAGTCGTTGACGCGTCGGCCGGGCTACGCACGCAGGGCTCGACGGCGTCCGCGGCGAGGAGGAGGAAAAGGGACACGACGGCGGCGGCGGCCATGGCTGCTGCCAGCAACGGCGGCGGCGGCGAGGTGAAGAGGATCCACAACAAAGACAGCACCAAGACGCTGCTCAAGAGCGAAGCCCTCTATGAGGTACAGTACAGTACGTACAGTAGTACACATTGATCACCGCCCGGCCGGCCGGCCAGCTGACATTCAATTCCTTCTCTGTTTCTTTCAGTACATGCTGAACACGATGGTGTACCCGCGGGAGCACGAGAGCCTGCGCGAGCTCCGCCTCATCACCCAGCAGCACACCTAGTACGCACTTCGATTCGTCGTTCCCTTCCCATGAATCCATCTCCGTCGTCGTCTTTGACCGCATTCCGTTCCGTTCCAGCGGGTACATGTCGTCGCCGCCGGACTCGGTACAGCTACTAGCGATGCTACTAAAGCTAACAGGCGCGAAAAACACAATCGAGGTGGGAGTCTTCACAGGCTACTCGGTGCTAGCCACGGCGCTGGCGATCCCAGCCGACGGCCGCGTGATCGCCATCGACGTCAGCCGCGACTACTTCGACCTAGGCCTGCCCGTCATCGTCCGCGCCGGCGTCGCGCACAAGGTCAACTTCCGTGAAGGTCCCGCGTCGGAGCACCTGGACGCGCTCATCCTCGCCGCCGCCGAGAACAACGGCGCCTTATTCGACTTCGCGTTCGTCGACGCCGATAAGGTGAGCTACGGCGCGTACCATGAGCGGCTGCTAAGGCTCGTCCGCGTCGGCGGCGTGCTCGCCTACGATAACACGCTCTGGGGCGGATCTGTCGCGTTCCCCGATGACGACAAGCCGCTCGCGGAGGCCGACCGGGAGGTCCGTGACCAGGTTAGGGCGTTTAATTCCAAGATTGCTGCAGACGTGCGCGTTGAGGTCGTGCAGCTCCCTGTTGCCGATGGCATCACGATCTGCCGCCGTATCGTCTGATCTCATCGTCACCTGCCTCGGGGCATGTTTGTTTTCTGCTTCACGTTTTGTTTCTTATCATAGGGTGCGTTTAGATCCAAAAAATTTTGGATTTTGGGTCACTGTAGCATTTCGTTTGTATTTGGTAATTAGTGTCTAATTATGGACTAATTAGGTTCAAAAGTTTCGTCTCGCGATTTCTCGACCAGTTGTGTAATTAATTTTTTTTTTCGTCTACATTTAGTACTCTATGCATGTGCCGCAAGATTCGATGTGACAGTTACTATGCAAAAAATTTTGGCAACTAAACGGGCCTTTAGTGAATATAATGTATTGTACTGTATATAAGAGAGCATATCCGAGATTATATGCCCAAAATAGTCTCCTAATCTAAGGATTTTGGAAGATTACAAGAAAAAAAAAAACATCTCCTCGTGTGCTGTGTGGAGTGTGCTCTCTGCTATCTCATCTCATCTGCCGCCCTTCCTGTGCTGTGACTGTGATAAGGACGGTCGGAGTCGGACAAGGAGAAGGTGGGGTCCACCGTCCATGTAGTCCATCGGTCGGACCATCGGACAGTTGGGCTCTCAGTTTCTTCTTCTCAGGTCCATGGGCCATGAATGCACCGGCCCCATAACGGCCCGTATGATTTTCTTTGCATCTGGATCGCCCCAGCCTTTCTGTTCGGCCATATCGCGTGTCGTTCTTCCAAGACCATATTATAGTAGTAGTATAGTAATATCCTGATATTCCCGTTTTGTTTTGTACCGTACCGACAAGGGAGAAGAGTTGTAACGCAAAGGACCCAATAAAACCACACCAGGACGCACGCAATGTGCAATTCGTACCTTTCTAGGCATTTTGGCTTAGATCCATCAATTTAAATTGTGACGCACTGCTTCATAATGTTGATTTAAACATTTTTTGTGGGGTAGGAATTACAACAGTGGCAAGCCACTATGTTTCCTTGGGCGTCTCTTAAGCGTTGCACTACAACATAAGCTTGGCGCGCACCCCCAACCAAATCAATTCTTAACATTTTGTTGTGCGTGTTATACATTCGCTATGTTTTTAGTGCTCGGAATTTGTTTTGGCAAGGTAAACCAACAATTGTAGTTCACAAGATATAAACCATGATTTTATATCTAAAGTTCAAACTTAAATATCTTTATTCAGCAATTAATCTAATCTGATCTTGTGAAAATATTATACCACAGAAATCAACGGTTAATTAAACTGTAATATTGATGACTCCAACACGCACGGCCCGTGTGAATTCAAGCGGGAAATCTATGGGCCGTCTATGAGCCGTATGTGGTGGGCCCTTTGATTGACAGATTCTGGGCTGAGTCGTGAAAGCGAGAGTGGATGCATGCATCACGCAATTTTTTTATTTTACAAAAAAATCTGAAACTTGTTTGAACAAAAAATCCTGAAGCTAGCACTGTTGAATGAGCAGCTGAGTTGCCTGCTCGCCCTGTCAACGTCGTCCAGGAACCCAGATGGCACTGTTGATCGAGCTAGTTTTGTAGTGTTCTAGGAACCCAATATAGACCACTGTACATCAAACAGAACAATAACTTATGGGAAGATAATATTATCTATTTTTTTAAAACCACTCTTTCCATAGAGCAATGCACAAGATAAAACAGTTTCGGCAGTCAATTAAGTACTGAGATCTCAGAATAATAGTTCATTCCTAGTCTTATGACGTTCTTTTTTACGGTCCTATTTTGTGGTTTGTTCTTACTTATACTTTGTGCACATCCAAAGGATTAATTATTTATACTTTCAGAATCATAATTTTTGAGATCTCAATTTTGATCCCATATATGGTAGGCTAACAAAAAAAAAACTTAATGCTGACAACTTAATGAACCTATGGTGTGAAGAAAACTTAAATTGAATATGGTGTTCAACACTTGAAACTTAAACACTTAAATCTTTAAACATAATTAAAGAGCACCAACATCTTAAACTTACATCACTGACTTTTTTTTTGATAAGTTGACGGAGGGGAGAGCCCCCCCCCCCCCCCCCCCCCCCCCCCACCTGAATTTTCATTCATAGTTGGCTTTTAAAGCCATGATAGGTTACAAATATTGTTCTTGTTCAGATCTGAATGGGTTACATCATTAACTTTGATTATGAATTAGTCTTTCACGTTATCTTTGGTTTGGCAAAACCACTTGGCAAGTTACTCAAGCCAAAAGAAACTGCACTTCTTATAGACAACAAATTCCAGGATGAATATCTTATGGTAAAGTTAACTTATAATAGTAATAAATTTATCCTTAACAAACTAAAGTAAACTTAACTTACAAAACACACTATACTTTAAAGATAGGGCGAAGCCATTCCACAGCATGGCTCCTCCCTACAAGAGTGTTGATAAATACTTATGTGGATTTCTTGCAAAATACTATTCTTTAAAGGTTGCATTCAAGTGTTTTGGAGATTAAGTGGTTAGTTGACATGTGAATCTTGAGACTTCCATAACACAATGCACAGGCCTCAAGTTTTCTCAAAGAAAAATCCACCACATGACAACAAGCATCGATGAAGCAATATGAGGACGCCGCGTGTGCGCGCAGGAGCGCTGTCCTATCTTCGTCCTACTTGCGCCCTCCACACAATCCCAAAAGTGGCAGTGACCACCTTCCCACCCAACATATTTTCAGCTGCTCCACACCGGCCAGACACAACACAACCTCACGTACACCGCCCACTGCCTCGATCAACAACGCCCGTGCGGTGCCAGTGCCATGGCGTCGACCGAGCTGTGGCGGCTATTGCCGGCGGCGTCTCGCCTCCCATCCCTCTCGACCGCACCACCGCGCTTCCGATCCAAGCTTGTTGCCACCACAGCAACCGCATCTTTGCTGATCTCTCCCTGCCCTGCTCGTGTGCTGCGCGTCAGCCGCTGCCGCAGTCGTCGCCATCTTCTTCGCGCCACCGAACAGCAAGGTCGTGCACTCCACCTTTTCGACACTTAGTCTATCTAGCAAGTTATAAGAATTCCTGATGATATATAACTGCCTGCTTGATCTGGCTATATGTGGCTTTGATTGATTCTCGGCAGGCCAGGTTCAGGAGCAAGAGGCGGAGGACGAGGAGGTGGTGGACCGTAACATCCTCCAATACTGCAGCATCGACAGGAAGGAGAAGAAGACGCTCGGAGAGAGGGAGCAGGAGTTCTTGCAAGCCCTCCAGGTGAGGTCGTCTCAGGGTCTTTGCAATTAAATGAGAACCCAACAACTAGTAGTACTGCCTAATAATAAACAAATAGTATACAGTAGTAAATCATTAACCTAGAGTAGCTAGACGAGGGTTCGGGCATGGGCTTGCCATCGCAATCGCACGCACGGAGGAAGAGGAGACGACGATCGATGCAGCTCCCGGCGAGCCGGCTGCATGGTTACGTGAATCAAGGAAGCGATAAGGATAGCTTTGTTAGCTTGTGGCTTATATTAAATGGGCCGATGATGGGCCTTCTAGTGCACTATCGGAAAAATACAAGAGCGCATTGGGCTGCCTGGCGCTCTGTTCGGTCTCGTTTTTTTTTTATTTATTATACTCTATCTATACAACAAGGACACATGCAGATGATTTTCAGCTTCTTTGATGATGTCTGATCATTGATCGTTGTTCCCTCCAACGACCAGGCCTTTTACTATGGCCAGAAGACCACCATGTCCAACGAGGAGTTCGACAACCTCAAGGAGGAGCTCATGTGGGAGGGGAGCAGCGTCGTCATGCTAAGTAAGCATGCATGCTTATTTGCTGCATCCACTACGAACAGCGCCTCTGCTCAAATCTTTGCAAAAAAAATAATAATGCATGCTAACCAAGTTGTGTCGTCGACACAAATCAATTTCCTGTGTGCTATTTCCAGGCGAAGATGAGCAAAAGCTTTTGGAAGCTTCCATTGCCTATGCCGCTGGCAACCCCATCATGTCTGATGCTGAATTCGACGAACTAAAACTAAAATTAAAGGTTTGGCCTCTCCTTCCATGCATCCTGTGTACTTGCAAGGATATATACTCTAAATACTTCATGTCCATGTTCTCTGATCAAGTTCTATTCTCCGCTATGCATGTTGTTCGATCACCTTCGTTAGACAAACGGCAGTATCACTGTGATGGAGGGTCCCAGGTGCAGTATAAGGAGTCATAAGGTAAGTAGTTGTTTTAGGGAATTCTATTAGAATCGGAGTTATGTATGTATTCCAATGGCTGATTACCTTTTACTCTCTGCAAGTGCGCATGTATTCTGATATGCATCCTATATATATGGTACAGGTGTACAGTGACTTGAATGTTGACTACCTAAAGATGTTCCTGCTAAATGCTCCAGCCACAATTGTAGCTCTGGGACTGTGAGTTCATCATCCTCATTCTTGGATCCTACATCCTTATCTTCTTTTATTATATATCTGTGACTGTTTCAGTTATTCTTTTATTTAGTTAAGCTAGTAGGCTTTTATTTGCTGTGTTTGTTCACCCTCTTGATGAATGTCTAACATTACTTTCCTTACATTTAGGTTCTTTTTCATTGATGAATTGACTGGTTTTGAGATCAATTTGTTCCAGGTCAGTGTCCACCTGATTCAAGTACCTTACTTCTTATCCAATTTCTTACTAAGCTATGACCAAATATGCGATGCATCTTTATCATTGCCCCTCTAACACCCCCTCTTTAAAGGTCCACTACTTAGTCCAAGAAATGTTGAAAGAATAATTTTTGCTTGGTATATTTTATTTGGATAAAGCTGTACATGTCAGTTTATAGTTTTGAAAATAGAATGATCAGAATTTGTCTATTAATATGCATTCTTCGCTCTCTGCTGTCCATGCTTAAGAGTTAAGTCATTGGTCAAGGTCCACATCCTTCTTCTGTTAACTCTGCATTCTTATTGAACAATGCAGCTGCCAGAGCCTTTCGGATTCATTTTCACATGGTTTGCTGCTTTGCCCCTAATATTGTTCTTAGCACTGTCATTGACTAAGGCAATAGTCCAGGACTTTTTAATCCTCAAGGTATTTTTTGTCGTCGCACTATCCATTGTTCTTTATGGCGGAGTATATATATTGAAGTAGAAAAGAAACTGATGATCTTTCTGGGATCTAGGGGCCATGTCCAAATTGTGGTACTGAAAACGTTTCCTTCTTTGGGACTATACTGTCGGTCTCTAGTGGCGGTACAACAAACAAAGTGAAATGTGCAGAGTATGTCCCTTTACCATAGATTATGTTATCTAGATTCGTGTCTACACTCTTGATGTGCTTATTTCTAAGAAGTGCCGTTGCAATGTTCTATTTACAGTTGCAAATCCGAGCTGTTATATGACTCAAAATCTCGGGTGATCTCACTTCCAGAAGCATCAAACGCATAAACAAAGGTACGAGTCTACAATCTGCAGCATATGTAGCAGATAAATGAGTGAAACTTTTTGTACTACCTGCCTTGCAAATTAGTATGAACATCCCTCACAAAAACTATGAACAAAGCTATCAGTAACTAAGATTTGGCCCACACTTTTTGTTGTGACAACTCTGGTCTCTGTTTGCAGCTGGGTATATGAAAAAAAATGCACAAACTTATACCAATGATGTTTAGCTGTTGCTTTGTAGTCAGTCCAGTAAATATGCTGGCCATGTACAAATAGAGTTACCTGTTTATTTGTTGTTTCTATAATGTATGATACATAGACTGCATGCTAGTGGGGACATGTAACATCAAAGTAATTAAAATGAAGTGTCTGTCATATATGGTACTAAAGAGCTCACACCTATGTTAATTCTGATCTAATGATGATAGAAAATCAAAATATGGTCAAGTGCATGCGAAGTATACTGTGTGCAGCCTGAAAACTTGCAGTTTCGAAGATACAAAATCTGTCATTTTATTTTAGTTTCTTTTTTTTTTCAGGAACAGGGAGCTCCAGAGCTTGTGAATTCTATAGAATAAAGGTGGCTGTGCAAACACCATAACAAACTGCGAAGCCCTGCAACTACTAGAGTTGATCTGTAGCAGGCTCAGTTGGGAATCTGTAGCAGAGTATGGATGGTCATACTATGTGTATAGCTGCCGCCTGCCGATTGCACAGTCACTATTGATAGTCCAGTACGTTGGTATTATCACGTACGTATGCGATTATCTCAAGTCTGGGATTTGATTTGAAGCACTGGTTTTGGCAATGCATGAACAAGCAGCTATATATACGACTGGATTGGGCTCTGATTTTGTACAGATATGTATGCATTGCAAGGCCCATGGCTGACTGCAAATGGCCAAATGAGCTTCTCTCAACCAAAGTGTTCGGTTTGAAACTGCTATATGATGATGTTTAAAAGTAAGGCAACAAAGGAAGATCCAATATATAAACAGATATATTTCTATATATTACTAATATACTGTGCCAGCAAATGTTTGAATGAATAGTCTAATTAATATCTCTAATGCATGTAATATATATTTAAGAAAATCTCGCAGAAAGTATCGGAGAACTACATTTTATCCGGGATCCGACACTTGTATGAAATGAAAGGATCAAAGGACAACGACCATATATAGTATGTGTGCACATCCAGATCAAGCCATAGGACCCTGTTCTTTGACTCACTCTATATGGGGAAGAGCCCATATGGGGGTTTGATTAAAGTCATAGCAAAGTGTTTTTCTTAAACAAAATCATTTTTAAAAAATTTGTGTTATTTTCAGATTACAAATAAAAAAACAGATAAAAGGTTTCTCCCCCATCTTCTAAAAGGAGTGGAAGGTAGTCTTAAACTAGCTATAAAAAAGTTTAAGGAAGGCTTAACGTGCTTTTGCTCGATGACAGTAAGACACATTTTTTTAGATAATGGAAAAATCAATATCCGGCATCTACATCCGGGGATGTACACAACCAATTCTTACACAGTTTGTGCTAAAAAAGGAGAAAGTCATAGTCTTAAAGATCGATCAGGACGCTAGACCAAACAATATAAATGTTTCCATCCTTTATTGGATATCTCTAGGGCATTTACTTCCAACTTCTTGCTCATCGTTGAGAGCGCGTCCTTGGTTGCCTCATCATACTGCAACTGAGCTCACGAGCGTAAGCAGAACGCTCCTCTGAAAATTACCTGCATAAAAGAATTATATTTCATTTGATTAAAAATAACATCATTGCGGCATCTCCAGATAGCCCAATACATGGCAGCTACCCCCACCCAAATCAAATTTCTAATCCTTTTATTTTGATTAGTTAGTCAATTACCAAACATGTGGTTGATTGATCTAGGTGGGGTTAGCTTAGTAGCAAAGAAAATAATCATCCAAATTATTTTGGTAAGGGGGCAGTCTAGGAACAAATATTGGATGTTTTTTCATTCCTATTACAGCTGATACACTTCTGACTCCCTTTCCATTTTTTCTTAGCAAGGTTGTCCTTAGTTAAGACAACATCCTTTTGTAAGAACCAAAGAAAGATCTTAATTTTTAGAGGAATTTTTATCTTCCAGATCATCTTATGACGAAAGGGTGGGCGAGTATCTAAAATGATATGTTCCTGCCACCAATTCAACATTGGAGATTCGTGCTACTAAGCTAAGCCATTCTGAAAGTTTATTATCCACCAGAACCCTTCTAAAAGAGATGTTTAGAGGGTTGGTGGTCATCACTTTTGACACCGTTGCATGGGGATCCCGTACTATATTATGTAGGGATGGATACTTAACTTTCAATGGCTTATCACCTACCCATACATCATCCAAAAACCTAGTATTAGTTCCGTCCTTGATATCGAAGGAACCATTAGCAAGTACCTCATCTTTGATTTGCATGAGACCTCTCCAAAAATGAGAGTCATTGGGTTTGGCTGACACTTGAGTAAGACTTTTGGAGTTTAGGTATTTATTCCTTAGCATAGATTGCCACATGCCTTTGTGTTTAAAAGATTAACCAACCATTTGGCTAGAAGGCATTTATTTTGCAGATGCAAATTAAGAATACCTAGTCCTCCTTGGTCCTTAGGGTGACATATGATGTCCCATTTGACAAGTCGGTATCTGTGTTTATCAGAGGAGCCTTGCTAGAAGAACCTTGATTTATAATGATCCAGCTTTTTAAGTACTTCCTTGCGAATCTCAAAGAAGGACATCATAAACATGGGTAGGTTGCTTAAAACTGAGTTCACCAGAACTAGTCTTCCCCCATATGACAGGTATTTTGCTTTCCAGCAAGATAATTTATGTTTGAAACGGTCTTCTATGTTACTCCATTCAGAATTAAGGAGTTTTCTATGGTGCATTGGGATCCCTAGATATCTGAAGGGATATTCCCCTGCGTTACAACCAAAGATGCTGGTGTAGAAATCTTCCATCTCTTTAGCTGCACCATAGCAGAAGACTGCGCTCTTATGAAAGTTGATCTTCAATCCAGATAGTTGTTCAAAAGCGCAAAACAGTAGTTTCAGATTCTGTGCTTGCTCTGGATCGTGATCAATGAAGATAATGGTGTCATCTGCATATTGCAGTATGGATAACCCATCATCTATAAGGTGAGGGACGACACCTCTTAATTTGACCATCGGCTTTTGCTCTATTAATAAGAAGAGCTAACATATCAGCAACGATGTTAAATAAGATCGGTGACATGGGGTGTCCCTGCCTGAGACCTCGTTTGGTTTGGAAGTAGGGTCCCACGTCATCATTAGCTTTGATGCCCACGCTTCCTCTGGTCACCATTGTTTCAACCCATCTGCACCATTTTGGGGAGAAATCTTTCATACTTAGTGTTTGTTGTAGGAAAGACCACTTCACTTTATCATATGCCTTTTCAAAGTCGATTTTGAAAATGACACCATCCCTTTTTTTTGGTGTGAAGTTCATGGATGGTCTCATGTAAGATTACGACCCCTTTCATAATGTTCTGGCCTGACATAAAAGTCGTCTGTGTTGGTCTCACCATAATTTTAGCTACTAAATTAAGCCTATTAGTGCCCACTTTAGTGAATATTTTGAAGCTCACATTAAGAACACAAATCGACCTATATTTCTGAATTTTAGTGGCATTATTCACCTTTGGGATTAAGGTAATAATTCCAAAGTTCAGACTATAAATGTCAAGAGCCTCTTTATGCAGTTCTTTAAATAAGGGTAGAGCAAGACACAATCTTTCCTGTTGGCAGTATCTAGATTGTGAATTCACTTACATATGTAGGCGTTGTACCTGTTCAGGTATCTGCAACCCCCACCGTACGTACCTCTCCTTTCATTATTAAAAGAGAAAAAAAATAGGATCAGATACTACCAACGTACATGTCCAAAAATATCTATATGGCGGCAGTTCGATGATCACGAGTGCAGGGAATATAATAACAAAACATGGCCAGCCGAGAAGCTTCGCGTCGTCGTCCAAAGTTGGAGGCGTTCTTACCCTTTTTTTAATGGAGGAATCATATCACTATTATCTACAGAGAACTACTAGTGGAGTAGTAGGGGGCTTGTAGGCTAGCGAGCGAGCACCCAAAGCGATCGACCCAAGCTTTTAAAATGGGAGCCAATGATGACTTTGTGGCATATGCATATCCAGCGGCACACAATTTCTATCGACCCACGACCACGACGTACCACGATAAGGTTTTATATATACACAACACTGACAAGAAGGCATTGGGGTTAGCACTTAGCAGGGTAGGGTATAGCTGGTGGAGGCGGCGATGGATCCTGGCATGGCCACCACCGGCGGCGGCGGCGGCAGCGGCGGTGACATCCCGGACGTCCACAGCCACACCGACAGCAGCAACAAGACGCTGCTCAAGAGCCAAGCCCTGTACAAGGTATGTACGTAATTAATTAATATAAGACGATCGAATTAATGATCATGGTTAAGTCGTTATATATGTTGACTGAGCCACGTCGTTGTCGTCGCCGCTGCCGGTGGCCGATCGCCGTGCAGTACATCCTGGACACGACGGTGCTGCCGAACGAGCCAGAGAGCATGCGGGAGCTACGCCTCTTCACGAACAAGCACGAGCGGAGGATGATGGCGACGCCCCCGGACGAGGCACAGCTCCTCCGGATGCTAATAAAGCTAATCAGCGCTCGGACCGCAATCGAGGTCGGCGTATTCACAGGCTGTTCTCTCCTCGCCACAGCGCTAGCTCTCCCCGACGACGGCGGCAAGGTGATCGCCATCGACGTGAGCCGGGAGTACTACGACCTGGGCCGACCCTTCATCGAGCTTGCCGGCGTGGAACACAAGGTGGACTTCAGGGAAGGTCCGGCGCTGGATCACCTGGACGCGATGCTGGCCGACGACGCCAACCACGGCAAGTTCGACTTCGCGTTCGTCGACGCTGATAAGCCCAGCTATGTGAGGTACCATGAGCAGCTGCTGAGGTTGGTTAGGGTCGGCGGCGTCGTCGTGTATGATAACACGCTTTGGGATGGTACTGTGGCGATGCCGCTGGACACGCCGTTGTCGGAGCAGGATCGTCGAATCTGCGATGCTGTTCGTGAGTTTAACTCTCGTGTCGCGACGGATCCCCGCGTCGAGGTCTGTCAGCTTGCCATCGCTGACGGCGTCACCATCTGCCGCCGCGTCGTGTGATTCACTTTCAAATTATATATACTTTTAATTTTTACTACTTCTCTCATATTTAAGGTGCCTAATAATGTGATTTTGTCATTGTTGGAATATAGGAATAAAGCTATCCTTTTAATAGTATATACTAGCTAGTTGGTTCTTTTATTTTTTTTGTGAAATAGCTAGTTGGTTCTTAGGTGTGGCTGAAAATTCAGGCACCTGAAACATTTGCAGAGGACGTGTTCTATAAACAAAAAAGATGGGAGTGGCTACACATCTTTCGACTGATTTTTGTTTGTGTTTCAGTCAAAATTTTTCATCCAGTCAGAACAAGACATGTTTGCATGGAGCTAATACATACAAACAGGTTGGTGGGTAACATGCAAATCGAAGCAGATAAGACCCGAAAACTGAAAAGGAACGTTTGCCTAACGCTACTGAATAGCTAACAAACACGTTGCAAGTCGAGCTATAACTGCAAATCGAACTGAACTAATGAACTGCATGTTGCTCAAGCTGTTGCTGCTACAATCTGTCAAACACTTTTTCACTGCAGATCGGCAAAAACCATAGCGCACAACACTTAACTCAAACAAATAAAACAACCGTTGCCAAAAGGACGGGAATCTGTCGCTACTGAAAATCACAGCAAAGCACAGAGCATCTGGGACCAGGATACTTTTCTTTAGCGTCCAATTTTGTTTCATTCTAGAAATCTAACAGCTCGAGCTTCAAATCCCAAAAACATTTCAAATCAACTCCAACTGACATGATATTTGAAACACTAGATCATGCACAAACTACTCAATTACAGACTATTGCTAGTCCATTGCATACTCACTTGCAAATTGGGATATAGAGTAAGTACAACTATATTACTGACTACAAAATTCCAACTTGAAAAAAATAACTAAGAAAAACGTTCAACACTTGGTCAGAAAAGGGACTCACGTTGTGCTAAATGTAGCATATGCGTTCTGGGATAAAATGAACACTAATAGCTTCATCACTCACATGAAGACCAAGGTTGTGAGCATGACCACCATCAAATCGTCAAGCTACATGGTGTCTGGTCGCCATGCAGTCAGCAATCAGTTATTGCTACTAACCTCCATGACAGAGAGATGTCCATGCACCCTTGCTGGCCTGTAGCAAGCCAAAACAACTTGCGTATGTAAAATAATAGTGAACCTAAATTCTTACATGACTGAACCAAATCTTTTTTTAATGGAAACCTGAGCTTCATCTATTGAGCATAAAAATGATTACAATCAACATTTATGATGTCCTTTAAAACCGGTGGGGTTATAAGCCACTCCACCACCCTATCTTGAGACACCATAAAGGTACATTCATGAGCTACTTTATTACAAACTTGACCATGTAACTCAAACAAAAAATCTCAAAGCTCTGGCTTAGATCCTCCATTTCATTTGCTACAACAAACATGCAATCTGTGACTTCTGGTTGGTACGATTCATCCACATATTGAGTAAACAGTGAGTCTCTAGGTGCAGTTTCCTTGCACATATGCCAATCCATCACGACATGATGTAGCTTCTGCAGCTAGCACATTCAGACAATAGCCATACCATGTTGTCATCCCTCCACAGTATCTCCCATCCTGATCGCGTAGAATAGTTCCTAACACGGCAGTTCGATTCCCTTTTACCTAGCCAAGAGGTTCATCCGATCAGAGCTCCTGGAATTTCAGGAAACCATGGACAAAGATGGCAACGGACTGAACCAGAACTTATGCTGAAAAATAGAATCTTCTGGACTAAAACTAAACTTGAAATTAAACTGAACGTAAAGTAAAACTGAAAACAAATCCTACTTGACTTAAACAAAACTAAAACTGAAAATAGGCAACACCCAACTTAATATTGCAAAAGGATGAAGTCAGGAAACAAGTGGCATAACTGAAAGAGAGGCAAGCAAAATATGAAAATTCAAAAAGTATGAAAGAGTCGCGGAATTGAAAGCAATGAAACAGCGCAGGGATCATGAGCCGGAGTGCCATGAATGCACCACCCCCCCCCCCCCCAACCTGAATTAAACACGTACGTACGTACGTACTACATGTCTACATACACTGATACACACACATGCTGATAGGTTGTTCGTTGTCGTCAGATCACTTGCAAGTACGAATTCCTAGCTACGTAGTATATACGGAGTACCTACTAGTACAGGCCCCTGTCTGTCGCCCACCCTGTTTGAATCGAGGGATTATACCTAGTTTGAGCTAAATTAGCACAAAAGTATCTAAACAGAAGAACTAGATTGGGCTAGCTACAATTAGTTCTGATAAGGTCCACTGAAATCCCCACTAATACATCCAAACACATCTTTAACTAGAGTTAATTTAGAACCAGTAGTACGAATAATTTAATTAAATAAACACGATCGATCGAGTACCGTACCGGATCGGACGGACGTGCTGCTCGCGCGCGCTCCCCGGCCGGCCGGACGTCACACCCACTCGATCATCTGCCGCAGCACCCTCATCCACACGTACGCACTGTACATCATTTCCCTACCGTACATACATATATATATATATCTTTTTTTTAAGATTTAGTTGACCGGCATTATATTAATAAGAAAGTAGAGCATTACAAGCTAGAGAACATGCACGAATGACCTTACTAAAAACAGCCTAGGCTGCAGAGATAAGAGGAAATACTTAAGAGTCTATCACCTGCTCCATGAACGTATGGAGTACTACGTGTAGTAGTACGTAGCAGATGTGTACTATGCTTTTGACCGACCAGGTTAACCGGCCAATCATTCTAGCTCGCTCGAACGTCGCCTCTTTCTCGATCGCCACATTTTTTTTATATAAATAAAATAAAACAACAAGTAATAATAAGTACTTTAAAGAATGATTTCCCCCTTGCTACTACAAAATATATAGGAGGGTTAGGTTTGCCCGGGCCCCATGCCTATACATACAAATTTTAATTATTATTTACAATCAGATGACGGAATCGTGATTTTAACTACTACTACTACTACTAACTATGCACACGACTATGATAGTCTACCAACGTACTTTTTTACACGTACACCTACCGATCGTCATCCACGGACGCGATGAATGAACCCCGTACGTGCGTGCGTCCCAGTTTTTACACGTCCCTGTATTTAGACGATCGGTACGTGCGTACGCACAGGGCATGTTTGGATCCTTTGGTAAATGATAAATGAAGTTGGCAAATTTTTTGTCAATTTCTAGTGTTTAGATCCCTTGCCAAATGGAAAATGACACATATAAAGACAATTATACCCTAAATAATTACACTCTCATTCACATATCATGCATAAGAGGAAGGGGTATGAGTGGAAGGATTTTCTATTTGCCTTTATTTTCCACTCCAAAGTGATAAAAAGCAAATTATAAATTTTTACTCTTTTATTATTTTTTACCTTGCAATGTTTGGATTCATTTGTCAAAAAATAGCAATTCTTTTTTGCTCTTTTACTAATTTACCAATTTGCCAAAGAGATCCAAACAGCTGGGATAACATTTGCATTGGCGCCTTCGTCGAAACGGCGCACCAATTGACCACTTTGTTTATGCAAACCCAAAGGCATGCGGATTTCTTTTAGCACCTTCATTGAAACGGTAACCAATAATTCGCCAGTTTTTATAAACAATATATAGTTTTATATACACGCTAACTTATTCCTTTTTAAAAAAACTACCATCCATGACGGCGATCGATGGTGTGGGTGGGTAGGTGAAGGCCGCAGCAGGTGGCGGTGGTAGAAATCGGATGGCAGGCAGTCAGGCACGTTCCGTTCCGTTCCGTTCGTGGACTGACACCGCTGGTAAAACCGGCCGGGATCGGTTCGGTTTCGGTACCGGTTTGAATTCAAATTTCAAAATTGAAAAAAAAAAACGAAAATGCTGAAAAAATCCCTAAAAATAGTTCCAAACGAACTCTAATTTGAAAATTTTGTACACCATTCGACTCTATAAATCATGAACTATTTTTAGGGATTTTTTCAGCATTTTCGATTTTTTTTTTTCAAATTTGAAATTTGGTTTGGGACGGTTTGGGGCGATACCGTCGGTAACCGGCCCAAACCGGTCGGTAACCGGCCCTAACCGACCGGTTACCGACCCCAAACCGTTTGAACTACGCCGTTTGAATTCAAAATGCGAACCGTTCAGTTTGGGGCCGGTTTGGACCGGTTACCGTGGTTACCGGCCGTCCGCTTGCCGGCTGTTACCGGCCACCGGTCGGCAACAAAAACCCTGCGCACAACTGCTGGCAGGGGACGGACGAGGAGGCATCATCATCAAGACATCCCATACTTTAAACGAGGTCAAAATCCAAAAGTATATTATTAAATATAATTTTTGTCTTGTTTAAAAATTGATGTTTAAAGATAGATAAAAATGTTTATGCGAGGACAAAACTATAGACAACAACCTTTGTGACAGATATAAGCTAGTACTAATAGTCAGCTCGTTCATACTCCCTTCATACTCATATTAGTTGTTGTTTTGGACA
This sequence comes from Microstegium vimineum, assembly GCA_022036555.1. NCBI lineage: Eukaryota > Viridiplantae > Streptophyta > Magnoliopsida > Poales > Poaceae > Microstegium > Microstegium vimineum. Next base: position 46,192,022 of record CM039135.1, read on the forward strand.
GTCACATGGTCTCTAAAACGTAACTTTGATCGCTTAGTTTTTGAAAAATATTTATTAAAATATAATATATGTTATGAAAGTATTTTTGAAGGCAATTCTATTAATATGATTTTTATTTTTTCAAACTCAATCATTTAAAAAATATTTGTGATTTATACTCGTAATAATGTTTGACTCTCATCCAAAACAACAACTAATTTAGATACGGTGGAAGTATATGGTAGGTAGTAGCTAATGTTAGATATAGCTAACTACTAGGTGGTTCTGTCTAACTAGTAAGACTAGCTAAGCTAACTATTAGTTGGTTTGATAACAGTTAAGTATTCAGCTAACAATTAGATAGAAAGGTAGTAGCTCTCAGATATGTCTTATTTACGGACAGCTAAGTATACAGTACCCCGTTATTCAACACCCAATAACGCTCTAAATAGTTATTTAGAGTGTCACTTAGCCATCAATCACCGTAACCATAAAAGTTATTACTAGTTTTCATCTCGCAACCGTAAAATTCTTCACGACTCCACCTAGCCCATCAACAGTAAAGTATGTTTATTCGTTACAGTCCACGCATGTACGCAGCACATATATACTCAATAAATAAACTTGCATTGCTTTTGATCCATCCATCCAGGCCTCCTCTGACAGATCGTCGTCTATATAGTACAGACTTAATTTACACACACACCCACCGACCGTCCTCATCTTCTCTTCCACTAGACACTAGTAAATGTAATAAAGAAAATGATCCATACGGATATGATCACCGGGTAGCGGACAAAAATATATTAGAAATCGTGCCGGATCATCATCGATGCTAAACCTGTACTTTTTTTTTTGGTGGTGGGGGCGGGTTCTTCACCTTAATACATCGTTAAGAACAGGTTTAATACTTGAGTCAAGTATTTAACTATAAGTCAATCAATAGTTAAATCATACAATAATTAGTCTCTTACTTGTCTATAAAATTTCTTTATCGTTTTATGTTTTCATTTTTTTTCCTCTCCCTCGTCACATGCATATGTATTAGGACCCACTAATGGCTATGCATTTGTGCCCAGTTTAATGCTAGATTTAGAAGTCAAACTCTTTTCTTTCACCTTACTTCTCTAGCTTAGCTTTAAACCAATTATTGTAGTACGGGCAACCCCGTCCCGGCCCAGCCCAGCCCAGCCCACGAGCACGAGGATCGCGGGAGGTGGCGGTGGTGGTAGGAATCCATCCATTGGATGGGATGGGCATGGGATGCATGATATGGGTGCGCCGTTCCGTTCCGTCAACGGCTGATGAGCAGGCATCATCATGGCAGGTTCGGGCATCGCGTCGCATATATATATATATACTTTTATTATCAATCAACGGGCTCCCTCCATCGAATCCAACGCAAAATGCAAAGTGCAAAAAAAAACTTATTTAAGATATAATATTTTTTACTCATAATAATAAAACAGCATTAATATAACCAGAAAAATCATCAATCGTGTTTGGTGGGTCGTATAGCCGGCTCAACAGCTAAACGAATTGAATTGAAGCGAATTTCTCCCTTTTTCCGTCAGTGCAGTACGTGAGTGTGAGGGGGGTGGTGAGTCCTCTCTTCTCCTCGATCTCCAGCATCTGCAGTGTGAAGTCTACGGCAGTTGGCTTTACTTTGCTTTGTAAAAGGTTAACAACAAGTACCTAATTAAAGAATGGTGGCGGGAGCAATCAGGCAACAGTAGTGACGTAGTGCGCTGGTGCTGTCACCAACTCTGCTCTGCTCCGCCCGCCCAGCTCATAAATACTAGTACGTTGCCATTGCCAGGTCGAAGCCAAAGCTACATCATCAGATCGAGCACACTATCTAGCTAGCACCACCTGCCCTGCCGCGCGCACCGACCGGCGGCGGCGAGAATCCAAAGAGAGGATCCCATGGCGACCGGCGGCGACACCATCGCTCAGGTCCACACCGGCCTCGACAGCAGCAACAAGACGCTGCTCAAGAGCGAGGCCCTCTACAAGGTACATATATGCATGCCATTATTATTATTAATTGTTCATCATCATCATCTACTGTACTAGCAAAACGACCAACACGTACGTACGTATACGCATGCAATGCAGTACGTCCTGGACACGTCGGTGCTCCCCCACGAGCCATCGAGCATGAGAGAGCTCCGTCTAGTAACAGACAAGCACGAGTGGGGATTCATGCAATCCTCACCCGACGAAGCCCAGCTCCTCCGGATGCTACTCAAGCTCTCGGGCGCACGCAACACCCTCGAGGTCGGCGTGTTCACCGGCTACTCTCTGCTCGCCACGGCTCTCGCCCTCCCCGACGACGGGAAGGTGATCGCGTTCGACGTGAGCAGAGAGTACTACGACATCGGGCGGCCCTTCATCGAGAGCGCCGGCGTCGCGCACAAGGTGGATTTCCGCGAGGGACCGGCGCTGGAGCACATGGATGCGATGCTCGCTGCTGATGATGAGGAGAACCATGGCAAGTTTGACTTCGCGTTCGTTGATGCTGATAAGCCGAATTATGTCAAGTATCATGAGCAGCTGCTGAGGCTTGTCAGGGTGGGTGGGACGATTGTTTATGATAACACTCTGTGGGCTGGGACTGTTGCGTTGCCGCCTGAGACGCCCATGAATGATCTGGATCGGAGGTTCTCGGCCGCGATTAGGGATTTGAATGTGAGGCTGTCGAGGGATCAGCGTGTTGAGGTCTGTCAGCTTGCTATCGCTGATGGCATCACCATCTGCCGCCGCCTCGTCTGATGCATGATGAAGGATCCTTTTTTTTTTCGGTAGCTGTGTACTACCTTACCTTATTACCTGCTGTGTCGGATCGTCGTCGTTCATTCCAGCGTCGTCGTCGTCGTCTCGGCGCTTTCAATAAGAAGAAATTGGCTCTCTCTCTCTCTCTCTCTCTCTCTCTCTCTCTCTCTCTGTTTTCGTTTTCTTTCCCCTTTTGGAGTTGGACAAGATCCTGTATGTAACTGTACTGTTCTTGTACTTGTGTGAATGAAATTGACCAGCAGTGTCCTTCCTATCCGATGCATGGTGCCCGAATCGGCATTAATTGGTTGATGAATTGAGTTCAGAGTCACCACGCACAGACCGTAGAAGCAATAGATAGATTGCGGCACGCACGAGCATGCAAGTCGCCGTCTCAGATCAGACCGGCCGGCAGGACCCACTTCCAGCGCAACCGCAACAGCAACAGCAGCAAATCCGGTAGGAGACAGACGCACACGCACACGCTACTAGCTACGTACAGTACGTGCGACGGCGGCGAGAGGCCGCCATGATTGGCAGGAAGGGAGCTGAGCCGCCTTACGTACTGGATCGGAGTCGGAGGGCGTCGCCGACGGCTGACGGCGAGCGTGCTGGGAATCCCCAGCAGCAGCAGGGATGATGGGCGGCACGTACGGATAGATAAACTAAATTAGCCGGCCGGCAGAGGCCTCATCGGGAACGAACAGAGGCGGTATGGTAAGGATGGCATGCATGGCTCCGGCTGTCCGGCAGGGCATGCGTGTCATCTCGGCCATGCGCCGCGCCCGCCGGCAGCCCGGCATGTCTCATCGATCAGGTCGATCGGTCAGGATAACATAAACATAGCGTGTGTGCCACTGCCACTAAACTCCACAGTTGTAGTATAATAACCTAGCTAGCTAGAGTACATATACACTAGCTAATAACTAGCTGCGTCGTCCCTCCGCTGCACGTATGGCGGGTATATATATATATATATATATATATATATATATATATATATATATATACATAGTTAATGCATGCCTGCCGGGAATAGAATGGGCATTGGGCAAACGCCATGCCAATTGCCATGTTATATCCATGCTGGTGATAGACGATGGTACCGCGCAAGCAATATGCATATGCACCGACGGCACACGGCACTCGGCAGGCACGCGTTCCATTCCCGTTCCGGCTTACGTCGTCGGGGCACTCCAGTCGGTCCAGCGTGTGTTCCCCGTGGGCCCCTACTCGTTGTGCGGTGCGGGCTCGATGCGATCCCCACCTCCCGGCTGGCCTGACTCCGGTGTCACTCAAGTGTCGGCCCACTTGGATGCCATCGTAGTTATATATCTTTATTTGTACTCAAATGTCGGATCCTCTTGAACGCATCACATCACCATGGAAACCTTTCTTCTTCTTCTTCTTCTAGTGTATTGTGTACCGTTTGTGGTGGTAAAAGATCTTCTTGTGGTGGTAAAATCACGGAGCTCTCTCCAACCGCCAACACCGGCCTAGCTAGAGCGGTTTTTTCTACTGACCAAACCTATCGTTGAAATTGAAACCAGGCGGCCGGCTCTGCGTCTTCTTGAAAGTTGCACACTTTTGCCCAACTTTGATCATTTTCAACTGTATTTAATTTAATTTTACCTTTTAGTTTTTTAGTAGAAAATCTTTGGCTCTACCGAACACGACGTAGCTCCCAACGGATAGTATCACTATCGTACAACTAGACAGTAGTACATGTACATTCAAGAGTAAAGTGCAACAGTGATTCCTAACCTGTGTTGGTCTCTAAACTTACAAATTGATTGTTTAGATCTTCAAATTTATTCATCTATGTTATCTTAGTCCCTAAACTTACAAATATATTGTTTAGGTCCCCAAAATTATTCAGCTTTCTCATCCTGATTTCTAAACATATTTCAAGTCTTATTTCGTTCAGTGTGGACAATCTAAAAACTCAATATCAAAAAAATAATTCATAACTTTTTTATATGAACTCAAATGAAAATAAAGTTTATATAAAAATAATAGCCCTCGATGTGATCTACAACTTTGAAATTGATTTTTTTTTTAAAAAAATACTGTTTAGGGTATTGAAATGGTTTAATTAAAAGTGTTTTTAAAAGTTATAAACTTTTAAAATTAAATTTAGGATAATAAATGACTTCAAATAAAGACAAAATTGTAGATCATATTACAAAGTTGTACATTATATTGAGGACTGTAACTTTTATAGATTATTTTAATATCCAAGATTATTTGATAATTCTAATTTTTTTAAAAAATCAAAATTTGTAAATTTACAATGATATTTAAGAAACCTAAATAATTTTAATTGAAAAACTTTTTAGTTACAAAGTTGTAGATTGTGTCGAGGGTTACAATTTTGATATAAAGTTTATCTTTATTCAAGTTCATGTGAACAAGCTATGAACTATTTTTTGATATCAAGGTTTTAGATTTTCATGTTTTGACCCCCAAATGAGACTTAAAATCAAGTTTAGAGACCGAGATGACACAACTAAACAAATTTGACTAGTTTAAAGATCAAGATAAAATAATTGAACAAGTTTGAGAATTTAAACGCTCAAATTATAAATTTAGTGACCGAGATGACACAACCAAACAAATTTGACAAGTTTAAAGATCAAGATAAAACAATTGGACAAGTTTGAGAATTTAAACGCTCAATTTATAAATTTAGTGACCGAGATGACACAAATGAACAAATTTGACAAGTTTAAAGGTCAAGATAAAACTACTGAATAAGTTTGAGAATTTAAACATTCAATTTATAAATTTAGTGACTGAGATGACACAACCGAATAAATTTATACAGATGAATACGTTTAAGCATCGAAACAGTTTATCCGTGAGTTTAGGAACCGGCAACAACATAAGTTTAAGTTTAGCTGGTAGCGTTGGTGCAACGTGTGACCTCGTCGCATCTCTTGCAATTCCGTTGGCAATTCTCGTCTTTTGTAGTTCCGCTGGCGCACTTGGTCCCACACTCCCTCCCACGTGGCACAAGATTTCGCAGCCCACGACCACGACCAAACAGAAAACCCCAGAAACCCCACGCCGTCGCGGCTCTGGCCCTGCTCCTCTCCTCCGCCTCCGATGCCCAGCGTGAGCTCGAACGGCGCCGCCGAGTCCCCGGAGGCGGTGGCTACTCCCAACACCAAGACTTTCCCCTCCCCGTCACCCGCCACCGCCAAGGCCCGCGGTCTCCGTCGCTGGCGGCGTATCCGGTGGGACCAGGAACGGCCTATGGATAGCACTGGCGGCGGCGGTGGAGGCGAGAGCTCCACCGCCTCCGTAGAGTCCCGCATCGTCCTCCCACCGTCGAGGCCCGCTTCCATTTCCACCGACGCAGGTTGCTCGCGGTCCAGCGTCGAGTCTGACCTCCGCAGCAGCAGCTCCAACGCCGTGAAGGCCCGGCAGCAGCAGCTGGGTACCCCCGGCCTCAACCTCAACGGTGTTCGCAACATCTTCTCCGGTCGCTGTGGCCACGCTGACGAGGAGTGGCTGAGTCAGGAGATCCGATCTACAAGTCGCTGTAGAGGGAATGGCAGTAGTGTGGTGGGCAGATCGGTCCGGTCAAGTGCTGGTGAGGAGAGTGTTGGGAACGGTAGAGGCGATGGAAGGATGTGTTCGGGTGCTGATCCTTGCATTGAGTCGATTTTGGTGCTTCACAGAGCACAGGAAGCGCTGGAGAATGGTATGTATGGTCAACTTTGTGTATGCTTGTTATTTCGATGTGATGGGACCTATGCAATTTCAGAACCTTATGATTCTTTCGCAAACCAAACCCTGCTATTTAATAAGCTCCAGTTTGTAGTCTGTGTGAACTGTCTGTCTAAATCTAATCAAAGTTATTTGTAAGTTGTGTAGTTTGTGTGGCTGCATCTGTTAGAATCTAAAGTCCACATTGCCACATATTTCTCTATGTTTCAGAGTGACAAATAAGGATTTACCTGCTACTTCGCTTACTAATAAAGCTGTTTGCTCAGTTTCCTGGAACGCGGCATTGTGTAGTGGTCATTTGTTGAGGGATATTTGAATAAGAGGCTGCAGACCTATATGTTTTTTTTTTCCTAGAATAAATTCCTTTTCGTTTCACATTTCTTTCATATGTAGTGGATTGAAATATTATTATCCTCTACACAGTACTCTCTCTAATATAGTCATTTCTCCTATGCATATTATATTATTACAGAGATAGAAAAAATCATGGCGATCAGGAAAGAGCCAATTGATGAGTTTGGTGTCCATGAGGAGGATGAATGGAGTGGGTCAGTCCATCTCGAGGAACCTAATGAAGACTTAGTGGTAAGGATAAAGCATCTTGAGTCCAGGTTGCAAGATGCATCAGCCTTGATCAAGGAGAAGGCTTCAAGAATATATGAGCTTGAATCAATTCGTGCTCAAACGCAACCAGGAAAAACCATTATAGAGAGTACCAAACTGCTGTTGTCGCAATGTGACCTGGATCAACTCTACCAGGAGACGATGGAATCAGAGATTCAGTGCATCATCAAGACTAGAGCCTATCAAGCCTCTGCAACTCTGACCAAGGATCAAATGGCTCTATACCAAACGCAAAAGTCTCTATCTGAAGATTACAAGCTGCTTGAACATAAACTCCGACACACCGAAAGCAGAGCAATGGTGTTAGAGGAGATGGCAGAGAAGCTACAGCTGCAGTGCAAAGAGCTGTCCAATAGTTCAGAATTGTTGCAGCTGCGATATAAGGCGAGTAGGGTTTCGCTCTTTTGTTTTGTTCAGTTTTTACTGCTGTGTATTGCTGTGGGAACCTATGTAATGCGGCTTTCACCATCGTCTACCAAGGTTGTACCTACTTGAGGTTATAAGAGAGCGTATCTGGAAACCCTTATATGAGAGTATATTGGGAAACCCTTTGTGTAAACAAGCCTGTGAAACTTCCCTTGTAACTTATGTTCATGAGTTAGCCTCGTAGTCATAATATCTCAGTCTGTAAGATCAATATGTTGCTACATCTTAGTTCTTCATATGCCTTGTTATCTTTAAGCAGGTCAAAATTCTTGCTTTAGTGCGCTGTTGCCTGGCATTGTCACTGAACCTGAACATGTAACATTATCTGCTTGTTTTGACGAACCTGAGCAGTGATCTTGTAAAAAATGATGAACTGGATCTAAATCTAAAGCTTGTGTGAAACAACTGATCAAGTAACACTTTATATATAGCAACGTTACAGCAGCAGCACATATCTCCGGAAAGATGGCTTGCTGAATACCTACAGTTTGTTCGATTCTCCAGTTTCTTCACAGCAACACCTATGAACATATACACAATTTTCTTGTTTCTACAACCTGTGATGTCGATCTCAAAGGTCTCTACGAGAACTAAGTCACAGTGGTGAATCAAGGTACGAGTAGAACCGTCGGCGATTGAACTGGAGGAGGCAGCTGAATACGCGATCATTCACGCCAACAAAGAGAGCTTCAGTGTCAGGACTGAACGATATGCCTGCGATCTCACCAAAGAAATCCAGCTCCTGCTTCCTGCTATACCCACTCTCGACATCAAAGATGTGGATGAAATCCGCAGGTTCAGTCATCGCCATGAACTTCCCATCAGATGTGTAGCGAATCGACCTGATGGCTCCAATGTTGCCACCCAATACAGCAACTGATTTGGAGAGATTGCGGATGTCCCAGACCCTGCATGTCTTGTCTTGGTTTCCAGTGGCGAATGTTCGACCATCTGGATTCCATGCTGATGCAAAGGAGTAATCCAAATGGCCACGGAGTTCGTGAAGCATCTGCAAGAAACAAACAGATGCAAGCTTGTATATATGAATTATGCATTTATTATTTTATAAAATCAGTGACTGTACACTGCGTACCACTTACCTTTCCTGAATTAGCATCAATCAGAAGTCCATCAGGATTGTCCCCCACAATAGCAGCAAGTTTACCATCAGGGCTCAGTGATGTATGCTGCAGAAAATTAATCAGGGGCCAAAATAGGATTCAGTATTATGTTTCTGTCCTCAATTAAGACACTTCTTGACAAATCTTGAGCATTGATTTCAGCAGTTAGAATTAAATAGAAAAATGGAAGTCAACAAGCTATGCAACATATCCAGCATTAAAAATAGACAGTTACAGATTGTACTGCAAACTTACATTCACAGGCCAAGCAAAACGGAAGTTATTGCAAATTTGAAATCTTTCCATGTCAAATTCTCTAAGTCCGCAGTCATTGTTTGACGCCAGGAAGTGCAGAGAACCACTGCAAAGAAATGGGCAAGAAACATCTTTATATTGAGATTCATGCATTTCAATTCCTCATAAGCAAAATAACCGATTTGATTGACTGTGAAAAATAAAGTACCTAGGTTTCTCAAATATCTCCAAAGAATTAGTAATACCATTGTCATCATGTGTTGACTTGCAGCAGTAGCTTACTCCTTGACGATCCAGAAACTTCATTCCCCAGGCAAACAAATAAGCATCAAACTCTGATTGCAAAATCTTCTGGAAGACAAGAATAGGAAAAGACACCGAGGACGAAAAATATCACCTTGCATATTATTTCCCCATGAAACCCACCAGTAACAAGTAAGTTATGCTTCACTGCCAAAGTACTAACTGGAGTCCGATCAAATCCCTCGTAGTAATTCCCATGGTGCTTCTGAAGTCAAAGCATAAAGAACATAAGGCTGTGTTACATAAATCAAATAGAAAAGGCTCTACAACAAAAATAACAAGTTGAAATGAACATTTAGAAAGTGATATGTACCTCGCATGGTTTGACATGTCCTTGAAGATCAATGACTTCTTGCTTCTTACAAGTCAGTGCTGACCAATGAAGCACAGAAAAGTTTGACATAAGATACACATCGTGCCTTGTCGTTGCCCATACTAAATTTCTCAACTGCAAGACAGGGATGGAACGAGCTTAACAGATATGCATGACTTGAGAAGGCAATTAGTACCATCAGAGCATCTGACTTTTCAGAATGACATACGTACAGAGCTACGAGACCCAACATTGTAGTTGCCTTAAAATAGGGCAGCTGACTACCAATATGAAATAGAAATGTGAATTCATTTTTTAGAATACTTCAATGTGAATGTATGTTCCTGTGTTAGGATCCATAAAATTGCAATTTAACTGAATTGCCGCTAATTGGCTACGCAGATATGGAGGGGAATCAGAGAAGGCTAAACTCTTGGTAGTACTACTTAAAGACCGTTTGTAGTTTACTAGTTACAAGTGCTACTATTCATCAAGATAAGTAGCCTCCTCTTTCTAGAGTTAGACATGAGAAACATGCCAAGCAATTAACAATCTTCTAGTTTACTAGTTACAAGTGCTACTATTCATCAAGACAAGTAGCCTCCTCTTTCTAGTTAGACATGCCAAGCAATTAACAATCTTCTAGTTTACTAGTTACAAGTACTACTATTCATCAAGACAAGTAGCCTCCTCTTTCTAGTTAGACATGAGAAACATGCCAAGAAATTAACAATCTTCTAGAATAATTTAATTTCAACACGTGATTGACAAACCTTCAGGAAAGAAATTAAAAAAAAAAACAGACAAACTATCTCAATTATGGCGTCTAACAACCCCTGTGCGTCGAATGAACTAATAAGCAAGTAAAGCTAACATTTAGAACGAAAAACACTCGAAACTATGGCTGACCTGGAAATGAAGGATGGTTGACTTCACCGATCTTGTGTTGTGCTGAAACTCGTAGTAGAGTTGCCCTTTCTCTGAAGGCATGCATTCCTGCACCAATATAATTTTACTCAGGCCAAGAGAGGTAACTCAACAACTCAGCCAGGTTGGTAGCTAATCTGAAATGTGTAGCTATGTCATGTCATGCCTTCTCTGAAATCCTTCCGGAATTAGGTACGTTCTCAAAGTTGGCATACCGCTGCAACCTTGACTCCCTGTACTTGTCTCTTGTAGTCATCATCATGTCCCAGGGGATCCCTTGTATATCCTTCCCCTTCTTCACATCCATAGCCGTGATATGTTCAGTCGCTTTACTAGTCTACAAACACAAAATTGCCTTTTGTGTTAGACGACCATGGCAAATGACACTCAAAAGCTACTGAACTGACAGCAACTATAGAGACTAAATTAAACAAACAAAAAAAATAAGGTCGCAATCAAAGTAAAATTCTGTTACGTTCAAAAAAAAAGTATGTCTGCATTGAACTAGATAAGCATTTATCGTCAGTTAGTTCAGAACAAGCCTCACATATAGTCCGATAATATATGTAAAATCAAGCCATGGGCACGGCATCACTAGTGGAGATTGAGGTTGAACAAATAAATTAAAAACGAGGCTAAAAAAAAAACCAAAGCAGGAGCATTTCAGTGCAAAATCTCATGTCTCGACTCTCAAGAACATCCCAAGAACAGAGCAGCGGGCGGGTACGCTTACAGATTGGTCCAACTCATCGTCCTCGTAGTCAGAGTCATCCATTCGAACGCCGTGACGGTCTCCTTCTTCCGGATGAACTCCGGCGAGGTCGTCGTCGTGCTGCGACATGGCCCGTAAGAACGGCGCCCCAAAAGAAAAGACGGGTTTGAGCCAAACCAGACCAGATTTTGCCCGAGGTATCGGGAAGTTTTGCTGCAAGAACGCTGCGCCTGATGAAGGAGCAGGCCTGGATTGCGGTTGAGATCTGGTTCTGAGTTTTCTGGAGCTACAGGAGTCGAAACACGGCGTGCCGGCGTGCCTTCCAGTACTGTACGGTTGCCACTGCCCACTGCCCACTGCCCACTGCCCACTGCTTTGGCTCTAAAAAGAAGAGGAAGATGGCCTTTTGCAGTTTGACCCCGCTGGAATCGTTTATTTATGTGATACACCTCCGGTCAAAAAAACATGTATTAGTTCTAGGATCGTAGTATTTTTTTGGTCAACAAATCTTAAAACTACAAGCACCAATAGATTTTAATATTGTAATTTGGACACGTACAAGATATTATTGGTATATTTGCAATCAAAACACTTGCAAATCATATAAAACGAACGATTTAATCGAAGATAGTAGTGATAAAAAGAAATGTATAAAAGACCATGCAAAGTCAAATGTAAGAAGTACTCCCTCCACCAGAAAACAATGCAATTCTAGTATAATACTGACTATTTTGAGCTTGATTAAATCTACATAAAAAGGTACCATTATTTATGATACCAAATACTCCTCAATTGTTATTAGATTCATAATTTCATAGTATGGTATATTTATAAAGTACATCTTCTGTACTGCTACTCTTATATTTTATAAACTCGGAATTCATATCTTCTGTACTGCTAAGCCCTTTTAAATTTAAATTTAACGCGTTGTTGCATGCTGATCAGATTATCAAGCAAAAGCAAGCAGGGATGTGGTTGCAGATAGATGGATGTACAGGTAGGTTCCCAGAAAATGTACTACATGAGAATAAAATTTGTCCGTCGTTTCGCGAAGCCCCATGCTTATCCAGTCCAGTCGCCAAAGGCAACGAACCAAGAGGTTTCGTCAGCTAACAAGGGGCCATGAACATGATGATGGCCCATGGAATGTCGCCGTCAGGTTCGGCGCTCGAGCGCCGCCACATGGCGGCGGCTGCTGCTGCCACCCCGGGATTTCGATCGCCGCACACTGTTTTCTTTTTCTTTGTAATCGATCGATAGATGTTTTCAATTACAATTTTTCCTTGACCACGTCTGAATTCAAACTGAACCGACATACAGTATTTCGAACCCAACAAAGTACTAGCCATTACAGACCTCTCTCTCACTGTACACTTACACTTTAGGTACGAAAGCGGCACTGAAAAGAGTCGACAAGCAATTTCAGGAAATAAAACACAAGTGAGTTACCGTGTACTACTTAAGACATTACGACATGTGCAGTTGGCCTCACTCACATTATTGATTTGATTGTTCAGAGGATTGCTTGCTAGATACATACATATGTTCACATTATTTGATTCGATTTGATTGTTACAAGCATGCATATTGATCCTCAACTATCACACACAGGTTGATCACGCACTCCGGTAATGATAGATGGACAGAGCAAGCGACAGTTCAGGAAGAAGGCTCAACTTGACAGTTTGCACAGAGTGGACGTGTGATTACTGGCCAACACATGTTGCAACTAGCAACATGAGGATGAGGGCCATGGTGGTTGTGGTCTCTAACCTTGATCTGTCAGGGCCTCAGCCTCCAAATTTATGACCAACATCCAAATCAGCCTCCAAACGTAATAGAGGTTTGCTTGTGCTCTAATATGTAACGAACGCATTGTTGTCAAAAAGCAGAGCAGGCTAGGAGGAAATAGAAACCGACCAAGGCTGCAACCAACAACTGCAAATCCCAAACACTTGCAAACAAACATGACTATTATGCTTATGTAATGCAAGGAGAGTACACCAACATTGTAGAGATGTTTTTTTTTCCTCTATAGACGCTGCTAAAAGGGGTATAATTTTATTCTTCTTGCATCAATACGGAGTAGTTTGCTTGTCGACTCTCTAGGACATTATCAATACTAGTAACAGTGACACCCATTCCTATTTATTCTTCGATAATGAACGAACAGTCACAGCAATCCACAAAAGCGAGCCTGCAGGGCTGAAGGAAGGAGTAGAGTAGATTAGTAGTAAGGATGCTTAACCGAGAAGAGTATAGAACAGTCGGACGGCACGGCCATGCATCATCATGGACCTCGCCCACGCTTAGAAAAAGACTCGGCAGGCATAGCAGACGACGGAGAAGGCTTTGCTTTCCTTGGAAACGTCCGCGTGAGCGAAGACGAGGATGGGGATGGGCTGTGAGCAGTTGAAAACCTGAAAGCGAATGGCAACTAGCTCAACTGAGGAAGAAGAAGGATTTTGTTTAATAGGAGGAGGAAGAAGAAGGGTTTTTTCCTGCCTGCTCAACTTTTTTTCCACTAACGTTTCTCATTTTTCTTTAATTTGTTAGTACGTACTGTAGCCTCTTTGTCTTTTGTGTTGGTTTGTTTACATACATTGGGCTGGCGTTTTTATCAGCTCTGATGTTGTGTTGTTGCTCGTCATAGCTTTGCAGGAATCCCAAGTACCTATTTATTGTATCCAAGAGCTTGATAGTTTGGTCCCAAAACTTTACTTACCCAAGCAGAAATCAAGGTTTTGGCTATCGATCGAGACCAAAAGATCGATTCGAGTCACTACTGGATCCTTCTTTAATCCCACACAAGAGCAGAAAAAAGTGCACTGATTATATATGGACCTCTCAAATGGTTGACTTCGCGTGGCATCACAGAATGCACGCCGCAGCTTGGTTGACAAAGTCGTCGGTTTCTTAACGCGGTCGGTGATGCCAAATCGTGACTTCACACACCGCGGTGACGTGACCACGTGACGAGTATAAATTAAAGAAGCGTGCCGTGTTGAAGTTACCACAACATTCATTCGGGTGTGTAAATTAGAAAACCATCACGAGATGTCATAAACTGGTATATACTCTCCCTAATTAAAAAAAAAAGGAGCAACTATTGCACGCACGTGCATGCGATAGTCTTACAGCACGCACACCCAAAAAACGGAAAGACCAACTTGCCCGTTTGCCTTTTCTGTCATTTTCTATCATATGTGGCCCTTCCCAACAAATCTTACCGTACAAATTAGCCAAAAAAAAACTCGCCACACAGACCAAGTCTTCTGAACCCACATTAACCATCGGTGGAGCAACTAATTCGTCCAGAACAAGCATATACGTACAAACCTCACACTTGAATTACATATGGATCAAAAAAAAAAAATAGAACCAACTACTACAGAGCAATTCGGTTCTTTTTGCATCTTCTGATAGGAGATAGTACTGCATTTTCTACTCCAAAGTTGCATAAGCAGAATCAATCCAAACAGATAAACAATTTAATTCTTTTGCATAAGCAACTCAATTCTATCGTGTAAGCAAATATTAGTGCAATTCCTACTGCATAAGCAGATCTCAAACTAACTGATAAGCAAATCTAATCCTAGCTTGAACATGTTAATGACTAATGTCCACACTGCACATCTTGATGCATTAAAAAACTTCTTGTGTTAGTTGTTGCACCATCGCTCCTAGTGGAATTGCATGCTCATCACCTGCAGGCATCCACCACGGCGTGCCCTCGTCCTCCCACTGCTTTATTCGATGCCATGCTGGAGCACATGAAAAAGCAACAAAGTTGGTAAAACTGAAATAGAAAAATTCTAAAGTAATTAGATGATGGAACAAAATTTAAAAAAATATCTTTCCTATTAAGTTTAATGATGAAGAACAAAAGAGTCTCTAGCCCGACCCTCAACACCTGAGCTAATGCCTGCGAAGAATTGTTCATGGCTAATGGCTTTTTTCTCCTCTTGTAGGTGTTGAGGGTCGGGCTAGAGAATGTTAGATTTTGATTCTCTTTTATTCTTCATCATTAAACTTAATAGGAAAGATATTTTTTTAAATTTTGTTCCATCATCTAATTACTTTAGAATTTTTCTATTTCAGTTTTACCAACTTTGTTGCTTTTTCTTGTGCTCCAGCATGGCATCGAATAAAGCAGTGGGAGGACGAGGGCACGCCGTGGTGGATGCCTGCAGGTGATGAGCATGCAATTCCACTAGGAGCGATGGTGCAACAACTAACACAAGAAGTTTTTTAATGCATCAAGATGTGCAGTGTGGACATTAGTCATTAACATGTTCAAGCTAGGATTAGATTTGCTTATCAGTTAGTTTGAGATCTGCTTATGCAGTAGGAATTGCACTAATATTTGTGTCGCGTACGAAGGTAAAGGGTACCCTAAACCCTTTAATAAATTAACGCTAAAACATAGCAACCATTTTTAAGATAGGAACCAGCTCACTGCTCAAGTGAGTAAGGAAAGGCCCATCACGTGAAGGCCCCCTGCACCGGCTATGGCAACAAGTCGCGGGCCGGCTCACCTGGACGCCGAATGACGGACGAGGGTCGAACGAACGACCCCCCGGCCTCCACCTCGACGTCAAATGACGGACCGAGGGTCGAACGAACGACCCCCCGGCTCCTACCTCGACACCGGGTGACGGACGAGGAGTCGAACGAACGACCTCTCGGCCTCTACATCGATCCCTCCGACTCCGCCTCTGCTCCGACCCTACCTCGATGACGAGCGACGGACCGAGGGTCAAACGAACGACCCCCGGACGGGAGGCTCGATCAGCCCAACTACTCCCGGCATGTGTTAAAGTAAATCCGTCTAACGCCATGGGCGCCCATAACCGCGGTTAAATCCATCAGCTCACCGCCATGTCCCTGACTCCTGTCAACTGTGTTGCTACTGCCGCCACGACGCGAGTACGAACTCCAGAAGCACCCCTCGGAACGTGAACAGTACGGCCCTTGACGGCACCTTCGGGGATACGACAGAGCGAGGCAGGGCTCGACCCCCCCCCCCTCGACCGAGGGGCTCGACCCCTCCCTCCAACAACTCCGGTATGGGGCCCATCCCATCCGCCCCGTCTCGTTTCGAATGTGGGATTCGCGCCCGCCTGCGGAAGCTGTGCCGCGACGACTTCTACTGCCACCACTCCCCAGAGCGCCAGAAGGACGGGAAGGCCATGCCAGCACAGTGCTCGACGTCCCTTCACCCACACTATGCCGCGGACACGCCGCCCATACTACACAGTTTAGGACCCTGTACCCTCGGGCCTCCCCTTGGTCTATAAAAGGGGACGCCGAGGTAGGAGAAAAGGGGGTTGGATCTTTTTCTTCCGACCCGATCCTTTCTCTCGAACACCACGGACTCAGACTTCAACTCTGATCTCCACACACACCCCACTGCTTGATCGACCCCTCGAGCAGCCGTCCCACCGCCTAGGGTAGCCCTGCTAGCCTTGGGCATCAGCTCGCTATGAGCAAACCCGTGTAACTCAGCTTGTACCCCCCTGTACGAGCATTTTGGGTGCGAGATAATACAAGTTATTCTCCCCCGCTGGACGTAGGGCCTTCTTTGCCTGAACCAGGATAAACCTTGTGTCCATCTTGCATCACATCTGAGAGAGGGAGCACGCGATATACAAATTTACTAGTTGGTGGTCTTGACCCCCGGGTCATAACACCGACAGTTGGCGCGCCAGGTAGGGGGGATTGCGTGTCGATCAACTCCGAACTACTCCGTCAGATGGATTCCACGATCCAACCATTTCCATTCACCACCGTCATCTGGTTCGGCAGTCTAGGGTTCGTATCCACAGGCCAGGGCCACTTCATAGTCTTTCCCTTCGCTCGTGGCCTGGACAACAACAGCACCAGTACGCCGGGGCCAGCAAGGATCAGGCGACGGTCCCTCCGCTTGCGCCTCTGGCCTGCGATCAAGAGGAGGCGCGAGCGACTTCGACACGCTCGTCACCGTGCGGGTCCCGAGACGCCGGATGCCGTTCCTCCGGCCCCGGCTGGCGACACAGTCCCTCCCCGCAGGGGCCTGTTTGACCCATGCTTGTGGGCCGAGGGGGGGCACCCCTCTGAGCGGGACTCTAGCTCTTCCGTATCATCGTCCCCGGGGGTCCCCGTGGCCTCTCCGACACACTCGGCCCCGCCACCACCGTGCGACCCGTTCCCGTACGGGCTCCACAACAACGCCAGACTCTGCTCTGCCCTCGCAGGTTTGCAGATACAGACACGTCGTGGGTCTCCAGGGACCTCGCCGCGTGCAACGATCAACCCCGTCAGCACATCTTCACCGGGCGAACACCAGGAGCCGAGACTAGCCCGGACATGGGGCACGTTGCGGCGACGCCTGGCAGAGGAGCGCAGGGGATCCTTCCCCCACTTCTATCACGCCGACCCTGACTCGGACTCTCCCGATGAGGGTTACGATTCTACCCGGGAATGCTTCCACCTCGACGAGCAGGCCGACCCCCAGGATGACGTCGATGACACCACGACCACAGAAGAAGGAGGAGGGGGCAACGCTACACCAGCACGAGATGCCAACCCCCCGAGTCCTGACAGGGCCGATCCACCCCCAGACGTCCAGATCACGCAAGTCCGAGAACTTCTCGGAAAGCTCGAGGAGGAGCGCCTGCGACTTCAGCAACTCGAGCACGCCCTCGAGCGGGATCGAGGGCGCCCACAGGGCGGGGGAGCGCGCGAGCGGGCCCGGGAAGTCCACCGGAAAATCGTCGAGGAGGGGGCGAACGAACCCCGAGTCTTCAACCGCGCCAGCCAGAATGTCGTAGCGGCCGCAATGCTGCTCCGCGACATGTCGGCGCCATCAACCCTCCAAGGCGGCGTATCAGGAACGAGATCCAGGGGCTACTCCAAACTGCGGCCGTGCAGCAGGCGGAGAGCTCGGCCTCGAGACGTCGAGGGGCTGCCTCCGAGCGTCAGGAAGTACCCCCTCGACAAAATCGAGAAGTATCCGTCCACCAGGACAAAGCGCCCCAGGGCCAAGTCGAGCGACGACCAGTTCGGGAACGCCTCGTCGACGATCGACCCCCTCGGGTGAACAATCGACGCCGGTACGGCGACGCCGAGGCCCGAGGCTACAGCGCTCACCGAGGTGGGCGCTACGACAGCGACAAAGACCGATGTCAATCTCCGGTGCCACCGGGGCCCCGAGTCTTCGGCAGAACCATCCGGCGGACCCCCCTGCCTGTCCGTTTCCATCCACCCACCAGCCTGGTTAAGTACAACGGCGAAACCAAGCCGGAGCTCTGGCTTGCCGATTTCAGGCTGGCATGCCAGCTGGGAGGGGCCGACAATGACCACGTCATCATTCGGCAACTCCCACTGTTCCTCTCCGACACCGCTCGCAGATGGCTCAAGGAGCTGCCCCCGGACTTGATCCAAGACTGGCCGACCTGGTCAGGATCTTCGAGGGCAACTTCAAAGGCACCTACGAGCGACCGGGCAACCCCTGGGACCTCCGCAGTTGCAAACAGAAGCCAGGGGAGACCCTCCGTGCCTTTACCCGTCGGTTCTCAAGGCAGCGTACCGCACTGACCCACATCTCCGACCATGAGGTCATTACGACATTCATCGCCAGAACGACCTGCAAGGAGTTGGTGCGGGAGCTGGGGCAAAACACCCCCAAGACCGCCAACGAGCTCATGGACATCATCGCCAACTACGCAGCTGGCGAAGAGGTCGTTGGCGCGTTCTTCCAGATACCTCCAGAGAAGGGGAAAGGCAAGGCGGATGAGCCCGGGGGCTCGGACAAAGATCCCAAGAAGAACAATGGGCCCAGAAGGAACAACAACGGCAACGGCGGCAGGAAGAAGAAGAAGAAGAACCAACCGGGCCGGCGCCGCATCGAGCCCGACGACGGGCCCGACGACCTTGTTGCTGCGACAGACAAGAAAAAGCTTCGAGGGCCCCCTCCCGACGGGGGCGTCTTCGACAAGATGCTGAAGGAGCCCTGTCCCTATCATATGCGACCGGCCAACCACCGTCTCGAGGACTGTCGCATGCTTCGAAAGCACTTCATCCCTCCTGGCTTCAGGAGAGACGACGGCAAGGAAGACCCGCCCTGCGACCTCCTCGTCAAAGGCGATGTCAAGAAAGGGGGCTTCCCCGAAATCCACGACTGCTACATGATCTACGGGGGACCCTCGACTCGCCTCACCACGCGCCAGCGCAAGAGGGAGCGTCGAGAGGTTTTCTCCGTTCGAGCCCAGGCTCCTCGGTACCTCGACTGGTCCCACACGCCGATCACCTTCGACCAGGACGACCACCCCAAGCACATCCCCAACGCAGGGGTCTACCCGCTTGTCGTCGATCCGATCATCCTCAACACCCGCCTCACAAAGGTACTCATGGATGGGGGGAGCAGCCTCAACATCGTCTACGTCGAGACCCTCAACCTCCTGGGGATCCCAAGGACCATGCTCCTGCCCAGCGCGGGGGGGGGGGGGGTTCCACGGGATCGTCCCAGGGAAGAAGGCACTCCCGATTGGCCGCATCAAGCTACCTGTCTGTTTCGGCGTCCCCTCGAACTTCCGAAAGGAAGAGCTGATCTTCGAGGTGGTTGCATTCCGAGGCACCTACCACGCCATCATCGGTCGGCCGGGGTACGCCAAGTTCATGGCAGTCCCGAACTACACCTACCTCAAGCTCAAGATGCCAGGGCCCTCGGGGGTCATCACCGTCGACACCTCCTACGAGCACGCATACGACTGCGACGTCGAGTGTGTGGAAAAAGCCGAAGCTGTCGAGGATTCGGCCATCCTCGCGGCCCTCGACGACTTGTCCAGGGAGATCCCCGACCCCAAGCGACACGCTGGCAACTTCAAGCCGGCGGAAGACACCAAGACCGTCCCGCTCGACCCCGGCCTCGCGGATGGAAAGGTGCTGACGATCAGCGCCACCCTCAAGCCCAAATAGGAAGCAGTGCTCGTCGACTTTCTCCGTGCGAATGCCGACGTGTTTGCATGGAGCCCCTCGGATATGCTGGGCATTCCAAGGGAGGTCGCCGAGCACTCCTTGGACATCCGGGTCGGGTCCAAACCAGTGAAGCAACGTCTGCGCCGCTTCGACGAGGAGAAGCGCAGGATCATCGGGGAGGAGGTCGATAAGCTTTTGAAGGCCGAATTCGTCAAGGAGGTACATCATCCCGAGTGGTTAGCTAACCCCGTACTTGTTAAGAAAAAGAATGGGAAGGATAGGATGTGTGTAGATTACACTAGTCTAAATAAAGCCTGTCCCAAGGTTCCTTTCCCACTACCACGCATCGATCAAATAGTAGATTCCACTGCGGGATGCGAAACCCTCTGCTTCCTTGATGCATACTCCGGCTACCACCAAATAAAGATGAAGGAGTCCGATCAGCTCGCGACTTCCTTCATCACTCCCTTCGGCATATTTTGCTACCTCACCATGCCCTTCGGTTTGTGAAACGCCGGGGCCACCTACCAGCGATGCATGCTCCACGTCTTCGGGAAGCACATAGGGCCGACCGTCGAGGCCTATTTCGACGACATCGTGGTCAAGTCCAAGACAGTCGGAAACATGGTCGGAGATCTTGAGATCGCGTTTGGGTGCCTCCGGACAAATCGCATAAAACTAAACCCTGAGAAGTGTGTCTTCGGGGTCCCTCGAGGCATGCTCCTGGGGTACATAGTTTCCCAACGCGGGATCGAGGCCAATCCCGAGAAGGTAACCGCAATCATGAGGATGGGCCCGATCAACGACCTCAAGAGCGTACAAAGGGTCACGGGGTGCCTCGCCGCCCTCAGCCGGTTCATCTCGAGACTCGGAGAGAAGGCCCTACCCCTTTACCGCCTCCTGAAGAAGACGGAACACTTCGCGTGGACCGCCGAGGCCGAGGAGTCACTCTCGAAGCTCAAAGCCTAGCTCACCTCGCCACCGGTCCTGGTACCCCCCGAGTCCGGCCGAGCCCCTCTTGCTCTACGTCGCAGCAACTACCCAGGTAGTCAGCGTTGTCGTAGTAGTCGAGAGGGAGGGAGAAGGGCACGCCCTGCCGGTTCAGAGGCCTGTCTACTTCGTGAGCGAGGTGCTTTCCGAGACCAAGACGAGATACCCCCACATCCAGAAGTTGTTGTACTCGATCGTCCTCACTCGGCGCAAGCTCAAACACTACTTCCTGGGCCATCCGGTTAATGTGGTCTCGTCCTTCCCCTCGGGGAGATCATCCAGAACCGGGTGGCGTCAGGAAGAATCGCCAAGTGGTCGGCCGAGCTCATGGGGGAGACTCTCTCCTACGCCCCTCGGAAGGCCATCAAGTCTCAGGTCCTGGCAGATTTCGTTGCAGAATGGACCGACACCCAACTACCCCCAGCGCGGGTTCAGAACGAGCTCTGGACCATGTACTTCGACGGATCGTTGATGAAGACGGGGGCAGGCGCCGGATTGCTGTTCATATCACCCTCAGGGGTTCACATGCGCTACGTCATCCGGCTCCACTTCCCCGCCTGCAACAACGTCGCCGAGTACGAGGCCCTCGTCAACGGCCTCCGCATCGCCATCGAGCTCGGGGTTCGACGCCTCGACGTGCGAGGGGACTCGCAGTTGGTGATTGACCAAGTAATGAAAGATTCGAGCTGCCACGACCCCAAGATGGAAGCCTACTGCAAGAAGGTCCGAAAACTCGAGGACAAACTCTACGGCCTCGAGCTCAACCACGTCGCCCGTCGGTACAACGAAGCTGCCGACGAGCTGGCCAAAATCGCGTCTACTCGAGGTACAGTTCCTCCTGACGTCTTCTCGACGGACCTCGACAAGCCATCCGTCGACCTAGACCCGGGGGCTCCCGCCCTCGAGCAAGAGGTCGATCGACCCCCCTCAATCGATCCCCCCTCGAGCGGGGAAGAGGTCATGGAGATCGACGAGGCTGCCGTCGCGCCAACCCCTCTGACGGATTGGCGCGCACCCTAACTCGAGTACCTGACACGGGGCGAACTCCTAGAAGACCGCACCAAGGCCCGTCGTGTGGCCCGACGCGCCAAAACCTACGTCTTGTACGGGGATGGCCGCGAGCTATATCGACGCAGCCCGTCCGGTGTACTTCAACGCAGCCTCACCCTCGAGGAGGGGAGGGCACTGCTGAAGGATCTACACTCGGGGGCTTGTGGCCACGACGTGGCGCCAAGAACGCTGGTAGGAAGCGCCTTTCGACAAGGCTTCTACTGGCTGACGGTCGTCACCGACGCCACCAAACTCGTCCGATCTTGCAAGGGATGCCAACTCTACGCCAGGCATACCCACCTACCCGCCCAAGCTCTTCAGATAATACCCATAACCTGGCCGTTCGCAGTATGGGGGCTCGACATGGTCAGCCCCCTGAAAAGAACCAAGGGTGGCCACACCCACCTCCTCGTGGCTATAGACAAGTTCTCGAAGTGGATCGAGGCTCGACCCATCGCCAACATCCAGTCTCGACAAGCCGTGCTATTCTTCACCGACATCATCCACCGCTTCGGGGTCCCCAACGTCATCATCACCGACAATGGCACGCAGTTCACCGGCCAAAAGTTCCTGGACTTCTGTGACCATCACCACATCAGGGTGAATTGGTCCGCAGTCACCCACGCTCGAACTAACGGTCAGGTCGAGCGCGCCAATGGTATGGTTTTGCAGGGCCTCAAGCCAAGGATCTTCGATCGGCTGAACAGACATGGCAGGAGATGGGTCGACGAGCTGCCCGTTGTGCTATGGAGTCTCCGAACGACGCCAAGTCGAGGCACAGGGTTCTCTCCGTTCTTCTTGGTCTATGGGTCCGAGGCCGTCCTCCCCACTGACCTCGAGTAGGGGTCCCCTCGACTGAAAGCTTACAGCGAGCAAACCAACACAGTAGCCCGAGAGGACTCCCTCGACCAGCTCGAGGAAGCCCGTGATGTGGCCCTCTTCAAGTCGGCAAAGTACCAGCAGACGTTGCGGCGCTACCACGACAAAAACATGCGCAAAAGGGACCTTGACGTCGGCGACCTCGTTCTGCGCCGTCGACAAAGCAACAAGGGTCGTCACAAGCTGACGCCACCTTGGGAGGGACCCTTCATCGTAGAAGAGGTGCTGAAGCCCAACACTTACAAGCTGAAGAACGAAAAGGGCGAGCTCCTCGCCAATGCGTGGAACATCGAACAGCTACGTCGTTTCTATTCCCGAGGCCTCGACGCCTCGTACATTTCCGCATTATGTACCCTTATCGCGTTGCGAACGAATAAAATGTTTTCGAAACACATTTCACATTCGTTCGTAACTCAAAGGTAGCCTCGACTTTTCCCCAGCAAAGTCGAGCCTCCCTCGAGGGCTAACAGGGGGGCACCCCCCTCCTAAGTCCCCGAAAAACTCAAACGTTTTTTCGAAACTTGGTTCTCCCTCTCGATCTTTCCCTCGAGTACGCTTCGTAACTAAGTAGAGGCGCCTCGAACTCCCTAAGGGTCATGGGTGTCGTCGAGCCAGGGACTCTCCTACGCCCCAGGGCTACGGTATCCCCGCTCGCTCCCCCCCTTCCAGGGATACGAGCATGCGTCGAACACTTAGTTCACAAGCGTCGACTCAGGCAAAGAAAAGCAGAGAGAGCTCTAGAACTAGAAATAACAAGACACACCCGTTTACAACACTAAGGTAGCCTCGATTTTGCCCCAGCAAAGTCAAGCCTCCCTCGAGGGCTAACAGGGGGCACCCCCCTCCTAAGTCCCCGAAAAACTCAAACGTTTTTTCGAAACTTGGCTCTCCCTCTCAATCTTTCCCTCGAGTATGCTTCGTAACTAAGTAAAGGCACCTCGAACTCCCTAAGGGCCGTGGGGTGTCGACGAGCCGGGGACTCTCCTACGCCCCAGGGCTACAGTATCCCCGCTCGCTCCCCCCCCCTCCCAAGGATGCGAGCGTGCGTCGAACACTTAGTCCACAAGCGTCGACTCAGGCAAAGAAAAGAAGAGAGAGCTTGAGGAATAAAAACAGCAATGTGCATCTCGAACAAAATGCATTAGATATAAGAAGCCCTCGGGGGATCGGCATTGTATCATTACAAAAGTCTAATTGTTACATGGACCTTCCTGTCCAGATATGGCTCGCAGGCCTAGGACTACTCATCGAGGGGGTCACCGTCCTCAAGAAGCAAGGCCGGAAGTTGGGCATCACGCGTTGGCCACATCGGAAGGTGAAGAGTCTGCAAAAGCTCATCGGCAACATCCGAGGGCTACTCGGCGCCACCTCCATCCACCGAGGGGACCACTTCGGGCTCGAAGAGCTTTGCCAGCTCGCCTCCGGGCACCTCCGCAAGATCCATCAACTTCTGGCACCTCGCGTCGTTCTCTTCGTCGGTCAGCCTCGGGTTGGTGGCGAACCCGTTGGCGACGACGTTGAGGTCATAGTTGTAGGCCAAGTTGACGACCGCGAGGGCCCGCTTCACGCCCACATGCAGGGCGGCACGGACGTGCTACGTCACCTCCTACGTCATGGAGTAGAAGCGGCGCAGCAGGGAGGCCCCTCGAGCGTCGCCCTCGACCTCCGGCTCCGGCTCGACCAAGAGGTCGTCGCAGAAGGTGTTGATGACGCCCGCGAGCCTCGCGTTAAGGTTCGCCTCAGTCCCGAGGAGGCCCTGAAGACTGTTCAAGTCCTCGTGGGCTCGGGCTTTGTCTGCTGCGAGCTCTGTCAAAACAAACACACAACCCGGTCAAAACCAAAAAAGGGTCGAGGTCGGGCAGATTCAGCAACACTCTCAAGAAACTTACCTTGGGCATACACCTCCAGGGTGGCGTAGCCTCGCGCGGTCTCCTCGAGTTGGCGGCGGACGTCGATAAGCTCGGTGGCTTGGCCACTGACTTTAGCCTCGAGGCTCTCGATGACTTTGCCAGCGTCATCGAGGGCTCTCTTCTGGTTCATCGCCACCACACCCAGGGAGGTCGCGCGGGTCCGAGCCTTCCCCTCCGCGGCGGCCAGCGTGTCGCGCTCGCGGGAGACGGCGTCAAGATCGCCCCGGAGCCCCCGGATGCCCTCCGTCGCCCGGGCCAACTCCTTCAGCCGGGCGGCCTCCTCCTCGGCCTTGTGCTTGGCCTCGAGGGCAGCATCCCGCTCATTCCCGACCTTGATGGTCGACTGAAGGGCGTCATCGAGCCTCAACTGCGCCGTCTCCTGGGCGACCCGGGCTGCCTCCTGCACGGCCGTAAAGCCGGCTCTCGCATGAGCGACCTTCGACTCGGCATCCTCCCGAGCGGCTGCCGCTTCGGCCCTCGCTTGGGCAGCCTCGGCCTCCGCCTTCTCCAGCGAAGCGCGGAGGGCTGGGAGTTGCTCCTGGGCTCGGAGGATGAACTGGGACTTCTCGTAGGACCTCGCCCGCAACGTCTGACAAGGATGAAAAGGAAGATCGTCAGCGAACAGCAATCAAGCAATCCAAGCAAAATCTAAGGGAGAACGAAACCCACCTCCATCCCTCGGCATATGTCCATGGCGGCGACATTCGCGGCGAGGCGCACCGAGTGCTCGAACCAGGCCCGGTACTCCTCGAGGTGCTCCCACTACTGGAGCTCGGCCTGGTCGTCAAGCGTAAGGAAGAGCTGCTCAGAGTCTTGAAGATCCGCCAGCTCAAGGACCTCTTGTCCCCAGTACGCGCTGCGGGTGGCGATCCTCTCTTGGACCTCCCGCATGACGCCCTAGCGCACTTCGGCGGCACCCCCGCGGCGCTCCAACTCCTCCTGCCAGGCGAAGAAGGGAGAATACCCCTCCGGCTGGACTCTCCCGGCTTCGGGGCCACCCCGCGAAGAGGTCGATGGCCCCGTCGAGCCATCTCCCCCGGGCAGAGGAAGTCCCGGCCAGCAAAACGGCCCTACATGGGGAAAGGCACAAAGTAATCAGTACCTGGCACCATAGACCCACTACGGCTCGAATAAGTCGGAGCACGACTTACCTCGAGACAACGGCCCCCCAGCCTTGAGGCGAGGCCGAGCCACCTCCGGTTCCGCACGAGGGGCTGCGACGGCGGTCGTCCCCACCGAGCCCACCAGCTCGGCCACCATCTCGGCCACCTCTTCGGCGGTGGACTCCATCAGCATCCCGCCCTTCTCCGGCGCGGGTGTCGCCTCGGGCCGCTCGACCCGACCCCCTCCTCGACCTCCGGCGTCGGCGAAGGGCCCTCAGACGCGGCAGCGGCCGTGCCCTCGCGCTCGAGCCGCAGTCGCGCCTCCAGCGAGGCTAGACCCTCGGGCCACCGCCCCGGCGTTGGGTGAGCCGGGGCCTCCCCCTCGTTCGCAGCAACTTGGGGCCCGACCACCTCCATCTCAGCGGCGGCTTGGGGCTCGCCCCCCTCGACCGCAACCACCATCAACGCAGGTCCCGCGCCTTCTGAGGCGCCAAGTGCGACTCCCTCCAACAGCTGCACGGGCGCGGCGACGCCCGTCACTTCGGCGGCCCTCACCGGCGGAGCGGGCAGGCCTGTCTCCTCTCTCGCCTGGGTAGATGCCGAGGCACCCTGCGCTGTCCCTCGCTCCATCGCCTCCCGGGCCTTGGCTGCCCACGCTGCCTCGGGGGTGAGCGTCGAAGGGGGCGGAGCAGCAGGACCGGCCTCGACGGCCGCCTCGACTGCAGCCCCCACCCTCAGCCTCTTGGCAGGGGCGAGGGACGCATCCTCCTGCGGGCGCTTCGACCTGAGAAAGAAACCCATGCACGACGATAAGCACGGGTAGTCAACAACAAAAAGAGAAACATAACAAGTACCATCGACCAGCCGGAAGGATAACTTACCCCTTCGGGGCCAGGCGTTTCTGGCCGACGGCCTTCGGGCCGATCGAGGGCCTGAACACAACCCGCCGGGGGGCGGGGGTCGAGGCCGCCCTCGGCACCGTCTCCTGGGCAGCGGCCGACGACGCCCCCGTCGTCCCCCTGCTGACTTCCTCCTGCACCGACGGGCCCGACGCCCGTGCGCTTGACGCGGCAGGCACCGAGGGCTCGCTCGATCGACCCCCCGACGGGGATCGCGATGACCGCCCGCGCGTATGCCGCGGCACTTCATCTTGAGAGGCCACGGGGCGCTCCCCCCGTGGCTCGGCTTCGACAGTAGGGGCTGACCTCGACGTCGACCCCTCTCCTCCTCCGGTTCCGACGGCCACCCTCTGTTCGGGCGCTGTCTGTTCTTCCTCCTCGTTCCATTCCACCTCGACATCGTTGTCGCTATCCTCCTCGTCCTCCTCTTCCGAGGGCGATTCCTCCTCGGGAAGGCCCTCCCGCCTCTGTCGGGCCCGGCGCTGATCCCTCGCCTCTTTCTCCCGGGCCCTCTTAGCCTTGGCCTTCTTGGCCTTGTCCATGGCCTCCTTGTCCCTCTCGGCCTGGAGGCACCTCGCCTGGGAATCAGCCTGGTCTTCCTTCACTGGCGGGAGCGACTTCTGGAAGGGAACGTTCCCCTGGGGAACGCAAGGCAGTCAGAACGCAAGCAAAAAAGGCGGACAAGGCAAACACAAGAACTCTAACAGAGGAAGAGGACCTTACCAGCTCGATGTACCCCTCGTCCGGCTTCATGGGGATCCTGGCGACATTCTTGACGTCGAACCCGCCCGCGAAGAAGAGGCGAACGCGGCGGGCCACCCTCTCGGGGGTAGCTCGTCTCCCAGGAGGCGACACCCCGAGAGGTCGACCCCCGGACGCATCTCGTCGAGGCGGAGGGGTCGAGCCATCAGCGGCACGACCCACCGCAGATGGAACGCCGACGCGACGATCGCCGCCATGAGTCCCTCCTTCTTCAGGCTCCCGACCGCGTCCAGCAGGTTGGTGAGACGACGCTGCTTCTGCTGCACGACTCCATACTTCCAGCAGTCGGGCTGCGCGTCGATCGTCCTCCCGGTGTAGGCGGGGAGCAGGTTGTCGTCGTTCCTCAGGTAAAACCACCCGGAGTGCCATCCGGAGTGGCTCGACGAAAGCTTCGCCGGGATCCACAAATCCGACCGCTTGAGGGCGATGCAGCAGCACCCGGCCCTGACCATCTTGCGGGTGCCCTTGATGGCCGACGCGTGGAAGCTGTTCGCCTCGAAGAGATGGAACCACAGCTCCCAGTGAGGCTCGATCCCGAGGTAACCCTCGCACACGGTGGCGAAGACCGCCGTATGGCAGACGCCGTTGGGGGTGAGATGCTGAAGCTCCACGCCGTAGTGGTGGAGGATTGCGTGCAGAAGATGGCTTGGAGGGGCGCCTAGCCCCGCCCGGTGGAAAATCTCGAAGCTCACCACGTAGCCCTCTGGCGGATTGGGTTCGGCGTGCTCCGGCGGCGGCGCCATCCACTCGGTTGGTTGGTCGAGGTGATAGGCCGGAGGAGACCACTCTCCACCAGATCGCCCAGGCGCACGTCGGTCATCGAAGATGCGAGCCAATCATTGGGACCGACGAGGCTGTACTTGGCCATGGGATCAGGAAGGTTGATGCGCTCGGGCTCAAGGGCGGAAGGTACGTTCCCAATCTCCTCTCTCTCTTTCTCTCGCGTGCGCAGAGGTCCGGCTCGTGGGGCGTCTAAGGCAATGGCGGGAAGAAGGAGGCAGGGAAGACGATGGCAAGGAGGCAGGAAAGGCAAGTGCGCAGAAAAAGCACCCGACTCCTCACCTTCGCTATTTATAAGCGGGAGACCAACGGGCGGATCCGGCAAAACAGGCAAGAGAATCTCTGCATTTAATGTGTCTGTACTCCCCTACCTCGTATTCCTCCAGGATAAGGCATTCTGTCCCATCGTCAGGCTCCGCACCACACTCCGCCCTGCAACTGCCACTGTTGCGCCGAACGGATATCGCCTAAAAAGGCGCGCGGCCGGAAGCGTTATCTTCGGAGGTAAGGAATCTTGAGGCAGCAAGAGTTGGCCCTCGAAAGAGGGTTCGACAGCTACCCTCGAGTGCCCAAGGCCAGAAATGACCTCGGGTTAGGACTTCGGTCCACCCCAAAATCTCGAGGGGACAAAGGCCGGCCTACGAACAGGCTCGATAGCCCCCCTCGAGTACCCGAGGTCTGAGGAGACCTCGGGTCGTCAACTCCAGCCCACTCCCCGGCCTCGAAGGGATAAAGGTTGGCCCTTTCGTGGGGTTCGACAGTCTCCCTCGAGAGCTCCAGCCCAATGGGCAAAGGCACAGGTATGTCCCCAAGTTCAATACAATTACCTATTCTCCCCCCTCGGCGTTCCACAAGGCAGGACTCCTCCTCCTGAGGATAGCGTCGGATGACGAACCATCCGTCAAATCTTGAGGGAGCGAAGGCTGGCCCTTACATAAGGTTCGACAGCCGCCCTCGAGTACCTGAGGTCAGGAAGGACCCATGGTTAACGGACTCAGGTCCACCCCTAAATCTTGAGGGAGCGAAGGCTGGCTCCACGAACGGGGTTCGACAGCCGCCCTCAAGTATGCGAGTCAGGGATGTCCCGGGGGGGCCAGGCGCGTGCCCCTAGCTCGAGAACGAACTCTCGAGGTCCCCTGGGACATATCCGAGGCATAACCACGGAATACCTAAGGATCCCTGCGCTGGGAGGCATCGAGCCACTAACTCCTATCGAACGGGGTTGGCACCTTGGTAAGCCATATGGTCTTGCTTAGTAAGCCCTACGGTCTTACTTAAATGAGAACTCCTCCGGGCCACTAGTCGACCCCTATCGGATGGGGCACGAGTTCTCACTCGGATTTTTACCCGTACTGGGCACCATTTTTAATGGACTCACGCCCGACAACAGCTCACCGAGGACTTCGGGCTCGTCCTAACGAGGATAGCACGATGCTCTTCACCCCACAATCCGAACGCAAGGATCCGTGGAAAGGACGCCATGAGGTAGTGAAGGCCTAGTCATTCGAGGGCTCGAGGGCCCGACTACGCACGGCACCCCTTGACGAAAGAGGGTCGAAAAGACTCGCGACCCGGCAGACAGAGTCGACCTCTCGGGTGGGGCGCTCTGACTCCAGTTATGCTCGAGGGAGCGAAGGCTGGCCCTCGGTAGGGTTCGACAGCCGCCCTCGAACACTCCTCTTTTCAGGGAAAGGAATGCTCGCAGCCTGGGAAACGAGACCGACCCTCGATAGGGTTCCACATCTCCAGGTACCCATAAAACCCCTCGATACAACATATCATAGCCCCTAGAGGAGTTCTTAATCACTCCTCTGGGGCTACCCCCGCGGGGTGCGCTCGCGCGCACCCCACAGAGAATCGAACCTCTCACTAACCCTGCAGGTCAAGGACAAAACCTCCGGGTAATCCTTACTCCCTCCGAGAAAACATATATCATAGCCCCCAGAGGAGTTCTCAATCACTCCTCTAGGGCCTCGGGGCTACTGTCGGGTACGAAGGTAAGGGGTACCCTAAACCCTTCGATAAATTAACGCTAAACATAGCAACTATTTTTAAGGCAGGGACCAGCCCACTGCTCAAGTCAGTAAGGAAAGGCCCATCACGTGAAGGCCCCCTGCACCGGCTATGGCAACAAGTCACGGGCCGGCTCATCTCGACGCCGAATGACGGACGAGGGTCGAACGAACGACCCCCCGGCCTCCACCTCGATGTCAAATGACGGACCAAGGGTCGAACGAACGACCCCCCGGCTCCTACCTCGACACCGGGTGACGGACGAGGGGTCGAACGAACGACCTCTCGGCCTCTACATCGATCCCTCCGACTCCGCCTCTGCTCCTACCCTACCTCGATGACGAGCGACGGACCGAGGGTCAAACGAACGACCCCCGGACGGGAGGCTCGATCAGCCCAACTACTCCCGACATGGGTTAAAGTAAATCCGCCTAACGTCATGGGCGCCCATGACCACGGTTAAATCCATCAGCTCACCGCCATGTCCCTGACTCCTGTCAATTGTGTTGCTACTGCCGCCACGACGCGAGTACGGACTCCAGAAGCACCCCTCGGAACGTGAACAGTACGGCCCTCGACGGCACCTTCGGGGATACGACAGAGCGAGGCAGGGCTCGACCCCCCCCCCCTCGACTGAGGGGCTCGACCCCTCCCTCCAACAACTCCGGTATGGGGCCCGTCCCATCCGCCCCGTCTCGTTTCAACTGTGGGATTCGCACCCGCCTGCGGAAGCTGAGCCGCGACGACTTCTACTGCCACCACTCCCCAGAGCGCCAGAAGGACGGGAAGGCCATGCCAGCACAGTGCTCGACGTCCCTTCACCCACACTATGCCGCGGACACGCCGCCCATACTACACAGTTTAGGACCCTGTACCCTCGGGCCTCCCCTTGGTCTATAAAAGGGGACGCCGAGGTAGGAGAAAAGGGGGTTGGATCTTTTTCTTCCGACCCGATCCTTTCTCTCGAACACCACGGACTCAGACTTCAACTCTGATCTCCACACACACCCCACTGCTTGATCGACCCCTCGAGCAGCCGTCCCACCGCCTAGGGTAGCCCTGCTAGCCTTGGGCATCAGCTCGCTATGAGCAAACCCGTGTAACTCAGCTTGTACCCCCTGTACGAGCATTTTGGGTGCGAGATAATACAAGTTATCCTCCCCCGCTGGACGTAGGGTCTTCTTTGCCCGAACCAGGATAAACCTTGTGTCCATCTTGCATCACATCTGAGAGAGGGAGCACGCGATATACAAATTTACTAGTTGGTGGTCTTGACGCCAGGGTCATAACACCGACAATTTGCTTACACGATAGAATTGAGTTGCTTATGCAAAAGAATTAAATTGTTTATCTGTTTGGATTGATTCTGCTTATGCAACTTTGGAGTAGAAAATGCAGTACTATCTCCTATCAGAAGATGCAAAAAGAACCGAATTGCTCTGTAGTTGTTGGTTCTATTTTTTTTTTATCCATATGTAATTCAAGTGTGAGGTTTGTACGTATATGTTTGTTCTGGACGAATTAGTTGCTCCACCGATTGTTAATGTGGGTTCAGAAGACTTGGCCTGTGCGGCAAGTTTTTTTTAGCTAATTTGTACAGCAAGATTTGTTGGGAAGGGCCACATGTGACAGAAAATGACAGAAAAGGCAAGCGGTCAAGTTGGTCTACCGTTTTTGGGGTGTGCGTGCTGTAAGACTATCGCATGCACGTGCGTGCAATAGTTGCTCCCCTAATGTTTTCCTTTCTATACGTACTAAATAATGACTGACATATCCGCCAACAATTCACTGTACCGTGATTCAGGCCCACAAAGCCCGTGTTTTCACGCACGGACCGCACGGCCCTTACTTCCACCAACCACACCGACCGACCGACGGCAACGCCACGGCAGCCGGAACTCGCTTGCCCGGTGGCATCTCGCCTCGCGGTAGATGGTGGGCACCGCTGCTCGTCGGCGGGACGCGACGTCCGACGGGCCCTTGTTGCCTTTGCTTCGCCATTGGTCATTGTTCATTGCCGACGAGCACAGCTGTGCGTGCGGCCTGCCGTGCTGCCCACACGTATAGTCCTCATACACAGTACATGTAACCGTACTGTCCACCAGGTCACTATCCAACCATGTCGCCCTCGCCATTGGTGACCCAAAACCAAAACCACCAAAAAATCGCAGCACAGAAAGCCGACAAAGCAGTAATAACAATCTGTATTAGCAGATCACCAGAATCATGTACACAACACCAAGCTCACCACTTTGTTTCTCCCAGCTCTAAGCCACGGGGTCAGTACTCACTAATCAGTACAGAGGGTGCGTTTACGAGGGTGGCCCTGCAGCCCGGCTGGGTTTCGACCAGAATGACTCCAACCATTCGGACAGCAACCAGCACCATCTATCTGTGGAATCTCTGCCCTAGATCAGATGGATATGTCTTGGCCAAGAAAGAGAAATAAAAACACTTGGCATGCCGCTCGGCCAGCCTGCCCAGCATTCACCAATCAAAAAGGCACCCAGACGGCAGAGTCCAACAACCAAATGGTGTCTACAAAAAGGGGAGAATGGAAGGAAGCAACATGGGTGCTCCGGTCTTCTCTTCCATTTTTGGTGAAGGTTGGTTTGTCTCTCCTCAGAATAGTGGCGGCGAGGTCAAAAATGGCTCTGGCTGGTGGCGGCTTGAGGCGTCAGCTTCACGGTTGGTTGATAGGTTAATGTCGACGGGCGGCATGGCTTGGAGTCTGATGGTGCTCAGCTCCATGTCCTATGAACAGAACAGCCTCTTCTGCAACATACAGATAGAGAGAGAGAGGGTGGTGTCAACTTAGTAAACTACTGAAATCGACGACGACGAGTAATTCAGTAAGATTTTCGGTATTACTATACCTTGACTCTAGACGACTCCTGTACAGATTCCAGAGTCTCCACCAATGCCTTCTGCTTAGCCACGGTCGCATTCAACATCTGACATCAAAAGTAAAGAGAAGGATCGAGACATGCAAAAAAGGCTAGATTTTCAAATCGCGCATAGTAAATCAACATGTATTCAGATATCCGGGACACGCGGAGCCTAGATTTCCATAATCGATCGTAAGAACTTACTCTTTTGGTCTTCTCAAGGTCAGCCTCAACAGATCTGATCCGCTCGAATGAGCTCAAGAGAATGAGTTCCTTGTCCTTTGGGATCTGCGGCGGTTTGGTGGCAAGGTGATTGCATAGCGATTCGAGACTGTCGATACGCTGTAAACAGGCGCACACCTCTTCATTACTGACGACTCGGAGCTTTGGCTTCTCTGCTGCTGCTGGGGCTGCTGCTGGTGGAGCAAGGAGATGAACGTTCTCAAGCCTCCTCTCAGCTCTAGAGATGAAAAGCCGGATGAAGGAAAAGAGCTTGATCAAGGCTGTAACTAGTAGCTTCACCACATTTTCCCAACCGCTTTGTGCCACTGTACCGTTCACATTAAGAGCATTGTTCCCTGCGAATAATAGAACATTTCAACAATGGCTGCAAATAACAGTGGCAGTAAAAAAAAGACATGTTTGCTTCTTCCAGCAAAGGTTCCTACTAAGATGTACTACATAACAAAAGAAAGAAACCAGACAAAGTGAACCAAGAAAGGAATCAAATTAAGCATATTATTAGGCAAGGTTAAAAAACTAGCAGGAACAGATAGTTTACTCCACACTGCAACGAATCAAGGTTTTCCTTTTTTTCACTTTGTAACTTGAGTAGAAGATGGAAATTATACACTGCAAAATGTTAATGGTGTACGTTTACCATGAGTAAATTCAAAATATTCAGTAAAAGTCACATTAAATGAATCAAGCAAATTCAAAATATTCAGTAAAAGTCACATTAAATGAATCAAGTTCGACATGAGAACACCATGACCATGTACCATACAGCACAACTGACAGGTACCACACCTATGTTCCCTAGTCATATTATAGCCATCTTCTCAGTAGAAATTCCACTATCATTTACTAGTGTTTTATGTCTGAGGTACCATTGAATGCATGGCTGACTGCGTTCTAAATAATAGCGATTAAAGTTTCACAAGCTGAAAAATCATAGTTACAGAAAATACCAGTGAGTGTATGGTTACTGTGACATGTCACGAGAAAACCATAGACAATATTCAATGTCTAAGCTTTTTATGAAATGCAAACAAGCAACTTTAAGTTCAAAACTCCATTAACCAAAATGATAGGAAAAGAAGATACCTAAATCTCGAGGCCTTCTGCTGGTGGAAGACTGTCTGAAATCAGCCATTGGTCTCTGCACCATTTCAGTAGTCCGTCGCACTACATGGTAAGATTCAGGAGCCATATCCGGGTGACTTCGATCATCACAGCTTAAGTATGTTGCACAATCTGTGCCCTTTACCTTTGGCAGAAATAAGTACAAAAAATCAATATACTGGAGGGTACCATGGACGCAAGTAAGACAGCATGAAAAATGCAGTTCATAAGACTAATACCACAGGGAAAATCAAATCCAACTGTACAAACACACAAATGGATGAACTTACTTCCTCATGGACTGGAGTCAAGCAACCATAGTCAGAAACTTTGTGAACAAATGATGGACCAAAATCATCAACATCAGATCCTGATTCAGCATTTGATGTATCACTTAACATGCCCTGCCACTGAAAGAGGGAAATTTAGAAGTAGTTTAGAACAATAATCCAGAAAATCAATCAGCTTCCTGCAATACTCCTAATGAAGGCTGTAATTTTGGAATCTTACTTTCATCTGTTCCAACCGAAAGGAAGAGCTGCTTCTTTCTTCCCCCTCAGAAACAGGTTTGATTTCCCTCACACATCCAGCTTCCAAATTGTGTATCAGCTACAAATAATATATCTATCAGTACATGGAAAAACAAGGGCAACATCCAGACAAACTCTTTTTCAGGTAAACACAACACAGAAAATGGCACCTTCAATATATAAGGATCATTCCACGGCCCTTTGTTGGATCCAAGACAACCACCCTTGTCACTACATGTGCATGAACCACCAAGGAATTCTGGCAACTCACTGAGAAAAGAGTATACAAGCATTATTAAATGTTAAGGGCTGAAGCTAAAGAGAACAAGTTCAGTCAGATGACCAAAGCTATGCCACCCATGTGTACACACCTACCTCGAATCTATTACTTCAAGAAGCCTACTCTGGTAGTTGGAACCGAGCACCTACATAGAAGAAACCAACACTAGTGATTGTGCTACCAAACAAGTGTCCAGTAAGGATGGTATATAATTTCTGGAACTTACATGAATCTTGGATGAAGTTTTTGGGTCAAGGAAGCCCTTGACGCTGTTCCAGATCCACTTGAATCCACTGCCAGCGTTCACAACAAACATTTGGTGGAGAGTCTGCATTTATCACATTTCACTTCATTAGGTCACCACCAAGCAAAAAATCCCAACAACATACTGTATTACCCAGTCAAAACTATAATTACCTCAGGATAATAGTCACTATCAATCTTCTGCATCCGGTGTACTAGTTCTCTTGCAGTCTTGGAGAAATTCTTAAACCCCTGAAGAAGAAAACAACCAGATTGATGAATAAACTGCAAAACAGATCTGCATTGCATTCTGTAAGCACACACAGCTCCTCAAACTGAATCATTCACATACCACACCCTGGACGTCCAAGATGGTAGTGGTGGAGTCAATGTGCCTCTTAGCAGCCAATGTACAGGCCGGGAACCTCTCCCTAAAGGCCCTCTCGAACTCCTGGACATGGTACTTGATGTAGCGATCCACCGACGTGATCTGCATCAGCTTGTTCGGATCCACCTTCCCTAGCCTCTCGATGTACACTGGCCGGCCTTCGCGGTCAACACCATGGTAGCCTTGAGGGTAGTAGCGCAGCACATCGTCCAGTTCCTCAAAATCAAAGTCCTGAAGGCGTGGTGGAGTCGCAACAGATTATTAGTACGTACTGTATATCAATCAACAAAGACTAAGGATTGCTCACAACAGTCTGAGACTTCACAGTGATGAGTGATCACCTCAAGGATGGTGTCAGTTCCGAACTCCTTCCTCCATTTCAGCATCTCTGACCACATCTGCATTGCCTTCTCAGCTTCGAACTTCCTGGCCTTAAGAAACCTGATGATGAACCAAACATTCAATTCACAAGGCGACCGACGCGAGTTCCCTTCAAATACTACTGGAAATACGGAGGACTGGCATTCCACACGAAACCACGTCCAAACGCAGGTGACGAAAAAAATAAGGGGATGGGATTTTAATGTGACCTACCTTAGCATCATGTGGTAGTCATCATGCTTGTCGGGGAGGAGGCCGTGCGCGGCGGCGAGGCGGTCCCGGAAGGAGGCGACGGCGCGCTCCTCGTCGGCGTCGCGGACGTCCTCGATGGAGATGGCCGCCGGAGGGAAGCGGAAGTCGACGCGACGCCTCCCTCGCTTCTTGAGCGCGTGGATGGCCTTCCGCCGTAGCGAGCCGATCTTGCGCCGCCGCCGCTCGTCCTCCGAGTTGCCGCCGTCGCACAGCGATATCTCAATGTCCTCCGCATGGCTCACTGCAGGCAGGCAGGCAAACAGAGATTGGCACGGCGCCGCGCTAATGATATCAGATACCATCTACCAAAAAAAAGATGCAGTTTTTCGTTTCTTTTCCAAAACGAAGAACAGGAATAGCTTCTCCCCCGTACCAGACATCTTCGCCGCCGCCGTCAATTCTGGAATCCTGGATAGCCCAGCTGAGCCGTCGCGCTCTCGCACCCAATCTTCAATCGCCACTGTCTGCGGGGAGAGAAAAGAAACACTACCGACGATCAGTCCCCCGCAACAACCATTAAAAAAAGGAAGCGCATTTGGTAGCGCGGGCCGCGGGCGGGCGGACAGATCTGAGCAGAGGAAGAAACGGAGGGAGGGAGGCGAGGAGGACCAAATCTCGTTGCCAAAAAAAGGATTGCAGCTTCCAGGCCCTGAGGAGGAACCTGCATTGGTTACTACTAAAAGCAGCGAGTCGCCATAAATTCCACCCAGAGGAACAGCATGAGCATGTATCGACAGACAGACAGGGGAGAGGGAGAAGAAGGCACCGCTCATTTAATTCGAGCCCAGGAACTTGTTCTGGGCAGCAGAATAAAAACGAAATATGATCAAGACTGACATGACAGCTCCAATCCGTCACCCCCGCAAACAAAAACAAACACGCGAACCAACAGCGAAACAGATCCCATTCATCCACGAAACAAAAAAAAATCTCTCGCGGGGCAGGAGAGGAGAACTCACATTCTTGTTTTGGATGGATTGGAATCAATCAAGAACCTTGGCAGCAGCAGCTAGGGCAGAGGCGAGAGATGGGAGATTGGAGCTTTCTCTCTCTCTCCCTGCTCGCGTGCTCCCTCTGCCTCTCTCTCTCTCTCCTCCTGTGCCCCTCTGTCTGTCTCCTCTCAGTTTGCTCCTTCCGGGGACTGGGGATGGTAACTGGAGGAGGGGAAGTGGTGGGCACTGCCTCTCGGCTGCTTTATAACCGTATTTTATCCGGAATATAGACTGTAGAAATCGCTGTAGGAGTATTCGTAGACGAGGAGGAGTACGCGTAGAGTCCGCTGTGCTTTTGTTGCAGCAGAAAGAAGAGACTCCGTGAAGGATGGGCCAGCCAAAGGAATGATTTTTTCTTCAATCGCCTGAAAATGTGGCGAGTTCGCTTTCTGGCGGATGAGGTGGACCTGCAATTTGTTTTGTTGTATCTCCGCGCCCTTTTCGGATCGGGGGAGGATGGATGGATGGATACATCGTAATCCCGGTTCCTGCCAGTGTTTAATGCCCATCAAGATTCATGCGAAAATCTTGTACTTACTCCTGCAATTAAGGCTTTTGAATGGTTTCTGGATCGAATTCCTTCCTGTGGGGAATTTATTTATGCCGATAACACCTCCTATTCGGGTTTAAATTGGCAGTAAATCCTCGCTTTTATTGGCCACCGCGTTACCAGGCTGCTTTTATGCTAGTTTATTTATGGAGGATGTCCTCCTAGTCGTCCGTTCTGTATATAGGATTCCAAGTTCACATAATTTTAAGATCCTATATGGATTTATCCTTTTTAATACTCTATTCGTCTCAAATGAGTGTAGATCTCGTTTACTGTTGAGTCAAATAATTCTAAATTCAATCAAATCTTATTTTAAAAACTTACTAATGAACGTGATACTGCCACTAGATTTGCACTTATTTGAGAGAAGGCCAAATCTCGTATTTTAAATAAATTTTTATTTTATATAATGATCAAATCTCATAATTTACCAATCTTTTAAAGTTGCTCTAAATAATAAACAAGTGGATCTAAAACTTCTTCCTTAAGAGAGAAGAGAGAAGACCAATCGAAAAAAGGAAAGGAAAGAAAGTACAGTATGTAGCTAAAGGGCTTTAACGCTTTATATCGGGATATATATTATACTTTCTTTATAAAATATGTGTCGAGAATGTTCTTTAAGGTGAGCACATGTGACGATTTAATTGGGTGAGCAGGCATTACCCCGTAGCCATCGGCGGTGTCACTTTGATGCGCCGTGCCGCAAAGTTAAAGTTAAGTTGATGCAGACGGACACACGTACTGTATATGATAATAGATGATGATGATGGTTATGATTAAGATTATTATTTTGACGCTAAAAACATCTCTAAGAGTTTGTTAAAATTAACTTATCAAATATCGTGATTTAGCAACTCGCTAAAAGATTTGGCAAGTGAAAAAATAAAGTTTCTCCAATAGTTTACTATTTAAAGTTGGTAAAATCAACACTAGCGTCTTCTCCGTCGAGAAGAATGTCTAAAGAAATTTCCATCTTCTTCCATCTTAATCTATCTACAAAATAATTTACATTAAAAAGGATGCTGTCATGAATGCGTCAACGAGAACTATTGATTACTGACGAGTGACGACAGATTACAAAGAAAATCAGCCGATCCATGAAAAAGAGAAGGACGGCGGACGCTGGACGACGCTGGATCTGGCCCTGTTTTCCCTTGACACCTCCGGCTGAAGCCACCACCGGCGCACCAGTACTGACAGCAGCATCCCTCGGGCGGCGCGTGGAAGCCACGGCAGTACCGCCAGCAGCACCGCCGCGGCAGCAGGTGCTCGTGCCGCCGCGCGTGCTGCCTCGCCATAGGGCTCGCCAATTCATGTACGGCGGCGCGAAGAAGAGAAGAACACCGTTCTTGGATGTTGGATGCAGGACGGTCTCGGCGTGATGAAGAACACCGTTCACGTGGGACTCTTCTCTTGGAGTCGAAGAGAAGAACGGCGGCGTTGCGATGCCTGATATTACCGCGAGCGTGAAGAAGACGACCGATCCTATTCTTGGCGCGCGCGGGGGAAGGAAAGGCGCCAAGTATTCCCCGGCGCGGGAGAGGAGATGGCGCCGCGATGGCAAATCGAGCTGCGCTCGCAAATATGCGCGTGGGAGACCTCCGGATGGCAAGTTGGAAAAAATAGCAGGTTAATTTGGCAAACTGTTGGAGGGTGATTTTCTTTGTTTTGCTAAAAAATACGATATGGTAAGTTGATTTGAAGAACTCTTGGAGATGCTCTAAGTACAGCTCCATCAGCTGGCAGCCGGGGCGTGCTAACACTACTATAGAACATGAAAACAGTGTCGGTTCAAAACCCCACTTCAGTGGCGGTTTTTGAACCGGCACTGGCAATTCGGCAGTGATGAGGCCAAGCCATCACTGTCGGTTATGCCAAACCGGCAGTGATGCTTGAGCCATCACTGTCGGTTCATTTAAGCAACCGACAGTAAATGTAGGATATCGCTGCCGGTTCTAAGTGATCCGGTAGTGATTTAATTTTTATAATTTACATTTATTATAGAAACCATCAACATTATATTACAGAAACCATCAACATTTATATTACAGAAATTCATAGATGTGTCTTAAACTTATTGTACATTACAATACTTCAACGATTTAGTACTACCAAATCGGAGAAGTGTAAGTCACCTATCTTGTAACCAATAATCTCATCGATGAACAACAACGTATTAAATAGTACACTCTCTATTGCTTCACACTTACGAGCATATGGTGTACTAACTACGTTTAACGGTGGTCGAGTAGTTGGTGGGTTTCCCTTCTTAGTCGCAACCAACTTTGCTTGAAAGCGGCTCTTCATCAGCATATTGCCAGTCATAACCCAATGCATCCATTACTTGGTTCAGAATGGCTTCAAAACTACACCCTACGTAGGTCATGTCATACTCCTCTACGTATAAGTATAAAGTTAATTATGAGAGCAATATTGACAACATATAACAACAAATCTAGGTATAAGTTATGAGTCTTAAACTTATCTTTGGCGAGTTCTGAGCCATTCGTGCACATAAACCCCGAATATCAGGATACATGTTGTGATTAATAGCTTCAATCTTCACTGAAGACAGAGTAGAAAGTGTGATCTCATTTCTTGAGAGCGTGACAGCACAAGCATAGACGGCATACTTAATAGCAACACCCCGCTGGTTTGTCTGTATTCCCACCTCTGAGATTTGTAACACATTGCGCCCGCCAACACCACCGCGGCCACGACCACTACCACGACCACAACCATGATCCATCCTAACGGCAATTGAAAATGAAATACAACATTGGAGTTCTGGACCATTGTTTACATGATTAATCTGAACATCCACATTGTCAACCCAAAATAGGCGAGTGTTGATTTAAGTCAAACAACTGGATCAATCATCTACATTACATATAAGACATGTTAATTAATAACTTGGATGATCTAGTCGTACATATGAAATATATTTTGACTAACTTACTATGTTTGGAAAATTCCGTGGGGCTACCGAGAATACCAGATCGAAACTCATCCAAGTACAATAACCATTCCAACCAATTTCCTCCGGTGGTGGGAGATTACGACGTCCAGCCATCTATATATTAAATCACATATACTCAGATTATATTTCATCTATCTATCTCTCTTTATCTATCTCTACATATCTATCTATATCTATATTAAATTTCATATCACATATCAAATAGCATATGCTAAGATTATCTATCCATCTCTATCTATCTATCTATCTATCTATCTCTACCTATCTATCTATATCTATATTAAATTTCATATCACATATTAAATAGCATATACTAAGATTATCTATCCTTCTCTACCTATCTATCTCTATCTATTTATCTATCAAATCTATATATTATCCATATTAAATTTCATATAACATATCAAATAACATCTCAAATAGGCTTTTCGTCGAACACCATGGTACCGTGGAGGGAGGTGGACGGGCGTCGTGGAGGAAGGTCCGTCCTCCTGCGGCCTTCACCGTGGCGAGGACGGTGGCGTGGAGCGCCGTCCTCCTGCGGCCTTCACGCGGCGGCGGCGTGGAGCGGAGGCGGCGTGCTACGGCGCCGGTGTGGAGGAAGAGGCGCGGCGGCGGCATGGAGGGCGTGGAGCGGCGGCTAAGTGGGCACTGGCGCGCGTCTGAACATTTCGGAGCGCGTCAGTGCCTGCTTAAATAAAAACATAGCCGTGTCACTGCCGGTTCAAGTCACGAACCGACAGTGATGTTGAAATTCACTGTCGGTTCTGTCCCAGCCCCCGATAATTAGAGGTCTGTCAGAGACGGAACCGGCAGTGAAGAGGCATCACTGTCGGCCCAAATACAACCGGCAGTGATGGGCCGGCAGTGATTGCCGATTCTGTAGCAGTGTAATATAATAACCCTCCCACGTACAAAGCCATTGATCGACTTAACGGCTAATCAATTTTAGCTTCTAGGTGTAGAATATCATTTCTACGTTGTTGACGCCCCCCCCCCCCTCCCCTTGCGCATATAAAACAAATATTTAAATTTGTAAATGTG
The DNA here is from genome assembly GCA_022036555.1 of Microstegium vimineum. Classification (NCBI taxonomy): domain Eukaryota; kingdom Viridiplantae; phylum Streptophyta; class Magnoliopsida; order Poales; family Poaceae; genus Microstegium; species Microstegium vimineum. The sequence continues at coordinate 46,234,408 of CM039135.1, forward strand.
GATGCATGATAATAAAATATCGGTTGGTTTAATCATAATTATAGAGTGAGAAATGTGATCATGTTAGCATTACTTTTTTTATTAACTCTTACTTACACAAGTAGTGGTGGAAAAAAAATAACATGCTAGCACTGATCTACCTTGGCAACATTGGTTGGTGACAAAATTTAGGAGAACTGGGGAACATTGATCTGAGATCGATTTCATTCTTTTGGGGGGAGGTAAAACGGGAACGAGGATAACTATATTATTATTATATATATACATTTAAATAATAATAATAGAAGGATGAGAGTGGTAGGTGAGGGAGAGCTCCGTGCTAGCTATATTCCCTTCCGGCCTTCGCATCCGATCCGTGCGTCTTTTTTTTTCACAACGACGAGGTGAAAGTCATCCCTCGTTACTGTTTCATTTATTCCGATGCGGTGATGGCAATATTGCAACCGATCTTCGGCGATACAAAGCCACACATAATTACTACGCCATATATCGCGTACTACGAGCAAGAAATTATTTGACGACCATGAAGCGCAGCTTAATCGGAGGTTTTTCGCAAGCTCGTCTTGCGGATGTAATTAATCGGACGCGCCCAATAGGCTTCGGGAATCGGCGAACTACGCAATCTTCTACAAGTCAGACCTCTCCTTAAGCATGACGCAGAAGACGGAAGAAGACATTTTTTTCATTAATCATGTATTTTGTATATTTAAAAAAGAATTAATGAAATATGTGGTTCTCGAATGTGTGGATGTGTCTTTGCATCTATATTATTTTGTACATGTCTTTGTTCAGTTTTGGACATAAACATGTTCCAGAACGAGAGGATTTGTTTGTTTAAAAAAAACCCAACAGGATCGGATATTCGGATCCGATCGGATCGGCTGGGATTAGATTAGATTACGATGGGGACTAGTTTAGCGGTGGCTACTCTAGCAGTAGTCTATTCCTACGGACGTACTGTACGGAGTAGTAGGGATTTGTTGTTTTGCGACGTGGATGTGATGTGACTAGGGGGCCAGCCGAGGCTTTTGTCTCGTTGCGGTCCGGTCCGGTGTCCGTCGTCGTCGTCCTCGGGAGGTCCGCTTCTCCACGCGCTCCTCCTCCGTGGCTCGCCTCCCTAGCCAAGACCCGTGCCTTGTTTATCTTCCATGGACAGTGCTCACGGATCGTAGCATGCATTGCAGCTGCTCTACTCCTGGTAGTGTAGCTCGATCGTCTGCCAACGACGCCATGGACGCGGCGCACCCACCGGTGGAACCTGAGCTGCTGGCCGGGCACCAACCAATGCATGCGAGACACAAGGCAGCAAGATGTCGAGAGGCGTAGGGGCTTTCGGCGCCGGATGGATCCGGTCCATGCAACTTGCAAGACCGGCGCACGGGCCTCGGTGTCCTGCCACACCGCCGCATCGCACTGTCGCCGCTGCTGACCTTCTCAGCAGCAGCCAGCAGGTCACTCGATACAGATACTACGACGCTGCTGCCGAGCGCCGATACCTGCCCTGCCCTGCTTCATAAAACAGTGGTGCGACGGCGAGCGAGAAAGTCGGCGATGGATACACGCGCGCGCGTACTACGAGTGTCCTGCTACGTGCATGCGTCGCTGTACTAGTACATGATGGTAGACGTGTACAGCCGGGCGGTGTGGACGCTTCGATCTTTGTTGTTGGTTACTGTATAGTATATATTGGGACACGCAGGCAGCACAGTACGTGCCCCTCGCAGTGTGCACGAGGAGCAGTGTACCAGTCGATCGACGTGGCGTTGCCGCAGACGACGACTCTGGCACGGACGGACGTGGCGGTGGGTGAGTAGCTATCGATCTGAATCGAGTGACCTGCTGGGAACGTACGGCACGAGAACGTACGTGCTCTGTGTGCCTGCATATGCCCGTGCCCGGCAATAATCCTCGATCTGCGCCAGCCACTTTCTGAATACTACGGTGCAACGCAACGAATGAAGGAACCGGCGGTGGATCTAATAGATGATGATCGTGAATCGTGAGCAAGCAAGCGAGCTCTAGGTCGTGTGTTTCGTGTATGAATTGGAGACCCGACCGTAACCAATTCGAGTAGAGTAGGAATGCTCGGCAGTTTGGCATGGACACCAGCCGGCCGTGACACGTACTATACCGTGCAGTGGATGGTGGATCCAAATCCGATCATCCAAACAAGCTAGTACTAGTACTTGTACAGTACCAGGGACCAACTTTCTGTACGTGATCTGCCGCCTTTTCTAGTATCCCCATCCATGTAGAGTACTGTAGTATTCCAGCAGGGCAGGGCAGGGCATGGCTGGGCGACGCGTGCTGTCGAACCCGACCAGCCTCCGCACTCGCTCTCACGTCTACTCCAGCAGGGAGGCAGCCAGATTTAATTTGTCTCTATCCCGCAAGGGTCCCAACCAGGCCTCCTGCCGCCGCCGCCTGATTCAATTCGATGCGGAGCGGGGCGTGTACCGCGGGACGGAGGGCGGATCCAACGGTACGCGCGCGCGCGCGGAGTGACGACGTAGGACGGACCGCCGTCCAATCCAGATCGGTGCGCCCACCGCCCGGATAGATTGATTTCGTCCCGATCCGTACGTCTTCATATCGATCACGTACTCATCTCTCCCGCCCGTATTGGGTTTTCTGTCGCTGCTCCGGGCTTGTGGACGTACTCCTACCCAAGGTTTTTGTTACCGTTCGCCGGCCGAGAACCGCTCGTCAGCGGTCGGGCGGTTACCGATCAGTTTGACCGGTTACCGGTCCAAACCGAATGGTTTAGATTTTGAATTCAAACCCCGCAGTTCATTCGGTTTGGGACCGGTAACCGGTCGGTTAGGGCAGGTTAGCGACCGGTTTGAACGGTAACCGATCCAACCGCCGGGTGGCTTTTTTTTTTCTTGAAAAAATCAATTTTTTTTGCATGACCTTTGTGCATAATGATGTAGTGTGATACATGGAAAATAGTGTGATACAAATGGCCAACCCCATAATAATATCATAGTGATGCACTAGCCACAAATTCACGACGGAAATAACGTAGTTCACCGTTGCAACAATAACAAATCGTGCATGGAAATACCTTGTCGTAGACATGCGAACATCATGGTCACTGACGTTGAATATAAGGGAAGATCCCGTTTCGGCACCCCTCCTCATACTCCGCGGTGGACATTAGAGCGATACCGCGCGACTGTAGCCCGGCCTTATACTCTATCCATGATTGGCCCGTCCAATGAGCTGTGATCTCTCATTCCTACACTAACATGTTGTAGAAATCCGGGTCTTGCCATTCGTAGACCCATCTAGTGGCCAGCTGCGTGCTGATGTCAAGAACGGGGTAGGTATAACCACCATCGTACGATGTATCACTGTACGAGGAAGAGGAGTACTGTGGCGTGTCGTAGCAGTCCGTCGGGTCGTAAGCTCTCCTCTGCGATTCCGGCTGCCCATGGTCGCGGTCCTGAGTAGCATGTGTGAAGTCCGTCTCGAGCAGCCGACCATAATTAGTACTAGTGAATAGTCATAGACATTAAAAAAAATATCTGTAACAATCCATACCTGTGAAACGAAGTCCACCAGCATCACCAGCACCACTACCACCAGCACCATCTGCAGAACCCCCAGCCCCACCACCACCAACAACAACAGCAGCTCCAGGGTCATCGTCACCACTACGACCGTCTCCACTGTCATTTGCTGAGCTGCTGTGATCGGACTCCTGGTACCGTGGACTTTGCTCACCCTCCTCGCCATCATATGTCGAATCATCGCTGGTGACAGGTTGTTGCACTCGCTTCCCCTTTTGTTTCTGGCTAGGTCCCGTCTGGTATTTTCTTTTGCCAAGATGTGTGCCACCCACATGTCTACGGGCCCAATCACTGATGGGCCCAAGATCGTCGGGGTCCACTTGGTCTCTGTCATCACAAAGAATGAATCATATTATTAAAAGTATGGTTCGTTAGTGGCTAACAAAGTACATCAACGTACCTCACGATATGGGACGGAAGAGGGATGTCCGTTTCTTCATCCTCTTCGTCGAGAACTGGAGCCTGGTTGGATCTGCCATACTCCATCCAGTCTCAAACCGGATTATCCCTTTCGTAAAAGGATATCTGCGTGAACTGGTCAATGAAGTCTTCTTCCTCACGCCTAGGTGGCCCGGAGGCATCCGCGAGTCGCAGGCGAAACTTGTAGTTCACATACACTAGCTTGTTCAGTTTTTTTGTGGGACAAGCGATTCCGAACCTTCGTGTGCACTAAGACAAATGTACTCCAGTTGCGCTCGCATCCACTGAAGGATACACACTGTGCAACAAGCCTCAATGCAAGTTTGTGCAGATTTGGAGTGCTCGTGCCGAACAGCATCCACCATTGAGCTGCAAGTGGAACCCATTTATATTAGGTATGCGCTCAAAAAGACAAAAAAAATAAGTTCAAAAGTACTCTTACATGGGGTTGTCTTGGGGTCCGTGGCCATTTTAATGGCCAGCTCAGTGTCAAACTCCCCAAGGTGTAGGCGGAATGATTCTGCCTCCTGTAATGCCAAGACAGCGGAGTGCACATCAGTCATTTTCCCAAATGCTTCCTTGAGGTCAGCAAACATTTGCGGAGTTGGATTGTAACGGTATACAAGCCTTGGGTTGAGGACAGCAGCTGCAACATACGATGCACGACAAATTAGCAAATGGTAAATACTCAATATGTAGAGACATGGATTTTAACAATGGTTTTGATCGCACCTGGGCCCGTCCACGAATCACACATCAACGTGACCCCAAACAAGGGTCACTCCTCCTTAAACTTTGTGTACCGGATCTGCAGGTCCTTCTCGTTATGATCGAGGTACTTCCCGTCTATATCCTTTCCACTGGGTGACGCGATGCCTTCACCTGCAATCGTAAGCGAATCATGAGAATAAAGAAATATACGTAATGAATTGAAGTCTCCAAGTATATGTACTTACCCCACTTCTGCGTCTCCCTGACCGCACTAACAAAGTACGGATTGTCCGCCTGTCTCCCGGGGATTCCTGCAGTATGGAAAAACTTTCCCCAAGCTTTCCCAATTGCGTCCTTCGCGTTCCTTCTCCTCTGCGTCCATGACCCTGTATTAATCCTTGTCTCCTTGAGTCCACCCTCGTACCGGCTGCCAAGTTGTAGTCCTACACCACCGGAGGGGTCTGCCTCTGTGAACCAGACCTCCGAAACATCCTCTGCAAAGGATTGCCCCCCTGTGAAGCAGTACCACTACCACTGTCACCTCCACGCTCGTAAGCGTCTCCTCTCCGCTGCACCCCCTCCTGGTACTCATATTCTGCTCTGGACTGATTCATGGCTGCCTGCAACTGAGCCTCGTACTCGTCATCGTCAAGGGGGTGGTTGCCCTCCGCTGCAGCAGCCTCTCGTGCAACCCTCTGCCGAGAGCGGTCACTAGTTGCTTGCCTAGTTCTGTCGATCTCCTGCTGAAAGTACTCTCGGATCTCTCTGGGCACCTTGCTGCAGTGGATCACCTCCGTCCCGCGCGCAGCCAAATGCTGCTTCAATCGGGAAGCACCACCCTCGGCTTTTTGTGTACGACAGTAGTTGCATTTCCAACCGGGAGCAAGATTCTCACCATGCTCCCATACCATGTCTCTGCGGTCTCTCGGCATCTTCCTGCACAAATGGACAACACAAAGAAATCGAACGCATGCATCAAATCATACCGCAAATAAACCTAAATCCTAACATACACCTAAATCCTAAATCCTATATCAATAAAATCCTAAATCCTAAATCCTACATACATCCTAAAGCAAATCCAACCGCAAATCCTAAATCCTAAACCAAATAAACCTAACTCCTATATACGTCCTAAGTCAAATCCTACCTAAATCCTACAATAAATATTTCCTGCATCCCATACCCCATCAATCCTACATCCTAGAACTAAATCCTACAACTAAAGCAACTACAAATGCAAAGAAATGAAAAAAATAAAAAAAAACTCACCGAGCGAACCCGAGCGGTTACCGCTCTCTCGGTTGGTAATCAACGCTGTCCGGTCGGTAACCGCCGGGGGGGAGTGGCCTGGATGCACGGTCGGTAACCGACTGAATCTACTCGGTAACCGACTCCGACCGAGCGGTTACCGAGGGGCGGCGGCGGTCGCGGGCGGCGCGCGATCGGGTGTGGGTGCGGGGCAGGGGCGGATAGGGTTTGGGGAGCGGCCAGGACCCCCCCTCCCCGACAGCTCCCTTATAGGAGGCGACAGGAGGCAATGGGCCGCATGGGCCCTTAACGGGCCGGCCGGTTTTTTTCTTTTTTCTTTTTTTCAAACTTAAACACGTCCAAAAAAATAGCAAACGAACTCCAATTTGAAATTTTTTTACACCATTGGACTCTATAAATCGTGAACTATTTTTGGGAATTTTTTCAGAATTCTTTTTTAAAAAAATTCAAATTTGAAATTTGAATTCAAACCGGTACCGAAACCGAACCGCCCGCGGCCGGTTTGTCGGTAACCGACCGGTTACCGCGGTTACCGTTCGGTAACAAAAACCCCTATACGTGCACACACCTTCCATATTATTATTTTTTTTCGGGAAAAAAAAGTCAAGATGAGGAATCGAACCAGGGTTGCGGTGTGCAGTCGTGGGGCTGGGCACGGGCGCGGGCGTGAGTGAGGGAAGGGATGATACACGTGATGTTGGCTATTGGATCTGAGTAAGGAGAGAGAATAATTACAAGCAATCTGGACGGTAGATTTTGAAAAGATCAACCTTCTGGGTACACTTTTCTGGGTGGATGGATAAAATACTCCTCAGCGGTGGATTTGTTTTTTGGTGGACAAAGACGGTAAATTAGTAGGGTATATATAGACTCTAGTTTTACAAGCACATGCATGCACCTCCAAGGGGTTTTGTATCAAAATAAACTCCCATTTACGTCACGTACGTTTCTCGGGGGTTGACCCACTGGAAGAATTTCTATCCGTATTAATGAAGGAGGTTGGCCGGGTCATCTCTGGGACGTCTGGTAAAGTGCTCGCCGAGCACCCTCCCGTCCACGCACACCTGAAATCACTGTCACTGAGATCCAAACCGCCCTTCTCTTGCACTCGCCGGTCTCCTCCTCGACGTCGAGATATAGCTCACCTTCTTTCTCTCCATGGTTGGGACATGGAGGTGTCGTGGGACCAGCGTTTTTGTTACCGAACGGTAACCGCGGTAACCGGTTGGTTACTGACGAACCGGCCGCGGGCGGTTCGGTTTGGGTACCGGTTTGAATTCAAATTTCAAATTTAAATTTTTTTTTAAAAAAAATTCTGAAAAAATTCCTAAAAATAGTTCACGATTTATAGAGTCCAATGGTGTAAAAATTTTTCAAATTGGAGTTCGTTTGCTATTATTTTGGACGTGTTTAAGTTTGAAAAAAAAAGAAAAAAGAAAAAAAAACCGGCCGGCCCGTTAAGGGCCCACGCGGCCCATTGGCTCCTGGCGCCGCATAAAAGGCAGCTGACGGCGGGGGGGGGGGGGGGGGCGCGGTGTCCGCGCCCCAAACCCTATCCGCGCCCGCCCCCTTCACTTCCGCCCCGCGCCGCCCGCAGCCGACCGCTCCCCTCGGTAACCGACCGGACGGCGGCGGTTACCGAGAGATTTGGTCGGTAACCGACCAGCCCGCCCTCCCCCCCGGCGGTTACCGACACCCCCCCCCCCCGAGCGGTTACTGACCGGGTTGTTGGGTAAGTTTTTTTTGTTTTTTTCATTTCCTTGCATTTGTAGTTGCTATAGTTGTAGGATTTAGTTATGATAAGCTATAGGATGTAGGATTGATGGAGTATATGATGTAGAAAATATTTATTGTAGGATTTAGGTAGGATTTGACTTAGGATGTATCTAGGAGTTAGGTTTATTTGGTTTAGGATTTAGGATTTGCGGTTGGATTTGTTTTAGGATGTATGTAGGATTTAGGATTTTATTGATATAGGATTTAGTACGGGTCAATATTGACACATGATGTAATTTCCATGAAATATGTTAAGGTAAAACAAAGGTGCATCCTTGAAAACTATTTTTTATAATAAATATAGTACTCGCTCCGTCCTAAAGATGATATTATTCTTAAATAGTGTTGAATCAAATAGTCTTAAATTTAGCTGAATTTATATACTAAGATTTTAGTATTTATTATAGTAAATAAATACCATTAGATTCTTTATAAAATATATTTGTTGTATTGCTATATATTTGCGGTATGATTTGATGCATGTGTTCGATTTTTTTGTGTTGTCCATTTGTACAGGAAGATGCCGAGAGACCGCAGAGACGTGGTATGGGAGCATGGTGAGAATCTTGCTCCCGGTTGGAAATGCAACTACTGTCTTAAATAAAAAGACGGGGGTGGTGCTTCCCGATTGAAGCAGCATTTGGCTGCGCGCGGGACGGAGGTGATCCACTGCACCAAGGTGCCCAGAGAGGTCCGGGAGTACTTTCAGCATGAGATCGACAGAACTAGGCAGGCAACTAGTGACCGCTCTCGGCAGAGGCTTGCACGAGAGGCTGCTGCAGCGGAGGGCAACCACCCCCTTGACGATGACGAGTACGAGGCTCAGTTGCAGGCAGCCATGAATCAGTCCAGAGCAGAATATGAGTACCAGGAAGGGGTGCAGTGGAGAGGAGGCGCTTACGAGCGTGGAGGTGGCAGTGGTAGTGGTACTACTTCGCAGGGGGGCAATCCTTTGCAGAGGATGTTTCGGAGGTCTGGTTCACAGAGGCAGACCCCTGCGGCGGTGGTGAGGACTACAACTTGGTAGCCGGTACGAGGGGTGGACTCAAGCAGACAAGGATTGATACAGGGTCATGGACGCAGAGGGGAAGAACCGCGAAGGACGCAATTGGGAAAGCTTGGGGAAAGTTTTTCCATACTGCAGGAATCGCCGGGAGACAGGCGGACAATCCGTACTTTGTTAGTGCGGTCAGGGAGACGCAGAAGTGGGGTAAGTACATATACTTGGAGACTTCAATTCATTACGTATATTTCTCTATTATCATGATTCGCTTACGATTGCAGGTGAAGGCATCGCGTCACCTAGTGGAAAGGATATAGACGGGAAGTACGTCGATCATAACGAGAAGGACCTGCAGATCCGATACGTAAATTTTAAGGAGGAGTGGCCCTTGTTTGGGGTCACGTTGATGTGTGATTCGTGGACGGGCCCGACAAGAATGAATGTCATCAATTTTTTGATCTATTGCAATGGCGTCATGTGGTTCCACAAGTCAGTTGATGCGACGGGCAGGAGCCAAGATTTATCTTATTTGTTGGGGGTACGTCCAAAATATTATGCCAGTTCACATGCACTATGTTTTCTCGGTTCCACTAAATGTTGTGCCTACTTGTGCAGCTGATTCGCAAGGTGGTTGAGGAGATAGGTGCTGAGCATGTCATTTATATCGTCACGGACAACGGCGCCAACTTCAAGAGAGCATGCCAGAGAGTGAACGAGGAGTACAAGCATATTGTTTGAACACCTTGCCTTGCACACAGCATCAACTTGATGCTGAAGGACATTGGTAAAAGGCCGGAGCATGCAGGTATGATCTCAACATGCAAGCGCATTTCAGCTTGGCTGCACAACCATGGCCAGCTGAATGCAATGATGAGGGAAGCCATTGGTGGTGAGTTGGTCAAATGGAATGCCACTAGGTTTGGGACCAACTACATGTTCATGGAGAGCTTCCATCGGAAGCGTGATTGTTTTATGCAGTGGATGGGATCTTCCGAGTTCTTGCATAGCAGGTGGGAAAAATCCGAGGAAGGTCATTATGCTCACGTAAGACTGTCTAACATACAGTGGTGGGACACACTCAAATACATCATCGATTCAGTGGCACCAATTTACAGGTTCCTTCGGTTCGCTGATCAGGATAGGCGACCTAACCTGTATGAGGTTGTCTACAACTTCCAAGAGTGCAAAAAACGAGATGGAGGTCTTCTTTGGAACAAATGTCTCAACATGGCATGAGTACAAGGCTATCATGGATGGCAGGATTGTGGACGTGTACTATGGCACGCATGTGGGCCCAGGTGCGATCACAACCATTGTTAAAATAACAGTCTCTACATATTGAGTATTTACCATTTGCTAATTTGTCGTGCATCGTATGTTGCAGCTGCTGTATTCAACTCAAGGCTTGTATACCGTTACAATCCAACTCCGACCATGTTTGCTGGCTTCAAGGAAGCATTTGGGAAAATGACGGATGTGCACTCCGTTGTCTTGGCATTACAGGAGGCAGAATCATTCCGCCTACAACTTGGGGAGTTTGGCAGCGAGCTGGCCATTAAAATGGCCACGGACCCCAAGACAACCCCATGTAAGAGTACTTTTGAACTCATTTTTTTTTGTCTTTTTGAGCGCATACCTAACATAATGGGTTCCAATTGCAGCTTAATGGTGGATACTGTTCGGCAGGAGCACTCCAAATCTGCAAAAACTTACGCTGAGGCTTGGTGCACAGTGTGTATCCTCCAGTGGATGCGAGCGCAACTGAAGTACATTTGCTTTGGTGCACACGAAGGTTCGGAATCGCTTGTTCCACAAAAAACGAACAAGCTAGTGTATGTGAACTACAACCTTCGGCTGCAACTCGCGGATGCATCCGGACCACCTAGGCGTGAGGAAGAAGACTTCATTGACCAGTTCATGCAGATATCCTTTTACGAAAGGGATAATCCGGTTCGAGACAGGATGCAGTATGGCAGATCCAACCAGGCTCCAGTTCTCGACGAAGCGGATGAAGAAACGGACATCCCTCTTCCGTCCATATCGTGAGGTACGTTGATGTACTTTGTTAACCACTAACGAACCATACTTTTAATAATATGATTCATTCTTTGTGATGACAGAGACCAAGTGGACCCCGACGATCTTGGGCCCATCAGTGATTGGGCCCGTAGACATGTGGGTGACACGCATCTTGGCAAAAGAAAATACCAGACGGGACCTAGCCAGAAAAAAAGGGGAAGCGAGTGCAACAACCTGTCACCAGCGATGATTCGACAGATGATGGCGAGGAGGGTGAGCAAAGTCCACGGTACCAGGAGTCCGATCACAGCAGCTCAGCAACTAACAGTGGAGACGGTCCTAGTGGTGACGATGACCCTGGAGCTGCTGTTGTTGTTGGTGGTGGTGGGGCTGGGGGTTCTGCAGATGGTGCTGGTGGTAGTGGTGCTGGTGATGCTGGTGGACTTCGTTTCACAGGTATGGATTGTTACAGACATTTTTTTTAATGTCTATGACTATTCACTAGTACTAATTATGGTCGGCTGCAGGTGAGACGGACTGCTACGACACGCCACAGTACTCCTCTTCCTCGTACAGTGATACATCGTACGATGGTGGTTATACCTACCCCGTTCTTGACATCAGCACGCAACCGGCCACTAGATGGGTCTACGAATGGCAAGACCCGGATTTCTACAACATGTTAGTGCAGGAATGGGAGACCACATCTGATTGGACGGGCCAATCATGGATAGAGTACAAGGTCGGGCTACAGTCGCGCGGTATCGCTCTAATGTCCACCGCGGAGTATGAGGAGGGGTGCCGAAACGGGATCTTCCCTTATATTCAACGCCAGTGACCATGATGTCCGCATGTCTACGACACAAGGTATTTCCATGGACGATTTGTTGTTGTTGCAACGGTGAACTACGTTATTTCCGTCGTGAATTTGTGGCTAGTGCATCACTATGATATTATTGTGGGGTTGGCCATTTGTATCACACTATTTTCCATGTATCACACTACATCATTATGCACAAAGGTCATGCAAAAAAAATTAATTTTTTCAAGCAAAAAAAAAATCACCCGGCGGTTTGGACGGTTACCGGTCTAAAACCGATTGAACTGCGGGGTTTGAATTCAAAATTCAAAACCGTTCGGTTTGGACCGGTAACGGTCAAACCGGTCGGTAACCGCCCGACCGGCCCCTGGCGGTTACCGGTTTCGAAACGGAAAGAAAAACTTTGCGTGGGACACCGCTCCAAGTATTTGGGATTACAGTACGGAACAAAATCAAGATAATATATTGGCATGAATGTTAAATCATAAAAAAGCTATTATATATCAATTTAGTTGGTCTAGCCTCTTCCTAAGATTCCATACCTTGTGCTTTGTAATGATGATTCTCTTCATGTAATCTGTACATAGAAGAATTGGTTGTACTAAAAATTCAACTACAAGGAGGAAACATTTCTCCTGATTCTTAAAACATATTTTCAACCTTGAACTATGATCCAGATAACGCACACCCTTGGACCTACAAAATTGAGGAAATTAATTTGACCATCTGGATAGTTTAATGGATGAATTCTATTTTACTAAAATAAAAAAATGTGGTATGGTCACTAAAAATTCACAGTGAAATTATTTAAAGAAATTAGTATTTTTTTTCAATCCTACTAATCTTATTCTAAACATGCCATAAAAAGTAGCCTTTCGCACTGAATTTACGAGTTTCACACACAGTAAACTAAATTTACAGTTGTGCTTGTGGATGTAGTACGGAGTACTACTCCTAGGAGGTGTTTGATTGCTTGACTATTTTTAGTTCTTTATATCATATTAGATGTTTGATATTAATTAAATGAATTAAATATAATTTATATTATAAAACTAGTTATAATGTTATGTAGTACTTCACGAGACGAATCTATTGAGTCTAATTAATCTATTATTAAGGGCATGTTTGGATGGAACGACAAATATTTTGCCGTGTCACATTGAATCTTTCGGCACTAGTTTACTGTATTAAAAATAGACTACTTATAAAACTAATTACATGCCCCTACGGGACTTAAGAAGACGATTCTATTAAGCTAAGTTAATCTATAATCAACAAATGTTTACTGTAGCATAACATTGTCAAAACGTGAACTAATTTATATTAAAAGATTCGTCTCGCGAAGTTGTCTCCGGCTGACAAATTACCCTTCGTTTCAATTTATAATTCGTTTGACTTTTTTGACCCCCAACTTTGACCACTCGTCTTATTCAAAAAGTTTGTGCAAATATAGTCAAATTTAAGTCATTTATGTAAACTATTTATTAAATAAGTAGGTCACACCAAAAGAAATGGTATTTTGCACAAAAATTTGAATAAGACGAGTGGTCAAACTTAGGGTTGAAAAAGTCAAACTAACTATAATTTGGAACGGATTAAATATATTTTAAATAGACCAAATTAGAAACGGGAGATTTGATGTGACGGGGGCAAAACATTTGCCCCCAAATCCAAACATGTCCATTAATATATGTTTATGGTAGCATCATATTGTTAAATTATAGACTATATATTTTATATCAATAGATTTGTTTCGTAAAATAGTTTTCGTCTGATAAATTAGTTTTATAAATATTCTATATTTAATATTCTCTGTAACCAAACAGGTGAGTGATGGTTGACTTTAACCAAACAGGTGAGCGATGGTTGACTTTCCTAGCAAGGTGGTCAGCAGCAGATGAGCATAGAGCCAGAATCCTATGAGCACATTCGAAGGACTGAGCCGACAAATCTTGAAATTGACGAGGTCACCACAGGCGCCTCGCTGTCGACGGGAACGTCGCCTACCACTTAATGCATAGCGCCGGAAAATTCTAGAAAAATCCAGAATAAAGTGTCGCACCTAGAATTTGAATCCTGGGTGAGAGCCCCCAAACCAATGGCCTTTGCCATTGCACCGTGAATGATTGTGATTGACTAGACATTTGGACCAGGTTGGGGAGTCATGAAACCTTACTGGCTGGTCCAAATGCCCATCAAAGGGAAGGACGGCGGGGACGGAAGAGAGGGTTAGCTGGTCAGTTGGTCACAGGCGCACTAGTGGGCTCGCACCTCCATCCAGTTGATGCTGCCTTCCCTTGCTTCCTTTTTAACCCACCCCGGTCTGCAGTCCTCCTCCAAGTAGTGAGACCAAGCAAGGGTCCCTGCCCGGTCGATGGAGACAGAGCAACAATGCATGCAGCATCTTTTCTGCTGCCACCGTGTCGTTGTAGAAGACAAGCGCATAGGACCAAAGCAACTCTCTGCTCTGTCTCAAGCGCAACGCACGCATGCACGATCCAGCAGGTCAGGTCAGTTTACTACTGGCGACTCGGCCGGGTCAGTCCACTAATAACCAGCGTCCGTAGCTCGATCGTCTCGTGATTCCCAACTGAGCGAGAACTGTAAACACAGCAGCCAGCAGCTTGCTTGCATTGGGAGGTTCCTTTTCGTTCGTGGCTCGGTGTTCAGCTGTGAACTGGAAATACTACAGAGTACAGAGTTGTACGTACGTGCTGTAGTATTCAGCAGGGCCTGTCTGCCTGTGCTGTGCGTGGCAACGTTCGATGTGGCATACTGTACGTACATTATAGATACGCACAAATCTGGCGCAGGAGATGGGGTAACACCAACAGGAGATTGACACGGACGGATCGATCGGATGTCTTGTGTCGTGTCGTGTCCACGGGCGGCGGGCGCGTCCACCGCGCCGTTTCGTAGCCACCGCTTGTCTCTTCACCTCTCACCACCGGCCGGCCGCTCGGGGCGGTGGGGTTGCTTCCTGATCTCTGCCTGAAGCCAGCTGGACGTGCACGGACGACGGACGGACGGATCGGCGCGCGAGCCTCGCCGGTGCCCGTCTACATGGGCATGGCAGCAGCGTCGCGTTCCTGTCACCTACAGTACACCGCCTACGACCGCACAGTATCGTTCATTCGTTGGGTCTAGTACAACACCAGGCCAGGCCGATTCTTTTGCAATATTGCCAACAACAGCAGGGCAAGCAGGCAGCAGGAAGCACAGCTCGACTGCTCACTCTCCGCATGCATTGCAGAGTGAGAGAGAGCAACAAGCGGTAAATGGAGGGAACCGGACGATGCATGTCCGTGCTGTGCCCAACAGGGCAACTCCGCCGCTGCCGTCCACCCCATTCCCATGCCTCTCTCTCTCTCTCGGCTTGGTTTGGTGGCACTTGCCTGCTCGGTCGGGCATGCAAATGCCAGGCGGCGGGCGCGAGCCTCGATGCAACGTCGTCCCGCCTCGTGATGCCCTTTTGCCGCCAGCTCGCTCCGCTGCCCTCCTCCCCGCGTGCCGGCTTCCGCACCCAACCCAGCCAGCGTTTGTGTAAAAATTCGAGCGGAAAACAGTAGAGACAGCCTTGGGTCTGGCTGGCCGTAAAAATTAAAAAAAAAAAGACGCGCGTGCTCGTCGTCGTCCACCGTCCAGGGAGAGGGTGGGAGAGTGGCTCACCAGTGACCCCACCTGGCAGGGACAGGGACAGGGGCAGGCAGACCAAAGTGAGTGCGCTACGATTACCTCGTAATTTCTAGTGGTGGTGGTGGCCAGCGGGCTGGCTGCTTGCATGCCTCTCTGCCTGCCTCTGGGTTATCATGATAATTGGTCCACGAGGGATGCATGCTCACGATCGACGACTCACGAGCGAGGCTAGTCACTCACTCACTCACTCAGGACATGGTCGTCCGGTTTTGTGGTGCAGACGGGAACAATAGGAACGAAATCTCTGTAGCAATTAACGAACCATGCTCTGCCGCAGCTGCAAGCATGCAATTACCATACCATTCAGGCCAAGCTAGCTAAGCCACGTCGGCACCACCACCACCGCTCCCTAGAGATACGGATCTCGGAGGACCATCAGCGCGCGCGGCAACGTACGAGAACTGTGGCGTGCCAGCCTACAGTAGTCCTCTCGTCTCTCCTGCAACGTGGGACGACGTGGGGTCCGTCACCACACCACCGCATGCTGCATGCAGATCGATGCAGGCGTGTGTCTCGGCTCGGTCGGCGCCATTGATATGGGTTGATGCCAACACAAGCCGACATGCACTGGGTGGGGTCCGTATACTTGCTATGGTATGCCGCCGTATGGTATGGTATGGTATGTAGTGCTACCACGGCATGGCATGACATTGTCATGTACTGTACTGTATATTATGAGATCAACACCTCTGAACATTTCTTTTCGGAGAGCTTTAGTAGAGAATAAACTTGATGAATCGGAAGAGCTAGTAGCCAAGATCACTCATATCAATTTAAATGACGAGAGAGATTTATTTATTTGGAAGTTGCATAAAAATGAATAATTTACTGTTCACTCTATGTATCTTCATATGATACACCCTTCTCTTATAAATTGATTTGGAAGTTATCTGAAAATCAAGATTTTTCTTTGGTATCTCTAGAAGAGAGTAACTTTAACAAAGGATAATCTTGTTAGGTGGAATTGGAAAGGCAGTCAAAAGTGTTGTTTCTAAAATCATCAAACATTTTTTCTTTGATTGTCATCATGCCAAGACAATATGGAGGACTGTCTATATAGCTACTGGGTTAACCCCTCCCAGCTCTATATCCCACATGTTAGGGAGTTGGCTGTCAAATTTTAGATTAAAAGAGAAGAAATATATTTGGGTTGGTGTGCTGCTTTATGTTTGGGTAATTTGGAGATGTCGCAACGATCTAATCTTTCAAAATTGCAGATATATATGCAGGCTATTTTCAGGGGAACATACTGGTTGCGGTTTTGAGCACTGCTGCAGCGTGATGATGAAACAAAGGAGTCTCTCCGGTTAGCGAGCAGAAAATTGGAAACCGCAGCGTTAGAGTTATTTGCCTCTCATGGATGAAATTTTAATAATAGACTCTGTCATGCATAATTTTTGCATTTCTTTGTTTCGAGCAAAAATCGCTGAATCTATGTAATAATGTAAATGCTATGTGCGGTAACGCAATATTTTTTAAAAAAATATACTGTACTGTACGTACTCGTCTGGGGGCGGTACGGTGCAGGGGCGCGGCCTATCTGCACTGCAGCGTTGTAAGTTTGTAACCCCCTCGCCATCAATGCTGCCGGCAGTATTTTTTCTGAGCGGTAAGTATTTTTTTGATCATCAATGTATACTACTACGATGTTGTATTTGTACTATACTGTTCCTACGGCGACGAGGAGTATTGTATATGTCGTTTGCAGTGTGTTGGACCAGTAGCTCCTTTCACAACACAGAGCTCTGCCTCTGCCCTGTATCACACACGCCGGCTGGCTGGCTGTGGCCGGCAAGGTGGACGCAGCAGAGGTAGAGAGCTCTGTCGCAACGAGCTAGTACAACAAACCGACACATCATCGATCCGTCAGTCACTACCGGCCGGTAGCGGGTGCGAGCTGCACTCGGTCTCCTCGACTGCTGTAGGGTGTCCGTTACTGCTAGACGTACGGTACTTAACTTTTTCCAGTTGTTTTCATCATCATCAGACGAGCAAGCAAAAAACCACGGGACGGGACGGGACGCAAGGCTCCATATCCATCGCCAGTCGCGTCCTCACGTACGTACCGGCACGTACTGGCCGGTCCATTATTTGGCCAAAAAGATGCATGGAGTGGAGGGTATACAAGCACGCTACCCCCGCCCGCTCTGTGTCGCCTTGCCTGCAGCATCGGCGGTGCTTCCGTCCATGCCGCCGCGCGCGCCGAGCCACACCTAACCGATCGAGCGTCATGTCACGTCCGCTCTGCTGCTAGCTGCTCGGCTCGGCTCGGCTCGGCTCGGCGCGGCGTTCCAATCCCGTCATTCACCGATCGAGCCGAGGCTGTGTGCGTAGTGCCTGACGACGAGCCGACGAGGCCAGACAGCATGCATGGGGGATTGCAAGCAAGCATGTGGCTGTGGCTTGCGCGGGGCAGCTGCATGAGTACATGCTTGGCTCGGTATCGACAGCGCGCGCGGCACGGGTGAATAATCAGTGAGGCCCTGACCTGAGGGTGTGTGGGTACTGGGTGATGGGCGATCCACCGGCTGGGGAGGCCGCGCGCGGCGGGAGATTCGCTCGCCGGCCGGCCCAGACCAGAACAGGGATCCATGACACGACGATGACCAGAGGCAGCCTGTCAGTCCCCAGACTGCTGCTGGTGCTGCTGGATCATCGTCAGGGCCGCCTCCGCCACTGCAGTGCAGCGCGTTTAACTCTGATGGATCACTGTAGTAGCTCAGCTCCTTCGATCTGCTGCTCGCTTAAAACGGAGAGATCTCTAGTGTTTTGGATAATTGATATAACCTAAAGTGCTAACCTAGCTCTAAGGCGCAACGTCTGTCACAAAACATCGGAGCGTTCGTCGGGCTTCCAGAGAGCTCTGCAGAGGGGCAGTTTGAAGAAAGGTGCCGGACGCTGGAGGTCAAGCGTCAGACGCTGGCGACGGACGTGAAGCAGCTCAACGGCTAGTTCTGACAGTGCGTCGGACGCTGGCGACGGAGCGTCCGTCGCCAACTTAACAGGGCAACAACTAGTGGACTTTGAGGGGGTCTATAAATATGTGTTGGCCGGCTAGGGGATCTCTCTCGCACATTTGAACATCTTGAGACTCCTTTGAGCTGAGCTAACTCCCTCCCACTCATCTCCATGTTTGGTTAGTGAAAACCCAATAGAGATTAAGTGATCCAAGTGCATCTCGCATATAGCTTGCATCTAGTGGCACTTGGGAGGCGTTCTCACTGTGGATTTCTTGTTGCTCTTGGTGATTGTCATCACCTAGACGGTTTGGAGCAGAGGTGGTAGATCGAGAAGCTTGGTGATTGTGCTTCGTCGACTACAAGTTGATTGTGAGGGGTTCTTGTGCCTTTCCCACGGGAGATCGCAAAGGTAACTCTAGTGGATTGCTCGTGGCGTTTCAATAGCCTCATCTTGTGTTGGTTGTGTGGCACTCGGTGACGGGTTTAGCGTGTGAGGCCGATTAGCGCGTGAGCCTCCAAGTGAGTGTCTTGCCACAACGGGGACTAGCTAGTTGGCAAACTAGTGAACCTCGGAAGAAAATCAAGTGTCAACCATTGTCTCTTGGGATTGATTGATTTTATTAGTATTCACTTGATTGGTTCTTCCCCTACTACTCTACGATAGTATAATCATCTTTCCTATCTTTGCATTATCTTATTCATATTTGTCCTTATATATTAGGTTGTACTTTGAGGAATACTAGAATTGAGTAGGAATTATGTAATCCTAGAGCTAACGCGGTAACTTTAACAGATTTGGGCTGCTGGGTGGCTGGCTGGCTTCTTTTGAGGTGCGTCTGCCGAGTGCCCATTTTGGCGCACGCACACAGGCTTCCCAGTCATCACGCACCGAAAAGGACATGGCCGCGAAAGCACACGAGAATCAGATTCAGATCCACCCTGCTGCGGCCCAAAGCCCAAATACCCAAGCGCTCAACGCCGACCGCCCACCGGACCCAACCCTGCCGCCTCTTTCGTCTTCCCCACCGGCGCCCCGCGCCACGCCCTTCTCCCCTCGGCCCTCGCCTCGCCGGTCGCCACCACCGCCGGTACGTTCCTCCTCCCTCGCGCACTACGTTCTAGACTAGAAGTGTCTCTCCTCCCTCTTCTCTTCTCTACCATCCGCCGCAGCCTTGCGTTTTAATTTCGTCCTCGCCCGGGTTGCTTGCTGTGTAGATCTCTTGCCTCCTCGGGGGCAGATCCTCCATCCCCAGGTCAGATTAGTTGGTACCACTTGGTATTTGTCACGGTGGGGTGCCTGGAGACTCTCGCGGGCACTGTACAGAGGTTTCAGGTGCGACGAGTTCACCGGCTCGCTAAGTCACTAGTCTGTGGTAGTCGCTGCAGTCTACAGCTGGGGCTTTGCTTTGCTTGCTGGTCTCAATTATATTATATTTGCTGGTATTAATTATATTATATTTGCTGGATGCTTACAATTTCTGGGCGAGTCAGCAATGAGGACTGACTAACTAATTGCCTTCCCTGCTTCACTGCTTGTTTAGAGCCTTCGTGGTGCATAGCTAATTTGTCACATCACATTACAGGTTTCTATAGCTAATTATAAGTGCTTATTTGTATATGCCAGTTAGGTAAGAGAATCCGTGCTATTTTAGCCCAGAAATTGCCCTGCTATTATGGTTTATAGTGGCACTCCAATTTCAACAATGCAAACAACTGTGAATGGTCTCAAAACTGTGAGAGCAGAGAGAGATTTTACAGTGCACTCTTGCTCTAGAAAAAAAGAGAGTAGGATCTAGGTTTCTGCACTTGCAAAGTTGCACGCTTGCAGCATACATTCAATCTATTCTGGTCCAGAATATGGTGCTTATGGAGTCCTGATTTCTTGTAGATTTTTGCCGTCTTTCTATATAAACATAACCTAAATTCTTGTTTGGCTACATGTTTGCTCATCCATGTTCTAGGTGCTGGACACTTTTTTCTTGCTTCAGAAGAAGATGGCTCAGGAGCTGCTCAGTCCCTGTTTTATGGCTTCCTTGTTGTGGGCCGCATTGGTACTGGTCGTTGTCTCACCGGGCGATGCGTTCTACTTGCCTGGCAGTTACATGCACACATACTCCCAAGGCGAGCTGATACAAGCTAAGGTGAACTCTCTCACCTCCATCGAGACGGAGATGCCTTTCAACTACTACAGCCTCCCATACTGCCATCCCCAGGGTGGCATCAAGAAGAGTGCTGAGAATCTGGGTGAGCTGCTGATGGGTGACCAGATTGACAACTCACCCTACCGGTTCCATGTGAATGTCAATGAGTCGGTCTTCCTCTGCACCACAAAGGGGCTTAATGAGAATGATGCGAAGCTCCTTAAGCAGCGCACCCGCGATCTTTACCAGGTCAACATGATGCTGGACAATCTGCCTGTCTTGCGTTTCACTGAGCAGAATGGCGTCACGGTACAGTGGACTGGCTTTCCTGTTGGTTACTCTCCTGCCGGTATCTCAGATGATTATATCATCAACCATTTGAAGTTTAAGGTCCTGGTCCATGAGTACAAGGGTGGAAAGGTGGAAATCATTGGCACTGGAGAAGAAGGATCTGCTGTCATCTCAGAGACGGACAAGAATGGTATGTCTGGGTATCAGATTGTTGGGTTTCAGGTTGTGCCTTGCAGTGTGAAGCGTAACCCTGAGGATTTCTCTAAGCTTAATATGTACGACAACATTGACCCGGTGGACTGTCCTGTGGAGCTTAAGAAGTCTCAAGTGATCAGGCAACAGGAGAGGATTACGTTCACTTATGACGTCGAGTTTGTCATGAGCGACATCAGGTGGCCGTCTAGGTGGGATTCCTATCTGAAGATGGAGGCTGGCGCCAAGGTCCACTGGTTCTCTATAATGAACTCCCTTATGGTTATCTTGTTCTTGGCTGGAATTGTCTTTGTTATATTCCTCAGAACTGTCAGGAGGGACCTGACTAGGTATGAAGAGCTCGACAAGGAAGCGCAAGCTCAGATGAATGAGGAACTATCTGGTTGGAAGCTTGTAGTCGGAGATGTATTCAGAGAGCCAACTTGTTCCAAGCTGTTATGCATAATGATTGGTGATGGGGTTCAGATTTTGGGCATGGCAGTCGTGACAATTGTTTTTGCCACACTTGGGTTCATGTCTCCAGCCTCAAGAGGAATGCTTCTTACTGGGATGATTGTTCTATATCTTTTCCTTGGTATCGCAAGTGGGTATGTCAGTGTTCGGTTCTGGAGGACTATTAAGGGTACATCTGAAGGTTGGAGATCCGTGTCCTGGTTGACTGCCTGCTTTTTCCCTGGTGTCATGTTTACGGTTCTTACTGTCCTAAACTTTGTGTTGTGGAAAAGTGGGAGCACTGGGGCTTTACCTATCTCACTATTTTTCACCCTTCTAGCTCTATGGTTCTGCATTTCTGTGCCACTAACGCTTCTTGGTGGGTTTCTTGGTACAAGAGCGGAGAAAATTGAATTCCCTGTTCGGACCAATCAGATCCCCAGAGAGATCCCTAGAAGGAAATATCCATCGTGGCTTCTTGTCCTTGGTGCAGGAACACTGCCATTTGGGACCTGTTTATTGAGCTCTTCTTCATTCTATCGAGCATCTGGCTTGGACGGTTCTACTATGTGTTTGGTTTCCTTCTGATTGTCCTGCTGCTGCTTGTTGTTGTCTGTGCTGAGGTGTCTGTTGTATAACATACATGAATCTCTGCGTGGAGGACTGGAGGTGGTGGTGGAAGGCTTTCTTCTCCTCTGGTTCTGTCGCTCTCTACGTGTTCCTCTACTCCATCAACTACTTGGTATTTGACCTCAGAAGCCTGAGTGGGCCTGTCTCTGCAATGCTTTATGTTGGCTACTCATTCCTCATGGCGTTTGCAATCATGCTGGCAACCGGAACCATTGGCTTTTTGACATCATTCGCCTTCGTGCACTACCTCTTCTCATCTGTAAAGATTGATTGATGCATTCCACGCCTCCAGAGACGTGCGTACCTGAGATGCGTAGTTTGTGAGCTGATGTGATTTTGGGTAACCAGAGACGTGTTTAGTTCTAAAGTTTGAGTGCAGTATCTGTTTCCAGTCCCAATTGCTCTTAGTAGCAGGTGCTCCATTTGATCTAGATATTACAGCCTGGCTTTGTCGGAGTTTAGTGATAATGATAGTAGGTTTACTACTGTGTGTGTTCCGCAAATTGTAATGGAAGTGGAAATGTCATGCATGTTACAGGCTTTGGTCAGCTAGTGAAAATTGCTTAGTAGTATTTTCTATCTATCTTTCTTCAGATTGACATGCCCAGTTAATGCTAAATTGCTATATTTGCTACACTGGATCAGCCTTTTTTCTTGTGTGGATGTACCATGAATCATTGTCCGGTCTGACCAGTTCAAGGGCTCTGAGATGTATATAGCCAGCTTTGTGCACAAATTAAGGCTTTAACTGTGTTAGTTGATAGGCGGCTCTGAAGTGGCTCTATAATCCGTCCACCTGAGCTTAAAAGCTGCCTCTGAAGGAATCGTCGAAACTGAACATGGAAGCATCCAGTGATGAAAACCTTCCAATGATCAGCATCGTCTTACTACCATTGAGTTTCCCAGGCTGAACAATCAGAAATGAAAATGTTCTTCCTTTTATCATCTCGAGTTCAGATTTGATGAACAAAGAGCTGCATCATGCCTTAGAGTTGCTGAACAGATTTTATGCAGCAGTGTGTTCATTTGCTTGTTTGATTAGTTTATACACAGATCAATATGTACCACCATCAAAGGATGAAGGACTGATAGAAGGAGAGCGAGCTACTGTTGCTGCATGCAGCAGGATAGTGGTACATTTAGGTTTGGTTTGTTTAGATATACATTTAGATATATCTTGGAGTACATTTAGATATACACAACTTACTTATTTTGTTTTCATATACACCTCGTCCATATTGCGTCTGGCTTGTTTGGATCTTTGAATTTGTCATTGCTTTGCAGCAACAGATAGTCCCATCCCGTTCTCCACACCATGGAGAAACATCAGGCATTAAGTTTTTATGGAGAAAAAACCATAGCACAACTGCACAGAGCAGTCCTTTTTATTGGTTGCACAAAGCAGTGACCTGGCAGGCACAGCACACCACAGTCCACAGGAACAGGCACAAACAAGAGGCGCAGATCAGACGGCCAAGTCCTGAACACAACACAACACACACTAGTACTTCATTCTCCTCACGCCGGCGCCGGCGACGTCGAGGGGTAGCTACACGTTCTTGGCCCAGATGATGTGGCCATACGGCATGAGGTGGCAGACGGGGCGCGCCACCGGGCTTGGTACCAAGGACCTTGAACGACACGTGTTCCGGGTTCCACCGGGACGTATCAGTGTGGCAGATAAACGCCACGGTGACCACACCACCGCCGCCGCCGCCGCGGGCGGCCTCCACCTCCACCAGGTACGCCCCAGCGGGTCCCGTGCCATGGCACCAGTACACGGTGTACGGGTATGCCTTGTCATGGCACGCCACGAATCCGCCTTCCCCGCCGACGCGGCGCACGGCGCGGACGGCGTACACTGCGGCGGCATCCCGGCGCGGGGAAGCGATGAGGTGACGGCACGGACGTCGCGCGTGCCAAGCGCCGCCGCCGCGCGCTCCACCAGGGCTTCCAGCGACGTGGCGCAGAACCTGGCCTCACCGGAGGCCGGAGAGGCCCGCTCGCAGGTGCGCAGCGTCTTCGCCATTGCGGCCGCTCTAGACGAGCCCGGTGGGACGCCGAGGAGCGCGAGGACGGCCGGTTAGCGCTGCCGTCGTGAACGGGATGGAGTCCGCGACGCCGCGCGGTAAGAGACCTAGAGTGGATGGCACTGCGGCATGGAAGTGGAGCGGTAGACGCTCGCCCACGCGCACCGCCTCCTCGTGGAAGAACACCGCCGTCGTC
This sequence comes from Microstegium vimineum, assembly GCA_022036555.1. Taxonomy (NCBI): domain Eukaryota; kingdom Viridiplantae; phylum Streptophyta; class Magnoliopsida; order Poales; family Poaceae; genus Microstegium; species Microstegium vimineum. Next base: position 46,258,593 of record CM039135.1, read on the forward strand.
AGCGGGGCCGTCGTCGGCGGCGTCGGCGTGGTCGTCGTCGAGTGCTCGTGGGCGCGTCGTACCCGAACTCGTAGCTGCCGAACGGCTCGTTTCTCGGTCGCCACCGCCGCTGCTGGCCAGTGCACCTTGGCTAGTCGCTGGGCGGCGGTTGGTAGGTGAAGTAGGAGCTGGAGGACGTCGTCGGGCACGGCGGTGGCGTCGGCAGGATTGCGCGCCAGAACACCTCGGCCGTCGTCGACGGCTCCGCATGGGCGGTCAGCCGTCCAGCTGCCAAGCTAGGGGAGGGAGGCAAGATCGAGGAGAAATTCGTGGAATGCGTACGTTGTCTTCCTCTACCTAGCTTACGTGCATGACGAACGACCAGCGGCCGGGTTGTTCGATCGATCGATCATTACCATGAGCAGTGCAGCGGCGGAGGAGGACGAAGCGCGCCATGGTGGCGGAACTGCAGGTTTTCAGCCGAAGGAGAAGCAGGTCACCTTACGACTTTCTCCCTGGACTGGACTGCTTCTCGTGTCGTGTGGGAGCAAGCTGATCCCGGCATGCGGATATTTATAGAGATGCCGACACGAATGCATGCCGTACGTCGAGCAGAGCACTGAGCACCATGGAACTAAGCCAGCGGCCGGAGGCGACGGCGAAAAGGTAACGGAAGAGATACGATACGACACGCCCGGCGTGCCGAGCGACGCGGTCGAGCCTCGAGCCCCCAAGGAATATAATCTCGGGGCGTGACGTCGGCGGTTGCCCCGCCGTATCGCGTCGCCGGCTCAGCTCCCGATCTCCCCGGCGTCACATTTTGTCTTGGGTACCGTTGGGCCTCCGGTATGTGGCTTAGGCCCAATATCTCCGACAGCAGCCATCAAGGGCTATGGGCCTCTTGTGGCCCACTAAACACTACAAGGCCCACCCAGATGTGACCGTTGCGTGCCTCCTCCCTCCTTTCCCAAAAGCGCTCGCCCACCCACCCGACCGTTGGACGCTCTATCCCCTCTGCCTTAAGCCTCGCGGCCGGCGGCAGATCACCGTGCTTTCACTCTCGCCTTTCCATCTGAATGCGCTTCCCCTTGTCGTCTACTCCAATCTCACATCAACTTGGGTCTTTCCCTGAGAGATCGTTCGCTTTCCTGTTTCCTCTCCCCTCCAGATCGGTCGTCAAGGAAAGAATCCAATAACTCACCACGAGCTTTGCCATGACGGAGCCGGGCAAGAACGAGGCCCACGTCGTGGAGATCCGGTCGCGGTCGACGGCGGAGAAGCCTCCAGAGGCTACGAGGCCTTTCTTGACAAGTCGACGGCAGTGGCGGCGGGCGAGGGCCACCGCTCGGGGAGATCGCGGCGAGCGCGGGGCACTGTGCTACTCAAGCTATGGCAGAGAGACGAGGACCGTCTGAGCCGCCGCGCGTGCGCGCTAGAGGCGCGGATGGACGCGGCGCGCCGGGATGCCTTCTACCTCTGCGCGGCGTTCCTCGCCTTCCACGGCCTCTCCCTGGCGCTCTCTTCGCCGCCTCCGTGTCCTCCGCCGCCGCTTCCGCTTCGTCTCCCCCTTCGTCCGCCGCGTGTAGGAGGTGGTGGGCGCCGTCGTCGCTATCCTGGCGGGCGTCGCTGGCGCTCGCCGCGGCCGTTCAGCTCCGGGTGTGCGCGTACTGGCGCGCCGCGGCAAGGCTGCGCCGGGACCGCGGCGACGCGCGCGCGCTCGTCAGGGCCGTCCAGGAGCTTCGCTTGAAGGGCGCCGCGTTGATCTGTCTAAGGAGCCGATGTACGGCGGGGTTACGAGGGCTAAGTGCTGCGCTAGCGTTGGAGGGTAACGGCGCGTCGAAGCCGCTCCGGTGGTGCCGGCAGAACTTCGTCACGTTCTGCCTCCTCGCCGTCGCCGCTGCGCCTTGCCCTCGGCAAGTTCATCTCTGCGCTGCCTAGGATGCTATAGCGTTGGGTGAGGGTTCTGAATCAACCCAATTTCTTGTTGTTTCAGCCTTGGCTATTGACTTGTTTCGGGTCAAGTTTTCATCAAATTCTAAGGAAAATCCACCTTGCTGCTGTGGTTTCTGCAATTTCGTTATAGTATACGAAACATTTTGAATTGAAACGTACATTACATAATCGAAATGTTGTTGTTGACGCAGATTTTATTCTTGCTTGCTTTGCAGGGTCGCCAGCTTCTTTAGCTCATCTGAAGAACCAAAAATGGGGACTGCTCGCTGCACAGGGAACAGAGACACTACTTGTGCTCCCTTGGCAAGACCCCAGAAATGGCAGGAGTGCTCATTCTTTAATGTAATTTTTTTTACGGTAGCTGGAGCTTCAGTTGATATTCTGTAATGGAAACGCTTTAGGCCACTTGTTTGAGCCTCTGTACTTCTGTTAGCATGAGAAATTTATGCAATTTCAGAAAGACGAGTTTTGCTTAGCTCTTCAGTAACTTGGTCAGAAGTGATCTACCGTGCGCAATTGCTCTCTTGTTAGGTTTCTACAACTCTTGTTCAGGTTTCTACAACTTGAACAAAAAGCTAAAATCAGCACAAGATCATTTTGTTTAAACGACCGTGTGCAGGTGTCATATTTCTGTGAGCTCTGAGCTGCAACATGCCCAGTGACCTGAACTTCATGCGGTTATGATCTGCTATAATTCATTTCTCTCATCGGTCGTTTACTTCTAGTAATTCTTTTATTTCGTTCACTACTCAAATGCCAACTGTGTAATTTCGTTACATCAGTCATGAAATTCGGCGTTGGCCATTCTGGAAGAAAAGAAAAAGCATCATAATCCATATAGCCAATTACGGGGCAGCAACACGCCAACACCCAAATGTTCGGGCACTTAGTTTACCTGTAACATGAATTCTGATGCCAATGTTCTGGTATGTAAAGCAGGAACTAAGACAATTGCGTATGTTTGAAGCCATTCCTTAGCTTAAGATGCTCTCCCACACACACTGACACACAAAAAGGAGAAGATGCTGAACGTTAAGCCAGCTTGAGGGGGAAAAAGATGCATAGAGTTTTGGAGTATATCTGAAAATAAAAAAGACGCTCCCTATTTCTGCACATGAGTCTGGTATATCAGTATATACTTTGCAGTCTTATATTGGGATAAGGTAAATCATGGATACATGCAGTTTGGAGTATAATTGAAAAAAAATGTTGACAAGAAGCGACTACTGGGGACACAAGAAACCGCTAGCCAAATGCCACTAATCATTTCTTCAGACAGACCACCCTTAATCAAATGAAAATAATAAGGGGCCACTAGTCATTTGTTCAGAGTTCAGAGAGGACACCATTTCATCCAAATGCCCCCAAGAAACACGGAGATACCAACTCAAGAAAATAAACTTGAACATCAATGCCCACAAAGCAGCAGAAAATGTATGGAAGTTTGCATAGGAAACGCAAATTCCGGATCTTTGCATAGCTGCCATTGCAAGGAGCACAGCGTGGCTACCACAACAATGAATGGCCTCAAACTATTCCAACGAGAAACAGGACATACATCCATAATGTGGGAATTCAGCAAAATGCAGTGGCCTGAATCTATTCAGGAAAACACATTCATATTCTGGAAATTTAGCAAACATAAGGCCCCTGAGATTATTCCAAGAAGAAACATGATTACACACCAGGGAAAAAAAAACAAATCACTGAATAATACAGATAAAATGGAAACTACTCAAATATGTGTGTGCCAACAGCCTTGAGATTACATAAAGAACAGCATGATATATTACACAAATATAGCTTCAGTACCAAGAACATGAATAATTTCATGGGCAGTTGGGAGTTGGACAAGGTAAGAGTACTAGCACGTACAAAGATTAGAAAAAATATGACAGGCAACCTTTGTCTGTAAAGCATGGCATGAAGCATCACCATCACACAGCCTCCCTCTTAATTACGAGCAGTCATCTCTCTCAAATCAAATCAGTAACGAAATGTGAAATGGAATCACTTGTGTTACTCAAAAGGGGGGCATATCAGATGATCATCACGCCATCTTAGAGTTTATTGGTGGAAAACAACAGAACATGGTAACATCAGGGCACTCTTCAGTAATTAATTCATAATAATTTACTAGAAACCCGCAAAGGCTCAGCCATGATAGACAAGGAGGCAAATCTGTTACTGAGGCTGGGCGTAGTAGTAGCTCATGGGGTCGGCGGCGGGCAGGCCAGCGGCGGGGTGCGGGATCCCGGCCGCGGCTCCCATGGCGGTGGGATCGGCGTCTTGGCCTCGTCCCTTGGCACGATGTCGACGAGGAAGTCGAAGACCTCAGTGCGCGCGACGGCGGCGGCGATGTCGGACTTCTGCAGCGTGCGGCGCTTGTTCTCCTCGGCGTGCGCCCAGCCACGGTGGGTGAGCTCGAGGATGAACATCTCGCAGGCGCGGGCGAACACGACGGGCGCCTCGGCCGCGATCATGCGCACGTCCTCGTCCGCCTTCATTATCTTCTTGATCCGGGCCAGAGGAAGGTTGTGGTTCTTGAAGTCGTTCGTTGCCTCGATCTCGCGGTACTGCTCCGCCCAGAACAGCTGCAGCTGCTGCGCCGCCGCCGCGCCCTGCTGCGTGGTTATTGGGGGAGCCGGCGGCGGCGGCGGAGGAAGGTACAGCGCGGCCGCCTGCGCGTGTCCGTACGGCCGTCGGGGTACGCGGCGCCGGGTGGCGGAGGGTACGCGACGGGCGCGCCCATCACGGGGGCCGCGGGAGGGATTGTGGAGTTCGGTCCATTGATTGCGCAGGCAGAGGGGAGTGAGACAGAGAGGAGAGAGTGACGGGATTGGGTTGGGGGAGCAATGGCTCAACACCGGAGAAAGGAGAGACCTTTGTTTGCGCTGCTGTGAGTTGCCGAGAACATTAAGATGGGGATTTATTTTTAGTCCTATTTCTCTATTTATTAGGTTATTATACAAAAAAATGATTGTTGAAATGAGAATTTATATATTATCTAATAATAGGACAGGTTAGACGGTGCATATGTATTTACCTTATATTTAAAGCATAATTCCACCTCTTGACCTATGAAAGTGACCATGGGAGTTCACTTGCTTAAACTCCTACTGTCTTTGTTCCCTTTTACAGATGTACCTAAACATATCCAAAATTGCACTTTGACTATTTTATGCATTTTATATTATAGTGTTGTTCGTTTCGCTGAAATTTGATTATGCTGAATTATTGTGAGAGGAAAATATTACTCGTTCGCTTTGTTTGCTGAAAGTTGTGTTGAGTAGTGCTACGAACAAGGCCGCCGTGATTTTCGTTGGCGGATGCTTTGCCGCCGTTGTTGCTAGATGCTCGTCTCTCTTCGCTGGTTTGGATGCTTTGTCACGGGGGTTGTTGTATTCTATTCTTGCAGGCTTAGTTGGTAGGTTCCTGGCAATGAGGGCAGTCGCTCTTCTTTTCTTTTCTGTTTAAGTTGTATTCCAAGTCACTAAGACTAGCTTAGTGGTTTGTAATCTGTGCTATGAGGGTTCTCTCATAGCTGTGTCGTATTTAATTCACTCTCTTAATGAAAAAAAAGGGCTATATTCCCGATCGTGAAAAAAAAACAAGCATATATTGTTTATATTTAATAATTTATAAACTTATGAAAATGTAGTGCTACTGTTAACACCACAAGGTAACCGTCCACACAAGCTAATTAGGCACTACAATCATAACTAGTTATGAAGATTAAACTTAGGGCACATTTGGTTCTTTTGCTGCACTCGCCTCGCCTGCTTACACGGAAAACTGAGAACCCGCCCAGGCCAGTGAGCCGATTTCACTCTCATTTGGCACCCTTGCTGGACAAGGTTAAATTGATGGCACCTTTACAGATAACGGGCAACTGTATAAACTAGGGCAAGCATGAAGCATCTCCCCACCTGATTCTGGATCCTTACTACAGATATCCAGATGGTCCTTCTCTTTGTATATCTCGTAAAACTTTGATGCCTTTACAATACATTCACGTGCAACCTTAAAAAGTGGGTAGAGAACAGTAAGTTGTACAAGAAGTATTTGTCAGCTAAAAGAAAAAAAATAAACAACACCGGAGTAAAGGGCCATGACATGTAGCGCCTGGAATGGGATTTCATGGAAACAATGAAGAGAGAAATTAACTGTAGTATTCATTCCATATTGTCATAGTTAAACATTACTGATGTCAACATCAAGATTTTGTTAAGTGATTAAGTGATTGTCGTTTGTTTTTTTGGAAAAAATCTAGGTCACATGAAAAGAGAGAAGAAAACCTTTAGCTCATGAGGAATAGTCCACACAGATTTCTTGGTCATTTTGTTGTAATAGTAACTATAATGAGAAAAAAGTCAGATAATTAAAATTCGATGAATGAATCTTTAACAAGATGACATATAATGCTATAAAAAAATATTTCTAAAGCAAAACACCTATCACCATATTGCGGTTTCAAATAGTCTGCGCAACAATATTCTGTCCACACGGTCAAGGCACCAACCCTCTATTAAAGCACCAAACCAAATTAAATTAGGAAGATACACATAATCCTTTATTTAGGGAACTAGCTAAGAAAACCATTTTGACCAACTGTACACATGCAACTCAACTAAATTAACCAAAAACATGCCTAAATTAGTTGGCTAACGTACCTCTACAGGATCCATCAACTCAATTGGCTTCTCCCAAGTTGAGATCTTGGTCTTCCTATTAAACGTAAAATCTAAACAATGGGGGTAAAGAATGAGCTGACCAGGGAAAAAAAATGGAACTAAAATAATTGAGTGACTAACAAATAAATAAATAATTGTAAGGACAACTAACAGTTCTCCATCGCTAGTACGGCGGTACTGTCTCCAGTCAGTAGGACCCCAGACCTTATTTAGCATTAAAAGTGAATTGCATATCAGATGATGATAGCAAACATGAGAAACGAAGAATGGTTAGAGAGGAGGGAGGGAGGGGTGATTTAATTACCTCAATAACACCGGGTGGCGACGCATGACGCGGTGGATAGATAGACTCCAAAAATGGGTGCGCGCGCTAGCAGGCTGTGCTTGCAAGACAATAGTAGTTCAGATACAAGAAAAATAAATGGCAGAATTTGTTCTAAAGCACCCAAGTTCCCCGTCATCTTTAGCAAAACTAGCACTGAAAGGTTTTTCTATGCACTTTGTCGCAGAGTTTCCTAGGTTCTTAGTTTTTAGCACCTTCGTTCATTACCAGGTGGGCCAAAACGAACCATTGGCAGCCGCATCAAGGACGATAGTATCTCATCCAGACCAAAATGATATAAATTGAGAAGAGGGGTTTGGATATCTGAACTGAAATGCAGGGATCCGAAAAGCGGGTACTAATTAAGCAGCAGGGGCCGCCGAGGCGGAGGCGGGAGGGGAGAGGGGAGAGGTGGTACGCAGGGTCGCCGGCCGACCGGTGAGCGGAGGACGGAGGAGCCGCTGACGCCGCGTCGCCGAGGCTGGGACTGCCCCGCCGTCGCTGAGGATGGAGCGCGAGTGGATCCTGATGTCGAGGAGGGAGGGGTGCTGCGGCGGCGGCGGATGTTTTGCCTGGCGCAGTGTTTATATGGTCTGGTTGTGGCGGCGATCCCTGCACACAAAAGGAAAGGAAATTCCCGGGCCGCAACCCCGACACAAGGCTGAGCGACCGATCCCAGGCAGGCAATTTCCCACACGCTTTCCTTTTTTATTTTCCCGTGCGCGTGCGGTGCGATTAGTCAAGGACACGACATGCAAGAGCCGAGAGTTTTGCTTAGCTTATGAGCCCTTTTCGTGGCTTTATAAGTTTGTCGGATACCTATAAATAGTATAAATAGGACACCCAATTTATCGGACTCTACAAAAACAAAATCATCATCAGGGGGCCTTCCGCTTCGCCCGAGCCAAAGTGAAGTCATCCGAGACGTCATCAACCCTCGGGGGCTCTCCGCCTCGCTCGAGCCGAGGTGTCGTCATCGAGACGTCATCAACCCTCGGGGGCTCCTCCGCCTCGCCCGAGCCGAGGTGGCGTCATCCGTGATGTATCGACCGGCTCTTCCGCCTCGCCCGAGCCAAGGAGGCGTCATCCGAGACGTCATCGACCTCGGGGGCTCCTCCGCCTCGCCCGAGCCTAGGTGACGTCGCCCGTGACGTCAATCTACCCTCGGGGGGCTCTTCCGCCCGTCGAGCCAGCAAACGTCATCCGTGACATCCCTCGCCTCGGAGATCTCATCACCATCCCCAGCTAGGGTGCCCTCGCCCATATAGTCAAAAGGCTCACAATCTCCTCCGTCCTCAAGCATGAGGTTTAAGGCATGAGGCGTCATGCCGACCTCTGTTCACCCTGCGGTACAAGGTCTTGTGCTGCCTAACCGACGACTTCTAGCGTTATATCCACGCCATGTCTCCGACGGACACTTCAACAGTGATTGGGCGTCATCAGCCCTGTACGACGGAACGCGGGGGTGCCTGGTCCTGTGCGACAGCCTCCGCCCATACCCAGAAAAGGGGATAGCAGGGTTCCCGGTCACAAGGTGCATGGCTACATCACAACAAGGACGAACAGGACTCGGACATGTGCCTACTGGCGTAATCTTCCCAGGAAGGAAGACAGGATGAAGACAAAGCCCTCCCTCGGCAGCAGCCCAAGTCGGACCCACGATCACTCCTCCTCTCTCTACTGTACTCCTCCGTCTCTCCTACGTATAAAGGGACGGAATGAACTCTCAATCTAGCTCTCTCTCGACTCTCGAACACTCATTCACACACACGCGAGCACTCACCAGAACCAAGAACCTCTTACGCACGAGACCTGGGAAGACGCTTCCCTCTCTCACCAAAGCTTGTAGCTCCCCTCTACAAGCTCTCCACACTCGGTAATACGACCCCCGCAACACATTGGACGTAGGGCGTTCATGCCCGAACCAGTATAAACCTCTGTGTTCTCCGAGCGTAACCATCCGAACTCCGACACGCTTAGAAATTTAGTCATTGGCTGTCTAGACCCCGCCATTTTAGACACCGACAGTTGGCGCGCCAGGTAGGGGACCTTTGCGTGTCACCCGTATTTTCGAGTTTCGGATGGCTGATCGCCACGTTGATTTCGCTCCAGGCTCCATTGTTCGCTTTGGTAGCCTGGACTTCCAGTGTCACGGGCAGGGGACCGACCTGGCTCTCCACCGCCCTACGACACCCTCCGAGGTAGCCATGGACGCCATCACCACATCCATGGCCCACCTCCATCTGTCTCCCTCCGGGGAACAAGCCGCTCGTCGGGACGCGGTCCTACGGGCCGGTCATTTTCCGTTCGAGCGCCAGCTCGACACGCTCATGGGACTCCACCTGACTGGGAAGTCCCTGTACGACCTCTACTCCGCATTCGCCAACACGACAGCGCATTTCGTGGGAGGGCAGCCGCTCTCGGCCGGGCACAACACACCCGTACGCAAAGCGGGGTCTCCGGCGCTCCCGCCGCAGGGCAACCCGCGGTTCCTAAGCCTCCGGCGGCTCAGGACGGAAAGGACAGCGATGGCTGGTCCGCAGGCACCTCCCTGACGACGCCGCGACCCATACGCCGGGCGGAAAGGCGGTCGGCGTCCCCTCCCATTCCGGCAAGGGAAAGGGCAGGCCACGACACGGTCACGTCGATGCGGTCGCATCGGCGGGCTACAGGCTTACTTTTTCTCCCCACGACGGTGGGAAGAGAGGCGAGTACGACGACGTTCTCACCAAGTCGTGCCTGTGCAACAACATGCCAGTCAATCATACTCTTCAGGAGTGTGACAAGATGACAAGGTGTCTCTCAATCACAGGAAACGGGGGGAGGGGTCGCAACAACCTTCCACCCCTTGAGGACAAATGCTTCATGATCTTCGGCGATTCGGGGACCGGTTACCACAAGTTTCAGCAGGAGCAGGAACGACACAAGGTCTTCACGGCCGTCCCGACGGCCCCTATCTTCCTCGACTGGTTAGAGACCGACATCACTTTCGGGCAAGGCGACCACCCGAAGCGCATCACCCATCCGGGATGCTATCCACTCATCGTAGACCCGATCATAGGGGGCATACGCTTCACCAAGGTGTTGATGGATGGGGGCAGTGACCTCAACATCATATTCTATAACGCCTTCGAGGTCACTCACTACGACGCGCCCTGCCATGCGGCGTTGGGAAGGCCATGCTACGCGAAGTTCATGGCCGTCCCGCACTACACCTACCTCAAGCTCAAAATGCCGGGCCGCCATGGAGTCATCACGGTCACCTCCGAGCTCGCGGAGGCGTACCAGTGCGACATGGACAGTTGCGAGAAGGCAATGGCCGCGGCACGATGCCCGGAGCTAGCGATGGCAGCCGAGGCCGCGAGCAACGAGAGGGTCGACTCTAAGGGCACGGGAAACTTCACCCCCCTAGAAGGGGTAAAAGAAATCCCGCTCGATCTGTTCAAAGCGGACGACCGAGTGCTGCGCATCAGCGCCTCCCTAGAGCCAGAGCAAGAATCGACGCTCGTGGACTTTCTCCGCGCGAATGGCGATATGTTCGCGTGGAGCCCGATGGACGTTCCTGGCATACCGAGAGACGTGGCCGAGCACGCCTTGATGATTCAATCCAGGGCCCAGCCGGTAAAGCAACGCCTACGCCGTTTCGACGAGGAGAGGCGGCGGGCCATCGGGGAGGAGCTCCACAAACTTCTGGCGGCTGGATTCATCAAAGAGGTATTCCATCCTGAATGGTTATCTAATCCAGTTCTAGTTAAGAAGAAGAGCGGAAAATGGAGAATGTGCGTAGATTACACCAGCTTGAACAAGGCATGCGACAAGGACCCGTACCCTCTGCCGCGTATCGATCAAATCGTCGATTCCACCTCGGGGTGTGAAATGCTTTCGTTCCTCGACACGTACTCCGGTTACCATCAAATCCAGATGAAGGAGTCCAACCAGCTCGCGACATCCTTCATCACGCCATTCGGTTCTTTCTGTTACGTCACTATGCCCTTCGGACTCAGAAACGCGGGAGCCACGTACCAACGGTGCATGCGCTCGGTTTTTGGGAAACTCATCGACACGACAGTTGAGGCATATGTGGACGACATCGTGGTGAAGTACAAGCGGACGGAAACCATGGTCGCAGATCTCGAGACAGCGTTCGGGCCATGAGGCTCAAGTGTGTCAAGCTCAACCCTGAGAAGTGCGTATTCGGGGTTCCGCGCGGCATGCTCCTCAGCTTCATCGTCTCCGAGCGTGGCATCGAGGTCAATCCCGATAAAATCTCTGCCATTGCCAGTATGGGAGCAATCCGCAACGTGAAGGGGGTGCAACGGGTCATGGGATGCCTTGCGTATTTGAGCCGCTTCATCTCGCGCCTCGGCGAACGAGGCCTCCCCCTTTACCAACTCCTCAAGAAGACCGAACACTTCACCTGGACCACCGAGGCGTAGGAGGCCCTGGACAAGCTCAAGGCGATCCTCACGAGCGCACCCATCCTCGTTCCGCCAACGCTGCACGAGGACCTTCTCCTATATATAGCCTCCACCACCCAGGTGGTGAGCTCCGTCATCGTCGTCGAAAGGGAGGAGGAGGGACACGCGCTGAAGGTCCAGCAGCCGGTATACTTCATCAGCGAGGTACTATCCGAGACCAAGACTAGGTACCCTCAAATCCAAAAGCTCCTCTACACGGTTCTCATCACACGGAGAAAGTTGGCCCACTATTTCGACGACCACCATGTCACCGTCGTGTCGTCCTACCCCCTCAAGGAGGTGATACAGAGCCGCGAGGCTACGGGGAGGGTGGTGAAGTGGGGACTGGAGCTCATGGGGGAGTTTATCTCTTATGCGCCACAGACGGCCATCAAATCTCAGGTCCTCGCGGATTTCGTCACCGAGTGGACCGAGATCCAGCTGCCACCTACGGTGGAGAACCAGGAGTTCTGGGTCATGTACTTCGACGGATCGCTGATGAAAACCGGCGCCGACGCTGGCCTGGTTTTCGTCTCCCCGCTCGGGGTCCAGCTCAAGTACATGATTCGCATGCTCTTCCCAGCGTCCAACAACGTCGCGGAATATGAGGCCCTGGTAAACGGGCTACACATAGCGACAGAGTTGGGCATTAAAAGGCTCGACGTGTGGGGCGACTCCCAGCTCGTAGTCGAACAGGTTATGAAGGAGTCAAACTGCCATGACCCGAAGATGACAGCATACTGCCAGGCGGTCCGCCGCCTGGAGGAAACATTTGACGGTCTGGAGCTCAACCATGTCGCCAGAAGATACAACGAGGCGGCAGACGAGCTCGCGAAGCTGGCTTCTAGCCGGGGTACGGTACCGCCCGGAGTCTTCGCCAGCGACCTTCATAAGCCGTCCGTCACCTGGCATGTGGAACCCGGGGCTGAGACCCCGGAGATTATCGCAGCGGAGGTCATGGACGTCGAGGAGGTGCGCGACGCCGGGGACGACACACCGATTGGTGACGACGACCATCCCCCCGACTGGAGGATACCTATCCTGGACTGGCTGGTCCGGGAGCACCTCCCCGACGATAGGAACAAAGCACGCCGCATCGCACGACGCGCCAAGTCCTTCATTGTTATGGACCAAGAACTCTACAGGCGAAGCCCCACGGGAGTCTTGCAGCGTTGCATCCCTACGGTGCAGGGTGTGAGCCTGCTGGAGGACATACACGCGGGGGACTGCGGACACCACGCAGCCCCCGCACGATCGTCGGAAAGGCGTTCCGCCAAGGTTTCTATTGGCCAACGGCCGTAGCAAACGCCACGGAGATAGTACGCGCCTGCGAAGGGTGCCAGTTCTACGCCAACAAGTCTCATCTGCCCACGCAGGCGCTGCAGACCATCCCCCTTACATGGCCCTTTGTGGTCTGGGGTCTGGACCTGGTGGGTCCATTGTCCAAGGCCCCCAGGGGCTTCGACCACCTTCTCGTCGCCATTGAAAAATTCTTGAAGTGGATCGAGGCATGCCCCCTTGCTCGGATCAAGTCGGAGTAGGCTGTCATATTCTTCACAGACATAATATATCGATTCAGAGTGCCCAATACGATCATCACCGACAACGACACCCAATTCATCGGCAAGAAGTTCCTGGATTTCTGTGACAGGAACCACACCCGAGTAGACTGGGCCGCCGTCGCGCAACCCCAAACGAACGGGCAGGTCGAGCGCGCCAACGGGATGATCCTGCACGGTTTAAAATCGAGGATCTTCAGCCGGCTTAAGAAGTTCGGAGGCTGTTGGGTCGCAGAATTACCAACCGTCCGCTGGAGCCTCAGAACGACCCAGAGCAGAGCCACTGGCAGCTCCCCTTTCTTCATGCTCTACGGAGCGGAGGTTGTGCTTCCCACCGACCTGGAGTACGGTTCCCATGGGTCAAGGCTTATGACGAGGAGGGCAACCAAGCCAACATGAAGGACGTCGTGGACCAGCTAGACAAAGCAAGGGACATTGCCCTCCTACATTCCGCGAAATACCAGCAGGCCCTCCGGAGGTACCATGATCATCGCGTCCGCAAGCGCGAATTCAACATCGGCGACCTGGTGCTTCGGCTCAAGCAAAGCAACAAAGACAAGCACAAACTCACGCCACCGTGGGTCCCGACAGCCAAGTCTTCTCCAACGCCTGGAACATCGAAAAGCTACGTCGCTTCTATCCCTAACGTTTCCCCCCGAATCACACACGCCAACGTTAGTACCTTTTCTTTAGAAGAGGTTCGATATACCCCGCGCAGGCAACACGCAGCCCAAACGGTAAGCAAGACGCGTTCCCCGCCCAGGGTCGCACGTCTTACTCGGGGGCTGGGCAAAGGGGTTGCTTTCTTTTCCTCGATTTTTTCAATAAAATCTCGCCTCATCCCGATCTCCTCCCCGCGTTCGACCTTTTTCGCTCAAATTCTGTCCCCACTCGCGTGCGAGAACCTTTTTTCTGACATTTCGCAGGGACATCAGGCTCAACGCCACGCTTACCCTCAAGCGCAAGCAGGGCTCGGTCCGACCCCCGACACGGTTCACCTGACGCGTCCAGAGATCGGACGAACGCGTACGCACCGACACCAACGGGGACGGCCTCTGGGTCCAGGTAAGCTAAAGGGATAAGGGCTATAGACTCCCCAACGGACCACTACGGTCCAGGGATATGAAGGCCAACCCAGCGAGGGTTCGAAATGGCCGTCTCAGGATGACAGAGCGAGGGGCGAATAGGGAATGGACACGCTAGCGGTCATTAGCCTGGCAGTCAGATGCTAAGGTCATTCCCAGATTTCGTATTTGAGTCCGTCTTTACGGATGATTGGTTCATGGTATTCCTACCGAAGGAAGGCAGAAGGCCCCCGGGACCCATCGAACGGACCCGGCAACTATATGAAACCGATTTGGGGTGAGCCACGACATGGGCCACCAGCCGGGACCCCAGCGAACGGGAACCGAGCACCCCACTCAGATTTTCCCATTATTACCTCGACGAGCATCCATGGTTCGTCCGCCTCGAGGATAGCATGGTTCGGCTCATACTCCCCCTTCTCGTGGAGAGATGCGCGGGGAACGTACGAAAAGACGGCACAGACCCGAGACATTTTCTTTACGTCGAGTAGAGACTCGGGTACTGCCGCCGCACCCCTCCTACCGGTTCACGCAACTGGATAACGGAGAGGGAAAAAAGGCGCACCAAACCTCACGCATCAGAGGCCCACACAGGTAAAAACAACAAACGAGCATCACATTCTTATACGCTAATCCTTGCGAAGGTTACACACTTTTTAGGTACCACAGGGGCCGGACCAAATAAGTCATACACCTAATCGAACACGAGGTGGACTGAAGGGGGATCCGGGCCGAGGGCCAAAGGAAACGGGAACAGGGCAAGCTTAAGTGCCCTGCGCACACCGGTAACGTCGCTCCGAGGGCTGCCTATCAGGCAAGCGCCCAACGAGCCAACTGCCCCTGCTTCGTCTCCTTTGACGGGGCAGCCACTGCACCACCATCATCCAAGACCCGCGCGGTCGACTACGTCCCTAGAAAAAGGCATGACGTGTTGGTCAAGCATTTTTCTGGGTGACGCTTCGAATGCCAGGCCGCGGAATGCCCGTCGGTCTGGCGCCCACACCCCACCCTGCTCCGGGAGGGCGTTCACCAGCACCGAGGGACGTTCAGGGCCACACCCCCGAAGCCCAACTAGACATGCAACACCAGTGGTTATACATGTGCTACATGATCAAGGCAACCCCGTGCTTATGCGCGGACGGTCACCTGCTGATACCTAGGGCTTCGGGGTGCGGCACTGACACGTCCACACCCGGACGTGACCAGGCTCACCAGCCCGCAGGACCACCGTCTCCCAACGGTGGCGTATCCACCACTAGGCCCAAGGAACATCTGTCTTAGAAAGCTGAGCGGGCGGATCGCACAGTCTTTCCGCTAGACGCATCCTGCTATGGGAGACGACAAGGGAGCACGACCGTCCCGTGGGACGAGATGACAGGGAAGAACGACGCGTGCCGCAAAACTCCCCCCGACATCTCCCGTCCGATGACACGAGACGGTGGCGCTCCCACCGCAGAATTTCCTCTGAACCCGGTGTTGCTCTTAAAAAGCCACTCGCCAGGGTGGCTCAAGGGACTCTCCGACGAGGCCTCGGAGGAAGAATCTGGGGGAGGCCATACTGTGTGGATGTGAATCTCTCTGCAGGAGGCCACCACTATTTATAGCCCGATAGGGCATTCACGCAGCAACAGACCCGTGAGTCTACAACAACTCCTCCCAACCGTACCGCACTGTATCGGAGCACCCACTTCAAGAGGGTGCAGCAGGGCCATAAATGGCCAAACAGAGCGCGGACTCAGGGAGCGCTGTTCGAAATCTTGAACACAGAGAAAGCAATGCCCTGGTACAGCACCTCAAATGGAAAAGACACGGCACACCCACTTTCGGGCTACAGGGAGAGGGGGTGCAGTCAGACCCCGGAATCCGACAAACAAATCTTCGACCGGTCAATCGACCGTACAGGCAGAAAGGACAGCACGGCGTAGGGCCGACTCGTCGTCTCAAGATGCGCCAGCCCGAGGCCAACAGTGCAGCCCGCGTCCGATGTAGTCCTTCACTATATCGAAGGCTCGGGGGCTACTGTCGGATACCTAGAAATAGGGTACCCAATTTACCGGACTCCACAAAAACAAAATCACCATCAGGGGGCCTTCTGCCTCGCCCGAGCCAAGGTGGCGTCATTCGATACGTCATCAACCCTCGGGGGCTCCTCCGCCTCGCCTGAGCCGAGGTGGCGTCATCCGAGACGTCATCAACCCTCGGGGGCTCCTCCGCCTCGCCCGAGCCGAGGTGGCATCATCCGAGACGTCATAAACCCTTGGGGGCTCCTCCGCCTCGCCCGAGCCGAGGTGGCGTCATCCGAGACGTCATCAACCCTCGGGGGCTCCTCCGCCTCGCCCGAGCCAAGGTGGCGTCGTCCGTGATGTCATCGACCCTCGGGAGCTCTTCCGCCTCACTCGAGCCAAGGAGGCATCATCCGAGACGTCATCGACCCTCGGGGGCTCCTCCGCCTCGCCCGAGCCTAGGTGACGTCGCCCGTGACGTCATCTAGCCTTGGGGGCTCTTCCGCACCGTCCGAGCCCAGCAAACATCATTTGTGACATCCCTCGCCCTCGGAGATCTCATCACCATCCCCAGCCTAGGGTGCCCTTGCCCATATAGTCAAAAGGCCCACAGTCTCCTCCGTCCTCAGGCATGGGGTTCAAGGCATGAGGCGTCATGCCAACCTCTGTTCACCCTGCGGTACAAGGTCTTGTGCTGCCTAACCGACGACTTCTACGCGTTATATCCACGCCATGTCTCCGACGGACACTTCAACAGGGATTAGGGCGTCATCAGCCCTGTACGACGAAACGCGGGGGTGTCTGGTCCTGTGCGACAGCCTCCGCCCATACCCAAAAAAGGGGATAGCAGGGTTCCCGGTCACAAGGTGCATGACTACAGCACAACAAGGACGAACAAGACTCGGACATGTGCCTACTGGCGCAATCTTTCCCAGGAAGGAAGACAGGATGAAGACAAAGCCCTCCCTCGGCAGCAGCCCAAGTCGGGCCCACGATCACTCCTCCTCTCTCTACTGTACTCCTCCGTCTCTCCATACGTATAAAGGGAGGGAATGGACTCCCAATCTAGCTCTCTCTCGACTCTCGAACACTCATTCACACACACTCAAACTCGCACACACGCGAGCACCCACCAGAACCAAGAACCTCTTACGCACGAGACCTGGGAAGGCGCTTCCCTCTCTCACCAAAGCTTGTAGCTCACATCTACGAGCTCTCCACGCTCGGTAATACGACCCCGCAACACACTAGACGTAGGGCGTTCGTGCCCGAACCAGTATAAACCTCTGTGTTCTCCGAGCGTAACCATCCGAACTCCGACACGCTTAGAAATTTACTCGTTGGTCGTCTAGACCCCGCCATTTTAGACACCGACAAAGCTGTTTTATCAGCCATTAAAATATTATTTTTCTCTTTCAAAAACAGTCTCAGGCCTTGTTTAGATTCTGAAAAAGGTGAAAAGTTTTTGCAAAAATATTTTGCGCCCAAAATGCAAAATGCAAAACGCAAAAACTTTTTGCATACCTGTTTAGATACAGTGAAATATTTGTCAAAATGTGGGGGAAAGTGAGATCTGACACGCGCAACGATGCAAAATATTTTGGGGGCTACTTTTTGCAAAATTTAGTACCCCTATTTAGTTCTATTTTGTAAAAAAGTAGCCCAAAACGCAAAAAAGATTTTGTAAAATGGAGGAACTAAACAGAGTCTCAGTCATCTTAATTATCAGCCACCGAAACTATCCATCAAACAACTAGACGACGAGGACCACATGCCTGCTGGCGGTGCGCGGCTTCAGGGGGATCGACGTCGATCGCGTCCTTGTACGGGCAGCTGTGCCGCCATGTATGGTCGCCGGCCGCATAGTCCATGCCTGTTTCTCAGCTGTGCACGTACATTCGTTCGGTATCCAAGGAGCATAGATGGCCATCGGGCCGGTCCGACACGGCTCGGCACGGGCCCGTGAAAGCACGACACGGCTCAGGTCGGGCCGGCACGGCACGCCGTGCCTGCCGGGCCGTGCCGCCTTGGCCCACGTGCCTGCCCCTCGGCCCAGGCACGGCCCTATGGGCCGTTTTACGTGCCGGGCCGGCCCGAAAAGCACGACCTCGGTGGCAGGCCGGGCCAGCCCGAAGCCCAGAGAATGCACAGTGGTGGCGGTGAGGGGAGCTCCATGGGCAGGGCGTCGACGAAGAGGAAGAGAGAACGGGAAGAAGAGAAAGGCTTCCCGGCGGCGCACTCTTCACCCGACGATGGTGAGGAACGGTATCCTCGCAAGGCTTCGGTCTGCCGCTCCCTCGCCGGCGGAAGGAGGAAGGGGAAGGCGGGCTCCCTCGCCGGGGAGAAGGAAGGAAAGGCTCCCTCACCGTCCTTGTCGGGCTCCCGAGCCGACAGAGAGGAGGAAGGGGATGAGAAGGAGTGGCGACGGGAAGAGGAACGGGGCGTGTGCCCCTGCGACTTCCCGAGGCGGCGCGGTGGGGGGGGGGTGTGGGGAGTCGGAGCGGCGATTCGGAAGGGTCGGGAGGCCGAGCGGCGGTTGGGAACGAATAGGGGATAGGATTAGAGTTTGTTTTTTTTATATATATCGGACCGTTTAATGGGCCTTTGATAAATACCGGGCCGTGCCGTGCTGGCCCACGTGACTGGGGTACAGCCCAGGCACGGCCTGCTGTGCATGCCCGTGCCAGCCCGAGCCCGTCGGCACCGGGCCCGTGCCGTGCTTTAGCCGGCCAAATTCACGGGCTTCGTACCGGGCTGACGGCTCAGGCCATATGACTTTCTATACCAAGGAGGCATGTACGTCACGATACGAATCAATTTCAGAAAAAAAAACTTCTCCAGATTATTTTTTCACGTAACTGACCACGGACTCACTCTACGGACAAAGATGACAAAAACATGCAAGTTTTAAATGAAGAGACCTCTAGACAGGAAGTCAGAAACTGCATGTTTTTTATACCCCGGCCCATTACAATAACCACACCCTCCTTGTCCTATGCACCTACGGAAGATACAGCCCTTTGTATAGGCTCTTTCATCACAACAGACGTGTCCTGTCACAGTAGTTCACCACCACACATTCAAATCCCAATCTTATTTAATATTATGTCACAGTAGTTCACCACCACACCTTCAAATCCCAATCTTATCTAATATTATGTCACAGTAGTTCACCACCACACCTTCAAATCCCAATCTTATCTAATATTACAACTGCAAGATGGAAGCACCTCTAAACAAAGTGAAAAACACCTATGCCAACACGTTCAACCGCTCGTCTATCTCATTTCAGGTGATCTACAAAAAGATAAACACATTAAGGTTAGTTAGTCCCAAAATGCCTAATTAGAACAGGTGGTGATGTTATTGGATTGTATTGTATGGATCACGTCGGAATGTGCCTCTAATAGTCACTGCGAGCACCAAGATCACATGACATTTTCATCAAGGATGCGCAGAGGCATACTATAGAAAAATAGAATGGATGCGGGTTAAGGAGACCGTACAATTGAGGCTAGAGAAGGGAGAGGGCTTGCCGCCGTAGAGAGCGAGGGGGTGTGAGCACCGAGGCGAGGAGCTGCGCCAGCACCACATCTCGGGGTCGACACTTCCACCTCGCCCACCGCCACTGCGTTGTGTCCAACGCCATGGCCTTCATGGAACCAAGGATCGGTGCTCGCCAAGGATGACCACACGATGTAGTGCAATCTGCCACCTCCTCATGCATTTCCATGCTCATATGGAGAGAGAGAGAGAGAGAGAGAGAGTCTTCCACGTGTGATTACAATGGGCCCAGTCTGTGTATCGTTGAGTTTGGACTTAGCCATTATCCTAGTAGACTAGTAAACACCAAGAGCAGTGTCCTAGGACCAGCACTTCCACTTTCGGCACCGTAGTGTCGTGGCTTTTCATGAACAAATGTTCACTAGGAATTGCCTTGCACCATGATTTTTTGAGGGGGCAGCAGGGAAGTTACCCACCTATTTTTCCTTTTTGTACTAATATACACAAACAAATAGTATTTACAAAGAGGCCACATGCCCAAAAGCGGAGATACAAAGAGAAAGAGTAAATTAAGAGCAATTCTCTAGCAACAAATTGAGCGGATCCTTGATCTTCTGCTTGTATTTGATGGCCCAACAATCTGTTATGACCATTTCTCTAACTATCATGATCCCAAAAAGGTTTATTCCATCAAGGATCACGTCTAGCGGCTATAGAGTCATGTTCCAAATGATCAACACTAAGATCCAACATGGATAGATACAAGGGCACTAAAAATGGGGAGATGCATGAATGTCTCCTCCGAGCCACTATTACAAAACACACAACTATAATCATCAATATGTATATCTTCCTCCTTAAAAGGTTTATAGTGTTCAGTTTGTCTCTTATGAAGAGCTAAAAGAAGAACTTATGTTTGCCAAAATTGCTAGTTGACCACATCTTTTGAAGAGTGGAGAATTGAATCCCTAACAATTGAGTGTATGCTTTGCTTGGTCTAAAGGTGTTGGTTACCCAACTGTATTCCCACTTGTCATGAACCATGGAGTCCCAAGTTCTCTCGTGGATTAGGGAAAGGAGATCATTGAGTTTATATATCTATGACTAAAGATGGCAATGGGACTCGATCCTCGATTCTCCACGGGGAATTCTCCTATTAGGGGACGGGGATGCAAGTAAAATTGAGTAAAATTATCCCCACGAGGGGCTAAACGGGTGAAACCATTGCCCATTGGGTTTGACGAGGGCGGATCTGGTTGCTCATCCCCCATCCATGCTCCCCGCGTCCCCATTTCCTCATAGGCTCAACTCATTCCCTTGACCCATCAGCCCAACGAAGCCCACATTGCCTCCACGCGGCCGCACTCCTCGCAGTCTTGTCTGGTTTGAAGCGATATTGAATGGACACCAACAACCATGCAACTAAGGGGATACCTAGGGAAATGACTTGCCATGTAATCCACAAGGATTTATATGTAGTTTTGTACCCACCAAGGGGTGGAGAGAATTATTTCTCTCCCTTCACCTATATAAAGGAGCCAAGCAGACATTAGGGAATTAAGTTTCTCTACTACCTTACTTCTCATTCTTTGCTTCTTTCTTTCTCTTTATTAGAAAAATAATTTCTGACATCCTTCCTCATCATAATAGTTTAAACAGAAGCACATAATTGTCAAGTGCAATAAAATTATAATAACTATAAATAGAATCACAAGATCAAGATAATTATGGAATGTAATTTTGTAGATTCGTGAAACAATAATTTCTGACATCCGTCCTCATCATAATACTATAAACAGAAGCACATTACTGTTTTCATGTATATATGAATGCCTTTTTATAATATTTTCTCTCTATTATAGTTCTAGGAGTAGTTCATGTTTTTAATACCATTGCGGAGCTCTGCAATTCAATTACTGTGACGTGGGAGACAAGACAGACATTACTCAACAAAGAAAAATTGGTTATGCTGTTTAACCCTCATATCTTTAGGCTGGAAAGTCTGCTCGAGGACAATGCCATGCTCGGAAGTTGCTAGCAGAGTAGGAAGAAGCTCAAGAGCACGTCCTGAGAAGTGTAGGGGCAAATATCCCTTTGTTGCAAGGTCCGCCAAGACCTCCCGGTGTGCTTCCACAGCCACCAGCATGGGTGCCCCAACTGGACGAGAATGATGGTCCATGTCTGAGGTAGGCGGCACAGTCCATGGCCGTGGCGTTGGCGTGCTTCCGCTACCAGCCGGCCATGGAGGTGTCTATGGAGGAGGGCTGCCGATCCTCGTTAGCGGTGGCGGAGCATGAGGAGGAGGAGGCGGCGGCGGGAGAGGTGCGGGAGTGGTAGTGGCGCCGGCGCAGGGGCCATGGTGGATGAATCCGCCGCCGTAGCAGCTGTGGTGGATGGGTGCTCCGCCGCCGCAGCCGCCGTGGTGGATGGGTACTTAGCCGCCGCTGCCGGTGCCGCAGCCGAGGCCGCCAGCACTAGTCATTATCGATCTTGACCCGTAGTTAATGTTTTGGCTTCAAAAATTTTGGGTGGGACTTGCCCCGTTGACACATCTCTATCCACAGTGAGGCTGCATGACTTTCTATATTTGCTTAGTTGACAATTATAATTTTGCTACAATTTTTTATTTTATTCTAGGTTGTATTACTACAATTTATTTTATTTTATTTTAGGCTGCACGTAATTTGGTACTAAAGGCATGAAAGTTGTATCAGACCTAGAAGCTAGGAGAAGAAATTTGGGGATGTCATTAAAGAGAAATTGGAATCTGGTGGAGAAAGTGCTTAAAGTTTGGTCTGTTTGTTTACACTGTTGTGTTAAATATTAGGCATTTGTATCAATTTTCCCAGGCAATGAAGACTATGAAAGTGATGAAACCAAACAGGAATACACTATCCTCTGTAAATGGGCACACCAACAGTTATATATGTGGCAAGGTTGAGAAGGTTCAGACATCAAAGAGTTTTTGTTCTTCACCATGTGTTCTTGAATCTGCCAAGTATGGTTGGTCCACCAACATGAAAGCACTAACACAAAGTTCATGAGGGCAAGAAGGATCTTCAAAATTAACCCTGACCATCCTATTTTCAAGGAATTGAATGTAAGACCACCACTAATCGCTCACTAACCTTCAAGGATTATTGTACGGTATATATGCTTCTTACTATTAGCAACACTAATATGAATATAAACAATTATTGACATGTTGCTTCCAAATGTGAGTTTAATGGCATAAAAGCCAAGACAATGATTGAGTTTCTATATGAGACTGCTTTGATCTTCGGTGGACATTGTAAGTATACTAGCTAAAATGCACTCGTGTGTTTCAACAAAACATTAGAACAAGATCTTATCAGTTTGAATTTTGTTTACGGTGAAAATGCAGCCTGAGACTCCAGCACAATTATATGAGAATATCTACCTAACATTGGAGATTGTCCTTACCGACAAGTGGGGCTGATTTGACACAAAGGAGGGTGTTACAGTCGCCGATGGGTCCAAGTCATCTACTATAAGGCCATGGTGTTTGAGGTAACTGAACTTTTGTCAGAAGTAAAACATAATAGCAACTTGATGAAAGGATTCGTGAGCTCTCTCTTTGACATCCTCCGGTTGAAGCTTATTAGTTGTGATGGTTGCACTGCGGCAAAGTTATTAACATGTGTTGCTGCCACATGCATTTTGACTCTCTTACTTGACACGCGCAACTAAAGTTGTTGGTGCATGCCCGCCCACCTCGGTTCTTCTTCTTCCCCGGCTAGCCCCGCTATCGTCCACCTCACCAATGCACAAGCTGTCGGTGACCTCCTCGTCCGCTACCCACCCTGCCAGACGAACCCGCCCTTCCCTAATCCTATTCAAGGAGCTCTCTGGCGACTCCTAGCCTCCATCACTAGTACCTCCCATCTGGTTATCTTCCTCCGCCCGTTCGGCAGCTACACCATCGCCTCGCTCACCCGCCCCTCAACTTGCCACTGTTGGAATTAGATCTCCTCCCGTTAGGCCCAACGGACTAACGGGCCCTAGGTTTGCGCCCTGATCGGGGGCGCCCAACCATGTGGTTGGTGGGCCCCCGTCGCACAGTGCTATAAAGACTAGGTGGGGGCCGGGGCGCCAGGCACGCGAAACGAGGTTCACCTGGCCGCCGCCAACTCCCCACCAACATCTAAACCCTAGACCGATCTAGAGGGAGCGCTGCCAGCGGCGGGAAGCTTCACCGACGCCGGCGAGCACCCGGATGACCACTGACACGACCACAGAGGCGACACCGACGGTCATGGCGAGTGGCGACTCCAACTCCAACACCACCGCCGCCACTGCATCTACCGTGGACCCCTCTGGTCTGTCACCTATCTCTCTCTCTCTCTCTATGCATGGCATATGAACTGCATCTTCTATCTATCTACCCGAACTACTACTTGTCTTCACTGGATCCGCTCCTAGACGATCCTAGAATCTATCAATGGTATCGGAGCGCCTCCTATGGAGGGTATCCATTCGGATCTAAGCCGAATCGGCTCCAACGAATCGAAACCCTAACCCTAAATCATGAATTCAGAGGGCTAGGGAGAACTTGAATGCGTGAAAGCATAGATCGGGATGAAAGAAAACACACGAATCGAAAACTCAGATCCCGACCCAAAGAAACCGCATGAATATGAAACCGAAAATGAACCCTAACCCTAACTGACAGGGGCGACCAAGAAGTGGAGCTCTTACCTGGGGCTCGGTCGTCCTTGCCGGCGCGCGGGAAGAACGCGACCTCCGGTGAGGTCATGCCACCGTGCGGTCTCTGTCTCGTGCGCGACGTCAAGGTCACCGCGGCTAGCCTGCTCGACGGCGGCGTGTCCACCCCTCGGTGGGCACGCGCATCGGCGAGGAGGCCGGCGGTGGCGGTGTTGTCCTCTCCCTCTCCGGCCGGTCGCCGAGGGCCGCCGCCGCTCTCTTGCTCTCGGCCGCCGCCGCTGCGCAGAGGAGAAAGGGGGAGGGAGAATGAGAAATGAATTAGGGTTCGGGGGCCGGCCGTCGGATGTCCGGTTTTGATCTCCCGAGAACGACGCGCCGCTTGCCCCTGTAACCTTCTTCCCCAGTTCCGGCGACGTGTGCGGCCGGAGCTTCAGTTAGTAGGGCACGCACGTCCGATAAGATTTTGGTGTGCATTAGGCGGCCAAAACTTCATAACTTGCACTATTAAGTAAACAACATAGAAACACTATTTTTTTATAAATAATATTTATATTTTTAAGAAAACAATCGACCTTTCATATTGCTGCTGGTGATGCTCTCTTTGCATAGATACATCATAGATCATACATCTATATATTGTCTCGAGTGAACTAATCATGCCGATATTATTGGTTGATTATATGACAAAGCATCAATACAGAAGAGCACAAGATAGGTTTATCATACTCCACTCCACGCAGTTAGGAAGCCTGTGGCCTGTTGTAAGCACTCAACGGATCGTGGGTCTTGACATAGGCGAACACCCCTTGGATGGAGCCGCCATTGATGCCGGACAGCAGCACCTGCCCGGCTGCCCCTCCTTGCTGATACGCACGGACTGCACCTCGACGCACTGCAACGCCCGGTGAGTGAGTCCATGGTCAGGGCATGGACGCCGTGCGCGAAGTGCGGCCACGCGAGCCGCTGCTGCACCCCGACGATCTGCACATTGTACCGGCCGCAGGTCCCTGCTTCCACTCCCGGCCCCGAGAACCAAGACCACGACCTTCTCCGGCATCCACCAACCTTCGACGGCGCCGGGGGAGACGACGCCCAGCTTCCCGTGCACCTCCGCGAGGCGGCATCGTCTGTGGCCGCCGCGCACCGGCGGGAGCGCCGTGGTGAACGCGACGCGCTCTTCCTCGAGGTCGAACTTCACGACGCGCTCCGTGTCCCTGGTGGCGCTCCGTGTCGGTGTCACGATGCTGACGAGCCCGGCGTCGACGCGGCAGCTCCCGCCGGGGACCGGGACATCGCGCCACCCCGCCCCGCCATGTCCCCAGCGTGAACACCTGCAGCACGACCCTGTACCGCTCCGTCGCCGGATTGTACGCGACCCTGTACGCCTCGTGCCAGCCGCAGATCTCCGTGAGCACCCACTGCGCGGAGCCCGGCAGCAGCGGCGGGATGGCCACCGTCTCGTGGCTCACCAGGGAGATGCCGTCGTCGCAGGTCGCACAGGCACAGGATCGATCCCGTTGCAGGTGCCGACCATCGCTGGGCGGGCGCCTTCGACGTACTCGCTATGGCATGTATATCATTAAGAAGAAGAGGAGTTGTTACAAGGATTGGCACTAGAAGGCTAAGCCTGCGAGAATCACACTAGAGCCTAATAGGTGGCATCCCGCAACTAAGACAGCAGCAACAAAAGCACCACAAGGATCGGATCGGATATTACATAAGTGATAATGTGCGACTAAGTAAGCGATCAGGGGCAGCTGCTAGGACAGCTCGCCCACAAGGCCGTGAGGTGGCCGTAACCCGAATGCGCCCAACGATCGGCCTCCTCTCGGATGGTTCCAGCAACCTCCATGGCCGTCCGGCCGGTCCTTGTTCTCCCTCGTTGATACGTATGCACGGAACAGGTCTTTTCTTCTTCTGGTATATATACACGGACACAGTAGACGAACGAAGGCTCTGCACGACCCAGATATATAGAAAAATGAAAATGCCGGGGCCTTACGCAACAAAACTTGAGAGCCACCAAGCCAAGAGGCACGTAACGATAAGAATCAATCAAATCCAAAAAAAAAACAATTTCCTCGCTCTCAGGAAAAAGGTTCTCCAGATCATAGAGCAGCTCCAGTGCATCGTACTGACATGGTTCGATTGGGTAGAGTCCGATTCGGAAGAGCTCCAGTGTCACGTCGGCAATTGCTCCAACGTCGGAAGTGAAATAGCCACAACACGGTTCGACTCGAGCAGCCGAACCGGTGCAGTGTTCTCGGTTCGATTTGCTTCTCCCTTGGTTCGATTTTACAGTACACCGAAGGTGCTCAGAAACTGCATGTTTTTTCTCTCCATCCTCCGTTCCTCTAAAGGATCCTCCTATGAATGAGATTTCGAAACAAAAAAAAAACCTATAACAAGAGTGCAAGCCACCTTTCGACCAAATAAAAACATCCTAGTGACTTAACTACATTGCCAAATTTTGGTACTTTTTTATTTTTCTTTGTAAAAAATGTCAAACTAAATCAAACGTTCATATGAATCCTCTCCAAAACTTGGGCGGAAAAAATGAGGTCTTATGTGAAAATCGGCTGAAAATCACTTGGCAAAAAATTAGAGGTTCATCAAAACCAAGAAATTTTTCACCAATTTCTTAACCAATTTAGATTCAAACTTAAGCATTCAAATAGTCACTAGCTATGAAAATCAATAACGAGCATAATTACACACCTAGCCTTGCTCCAAGTGTGAGCTTGCTCTAATTGCATTGATCACCCTTCATCCATATTCTAGCCTTGCTCACGATCTTGGTGTGGACTTCATCTAGCTTTAAACAAAAAATAGCAAAAGGTTAGTCCACTAGTTATCTTAGCTACCAAAACCAAACATAGTGTTTTCAGTCCTGTCCCAATTGAGTGTCATACCCCATTGCAATAACCATACCCTCCTTGTCCTATGCACCTACGGAAGATGCAACTCTCTGTATAGGCTCTTTCACCACACTAGACATGCAGTGTCACAGTAGTTCACCACCACACCTTCAAATCCCAATCTTATTAATATTACAACTGCAAGATGGAAGCACCTCTAAACAAAGTGAAAAACACCTATGCCAACAGGTTCAACCGCTCGCCCATCTCATTTCGGGTGATCTACGAAAAGATAAACACATTAAGGTTAGTTAGTCCCAAAATGCCTAATTAGAATAGGTGGTGATGTTATTGGATTGTATGGATCACATCGGAATGCGCCTCTAATAGTCACTGTGAGCACCAAGATCACAGGACATTTTCATCAAGGATGCGCAGAGGCACACTATGGAAAAATAGAATGGACGAAGGCGGGTTAAGGAGACCGTACAATTGAGGCTAGAGAAGGGAGAGAGCTTGCTGCTGTAGAGAGCGAGGGGTGTGAGCACCGAGGCGAGGAGCTGCTCCAGCACCACATCTTGGGGTCGACACTTCCACCTCGCCCACCGCCACTGCATTGTGTCCAACGCCATTAAGGATGGCAACATGCCGGTTTTGGATAGGGTGGAGGTTTCGTGGACCCGAACCCGAAACCCAAACTCAAACCCCGTAACCGCACCGAAAACCAGTTCGGGTGATAATCCAAACCCGAAACCAACCCCGACGGATACCCGAAACCCGAATGGTTAACCGAAACCCGAAACTCACCTCTATATAGCAATAAGAAAAAAAATTAGCAACATATGTATGATATATATTAAATATTCAAATGTATAAACAAGAGACAATAAGTAACACACAATTTCATGACTCAACTTAGAACAAATTTAATAGCTTACATAAAGAATTTATTAATAAAAAATACACAAGTTTTTATTCAAAATGTTATATTTCGGATATCCATTGGGTAACCGCAGGTGAAAACCGAAAACCAAAACCGAACCCGATAAGTTTCGGGTATCTGAACCCGAAAACTGTGGCTGAAAAACCGGACCCAAACCCGAACCCGCTAGTCCTGAAACCTGTGGATATCCACCCCGAACCCGATCCGCTACCATCCTTAACACCATTGCCTTCATGGCACCATAGACCGGTGCTTGCCAGGGATGACCCATACGATGTGGTCCAATCTGCCACCTCCTCATGCCTTTCCATGCTCATATGGAGAGAGAGAGAGAGAGAGTCTTCCATGTGTGATTACAATGGGCCCAGTGTGTGTATCATTGAGTTTGGACTTAGCCGTTATCCTGGTAGAACAATAAACACCAAGAGCAGTTACCTAGGACCAGCACTTCCACTTTTGGCACCATAGTGTCATGGCTTTTCATGAACAAATGCTCACTAGGAATTGCCTTGCACCATGATTTTTTGAGGGGGCAGCAGGGAAGATCCCTACCTATCTTTCATTCTTGTACTAATATACGCAAACAAAGAGTATTTACAAAGACTCCACAGGCCCAAAAGTAGAGATACAATGAGAAAGAGTACATTAAGAGTAATGCTCTAGCAACAAATTTAGCGAATCCTTGATCTTCTGCTTGTATTTGATGGCCCAATAGTGTGTTATGACCACTTCTCTAACTATCATGCTCCCAGAAAGGTTAATTCCATCAAGGATCACGTCTAGCGGCTATAGAGTCATGTTCCAAATGATCAACACTAAGATCCAGCATGGCTAGATACAAGGGCACTAAAAATGGGTAGATGCATGACTGTCTCCTCCGAGCCACTGTTACAAAACACACAACTATAATCATCAAGATGTCTATTTTTCCTCCTTAAAAGGTTTATATTGTTCAGTTTGTCTCTTAGGAATAGCTAAAAGAAGAACTTATGTTTGCCTAAATTGCTAGCTGACCACATCTTTTGAAGAGTGGAGAATTGAATCCCTAACAATTGAGTGTATGCTTTGCTTGGTCCAAAGGTGTTGGTTACGCAAATGTATTCCCACTTATCATGAACCATGGAGTCCCAAGTTCTCTCATGGATTAGGGAAAGGAGATCATTGAGTTTATATATCTACTAAAGATGGAAACGGGACCCAATCCTCGATTCTCTACGGGAAATTCTCCTATTATGAGATGGGGATGCAAGTAAAATTGAGTAAAATTGTCCCCACAAGGGGCTAAACGGGGAAAACCATTGCCCATCGGGTTTGACGGGGGCAAGTCTGGTTGCTCGTCCCCCGTCCATGTTCCCTGGATTCCTGTTTCCTCACAGGCTCAACTCATTCCCTTGGCCCATCAGCCCAATAAAGCCCACATAAGAATATATATCTGCCTCCCCGCCACCACACTCCTCGCAGTCTCGTCTGGTTTGAAGCGATATTGAATGGCCACCAACAACCATGCAACTAAGGGATACCTAGGGGAAATGACTTTCCATGTAATCCACAAGGATTTATATGTAGATTTTGTACCCACAAGGGTTGGAGAGAATTATTTCTCTCCCTTCACCTATATAAAGTAGCCAAGTGGACATTAGACAATTAAGTTTCCCTACTACCTTACTTTTCTTTCTTTGCTTCTTTCTCTCGCTTCTTTAGGAAAATAATTTCTTACATCCTTTCTCATCATAATACTATAGACAGAACTACGAAATTATCAAGTACAATAAAATCATAATACATATAAATAGAATCACAAGATTAAGATAATCATGGGTTGTAATTTTGCAATTTTTTTCTCTATATGTAGTTTCTTTGAGTTCATCTAATAACATTGAGGAGCTTCGCAACTCAGTCACTATGCCATGGTAAACCAGACAAACATTACTCAATGAAGAGAAGATATGAATGTTGTTTAATTCACATATTTTTAGGTTGTAAGGGTTACTTGAGGATAATTCCATGCGGTGACATGGATATTTTTTGTAACTACTGAAAGAAAACATGTCACGATCAAAATCCATGCAGGTGCATATCATATCAATACGTGTCTGTTGAGTGTTGACATGAACCACTCGTATGTCCACATCTGGTGTAGGTAGATGTCCCCCAGTTGTTGTATGTGATCAACCATGTGCATAATCAGGTGTGGCATACTATCAAAGTAAGATGGTGGGAAGCACATCTTGAGTTGGCATATCTATTTTTATATGAAAATTTTAGCTTTTTTTGTTTGTCCCTCTCGTCCTACATCCGTATTGATTTAGAGGACCAAACAAAAGAAGGTACATATGTATGGACACATGTATGGACACGGCACGCAAGGGGAAAAAACTGAACTGGACTCTTTTTATTACCATAATAAAGGGAAAAAACTGAACGAGACTCCCTTACCGTAATAAAGGTAAAACAAACCGAAGCCCCTATTAGCTGAGGTCGGTGGACTCGATCTCAAATCTTATTCCGAAGACAGTAACAGTAGGACACTGTTGTCATGGATATAAGTATTTGCGATTTACTTATGTTTATAAGTAAATACGTTTGTGTTTAACAATATGACGAAAAAAACTATCATGACCTTATTTTAATTTCATATAATCACAATTATATATTGTCATATTATTACCAACATTTGCTTATATTTTGGATGCCGCCACGAAATGATTGGTAATAATATATCATTTGCTCATATTATTACCAGCAAATGTTGGTAATAATATGACAATATATAATTCTGATTATATGAAATTAAAATAAGGTCATGATAGTTTTTTTCGTCATATTGTTAAGCACAACGTTGGTGTTGTACCCTGCATGTTATGGTGCGCAGCGGAATTCGGCCCGGCTCACTATACCCATGAGTCGGCGCCCCTCGGGCCCAGGTCCACTAGAGCTCACAACATATCCAGGCCTCAGGCCTAACTCAATCCAAAAGACTAGCCTGATAGGTGAGGGTTGCCCCCGCCTTATATGTTGTGCTCCTCCACCATCAATTACCGATGTGGGACTAAACCCAACAATCTCCCCCATCACACATCGGACCCAACTCTTCCATCACACTACCTGTGATCTCCGAAGATGTTTTTCAGGCCCCGAGTCCAACGCTCATCACACAACCCGTGTGACCTCCAAGCATTAACGGGCTCCCCCGTCACATGTGACCCCTGAGATTTTCTAGGCTTTCCGACCATCGGCTCCGATACCACTTGTTAGGGTGCACAGCGGAAGTCGGCCCGGCTCGCTATACCCACGAGCCGGCGCCCCTCGGGCCCAGGTCCACCGGAGCCCACATCATATTAGGCCTCAGGCCTAACTCAACCCAAAAGACTAGCCTGATAGGTGAGGGTTGCCCCCGCCTTATATGTCGTGCTCCTCCACCATCAATTACTGATGTGGGACTAAACCCAACACTGCACACGGGAGATCAACTTTCCCATTCTGCGTGGATGGTTTAGGATGAAGGTCATCCCTAATACCTAGGTTGACAAGATCTGTCTGTGACCTTAGACCATCCTTCATCTTTTTCTTGATGTCTAGTAGGACGCTGATCGTGCTACCGAAAACATTCTTCTCCAAATGCATGCAATCGATGACATGAAGTGTATTAAGTGTTTTCCAATATGACAGATACTTGAAGAAAATCGACTTCTTTTTAAAAGGAATGGTGGTAGATGGTTCTTCCTTCTCATCACCCTGCTTTCTCTTCCTTGTTTTTGTCTCTGTTGTATCCATATTCTTTTTTCCAAACTTGACCTGATCCATATCCTTGACTATGCCAAACACCTTTTCCCCGTAACTCGTTCATTTCAGTTCGTCAAGTTGCGGCTCCAGCTGGTTGTCAAAGTATTTAATCATCGTATCCTTTCGATACCTATGCTTCTTGAGAAGGAATTGCCTATGCCTCATGTACACCATCTTGGTAGATCCTTTAATGTAAGTGTAACAAGTATCGTCGATGCAAACTACGCATCCAGTCTTCGCTTTCATCTGCCCCGACAACAAAAAGAGACTAGTGTAATCAGTGATGGTCACAAATATTATGGCTTTTAGAGTGAACTTCTTCTTTAGGGACGCATTGATCATCTCGACACCTTGTTCCCATAGTTTCTTCATGTCTTCCATGAGCGACTCTAGGAACACATCTATGTCATTGTCGGACTATTTTTGTCTAGAAATAAGCATAGTCAGCAAAAGGTACCTACATTTCTGACATATCGAAGGAGGTAGGTTGTAGATGGTCAGGATGGCTAGCCAAGTGTTGTGCAAGCTGCTAAGGTCATCGAACGGGTTCATTCCGTTAGTACTCAGCATGAACCTAACGTTCCGTGTCTGCCAAACTCTGGGAACATAGCGTCGAAATCCTTCCACTGCTTACTATCGGAAGGGTGATGCAGCTTGCCATCATCTCTCGTGCGATCGTCAGATGCATGCCGGGACATCAGCTTAGCATCCTCAGGGTTCCCAAATATAGCTCATAGATGATCAATGACAGGCAGGTACCACATCGATGGTGCAGGACTTTTTCTCTGCATGTAACCCAATTCTTCCTCGTCTAGTTGAGCTGAGAACTGCTTGTTCTTCGCCACCTTCTTCTTTGAACCACCCATAGATCCTTCGTCGTTTACATCCACGCGACAACCGATATTCCTCTTATATCGACTCGCACCACAGTGCGGACAACTTTCCAACTTCTCACACTGCTCTCCGCGATAAAGGATGCAGTGATTAGGGCAAGCATCAAATTTTCTAAGCTTCATCGCCACTGGTCGGATCAGCTTCTTCGCTCGATATGTATTTGCAGACACCTTGTTTTCATGTGGGTATGTGTTAGCAAGGACAGTCATGAGGTCATTGAAGCTAGTGTCTGACCAGCCATGTCTAGCCTTTAACATCAGCATCGTGAGGTCTCGTCCAATTCTTTGGACAACCCTTATAAAGAGGGTTCAATGCAACCTACTTATCTCCCTGAAATTGTCAAGTCATCGAGGGTTGCTAAACATAATGTCATATTCGTCGAGACGATTATCTATTTTCTCACAAGCTCTGCACCCTCCACGTCCCTCACAACAGCGTCTTCATCACCTCCATTGTTGTCAGCACCACCCATGTCTTCGAATAGGTCATCCATCGTGATGTAATCACGAGCATTATTGTCGCTTACTGTCGGCACTAATGAGGCGGCATGTTCTCGTCCTACAAACTTTAGCATTGACCGTCATCGATGACATCAAGTTTCCTCCATATGCATCACACACAGTTGCATTTACTACCTTTTTGCCATGAAAAGTCCAAACCGTGTAATCCTTAACAAAATCATTTCTGATCAAATGAGATTGCACCTCGCTATCTTGATGGGCTTTTATGTTCTTACAGTGAGAATACAGACATATTGTTGTCGTTCGATCCAGACGCTCACAGTGAGCTTTCGTAGCTACAACAAACTTCCGCACATGAACCAGATACTGCGATTCCATTCTCTTCATCTGGTACATCCATTCAGACCTGTCCATATTGGCCACCTACAAATCATGTTGACCGACAAACAACAAAGGATTATAAAGAAGATATTAGATCTAGAGCTAAAGAAAATAGTAGTTTTCTCTCTCCTCCATGAATGGAGATCGAGATCTATATCTCAAAGAGCCCAATATAGAAGGGGAAATGACATTTGGAGAGCGTGTTTTTACCTTTTGTGGTGTCATCCTTCAACAAATCAAGAGAAAATCTTCTCCCCTAAATTTTCATTAATTTTTAGGATTTTAAATCTTACAACCCTAAAAAATGGAAGAGAATTCGCGAGATGAAGAAGGGGCGGCGTTGTAGCATTTATATAGGTGGATGGACAATGGAAGCGGACAATATATAACAAGAACCTCCTCCATTAATAAAGATTAATTGAGACAGTCATTTAAGGTCGTCTGTCTCCATTAATATGATGACCGTCTCTCTGTTAATATGTATTAACGGAGGCGATCATCACTATATTGCCTACCCCCGTTAAGGATTAACGGAGGCGGGCGCCTTCTATGTCGGGTGAAGGCGCGGTGGCATAGCTTAATGGAGGCGGGCGGGAGATGTGCCCGCCTCCAATCAAAAAAAAATTCACCATCACCTAAAATAAATCCTTTACTAGTGAAAGTCAATGTCGTTCCTTCCACACCAGCCATAGCCGGCCATTGTGATGTTGGTGTGTGTTAGCAGTGGCGACGATCCGCATCGGGTTTGAGCAAATTATGCTTATCAGTGGTGACGATCCGCATCAGTTTTGACCGAATTATGCTTAGTAGTGAGGAGTGACGATGATCCGCATCAGTTTTGACCAAATTATGCTTAGCAGTGGGGACGATCTGCATCAGTTTTGAGCAAATTATGCTTAAAAAGATACGGCTGAACAGTTACCGGAAACTGAATATATATATTATTTGGCATACATTTGCATCCGTCCACCACGTACACATGAATGAAGGCTGAAGCCTGAAGCTTTATATATATAGTCTATACACATATATAGCCAAGTAAAGTAGCGAGGTTTCAGTTGTTGATCATTGAACCGGCCTGCTGCATAAACTTTGAAGAAGCACATACAAACAAGAAACAAACTTCCGGAACAGAACAAACAGTTAGTTTCACTGAACTGGATATATGGTTAGTGCCAGCCTGCCAGCCCATGCCTAGTTCAACAAGTCAAGTAGTACATCTCACTAAATCAGGGTACGCTATAACACATTTTTATTTATTTCGTTCCCTGGATATTAATGGGATCTAGAAGTCTTTGAAGAACTAATTTCAGCATTACTTCATCAGTACTTTTTAGCGAAAGAACATTATTTTTCTATCACAATAAATTAGTAAAGTATATGCATTCAATATAAGTTAAATTCCTGTGAAACGAATAACATCATTGACAAATATAGTGTGCTTAAAAAAAGAAAAAAACTAATGACAGATGTAGTGTGATTCAGGAAAAAAAAACTAATGACAGGTTGTCATCGTCACACACATGATAAAAAGTGTGACAAAAAGTTTGATAAAAAGTGAAGCATATATTGGAATATTCTTTAACTAATTCATCCAAGTTTCTTCATCTATAACTTGTCATCACACACACCCAACAACATGCATGCTCAAAGTCTTTTTCCATCCCTAGCTGTGATATAATCCGCCGGACTAGCTCTAAGCTAAATTAAAGCTGACGATATATAGTTTTTGAAGACTAACAATAAGCATAACACTTGCGTCCAGTATTAGCTAGAGACCAGGCCGATGCTAACCCTAGTTGCAAACTAAACAGAGATTTGAAATTGGAATTTTGGATAAACTACGACGAGAGATGAGACGAGACGAGACGCGTCTCCATCAAATCCAACTCGTCTTTCCTAGTACTACCGAATGAATCGAAGAAGATAATCCTTTTGCCAGCGTGCACCGCTGCTGACGTGGCGGACCTCTGAGCGGCCGCCAGGTGGGACCTTGGGGCACCTGGCAGCCGGCCGAGTCGATCGGCACGTTGGCAGGCAGGCGTGCGTCGTCACGCGCCGGGCTTGGGCCCCGACTCCAGCACCGACCGCCAGAGCGGGTCCACCTCGCCGTCGCCGGCCGTGGCCAGCCACGCGTCCACGTCGTCGAACAGGGTGCGCTTGCTGGGCGGCGCGGAGAGGCGGTCGCCGGGCACCCCGATCGCCGCGGCGTGCCCATCCACGAGCGAGCGGAAGAACACGTCCCGGAGCTCCCACCCGCACCCGCCGTTCGCCAAGCCCAGCCCGCCGCGGCACTTCTGCCACGGGAAATCGAACACCCCCTCGGGCGGCCCCTGCCACGCCGCGCCGGTGCCGGCCTCGCCACCGCCACCGGCTGCCGGCGCCATCTCCTCCAAGGCCACCTCCGCCCGCTGCTGCTGCTGCTTCCGCCGGCTCCCCGCCGCCGCCGCCGCGGACTCCTCCCCCTCCCGCGCGCGCTTCTTGCTGTCGACCTCCTGCTGCAGATCCATGCGCGGCGCTAATAACACCACCATGGCCATGCAATGCAAACAACATTTCATCAGCTCCAAAACCAAAAGACAAGAATCGCCCCCAGGAGGCCAGGCCATGCATGCAAGAACGACGACGACACGAACGGATGACAACACAAGGAGCGAGAGAGTACGAGAGCACGCACGCAGCTAGCGCATGCATTCCATTACGACGACGCACCTGCTGATGTGATCGACGATCCGAGCAAGGATGATGGTGGCGGACGACGACGTCGTCGTTGGCGTCACCTCGGCGAGCGGTGGTGGTGGTTGGTGTATGTATGAGCTGTGTGTCCAAGGGTGGTGTGGATGGATGTCTATATATACACATGTCATGGAGTACTGCCCGTTGGGGCTGCGGGTAGGATCACGAGAGGCAGCAGAGGCTGATGGGCGACCGTCTAGCACGGCCGGCCTGCGCCCTAAGCACACTGGATCAGAACAAACTAGCATACCATATTTGTGCTCGATTTTTTTTGTAATTAATAATCACGAATTTACAATCCTTCCTACATATCATAATGTACTCTATAGTCTATAGTGTGATGTGTGTGGTATTGGAAGAAGATTTTGTGGTTTCGATTGAATGGTTGCCAACTTTGCGAAAGATTTGGGGCGCATATGGTGTGTGAGAGGCATGATTTGATTTATTTTAGAGGAATGTAGCTAGTGCAATCAATATTTTTTTTCTTTATTCTATGGTACCTGTGGATAGTCGCAATTTGGCATTGCCAAAAAAACGCTATACAACGGCTATTTTTTTTTCTTATTAATCACAAAAAGATCCGCAAGTATCCGTTGGCTGCTGGCGAAGGAAAACATTGTTTACCGTATCTTTCCATGAGATCTGCTCTGTGTTGGTCAGCGCATCATAGCATATGCCATTCTCGACTCCAAGATCCCTTATGGCTACTGGCGTAATGGCACTAGAAAAGATGACAAAGAGAATGTCACACTAAGGTAAGGAGGAGATACAAGCCATAAGAGTAGAATGGTAGTGTGCTTTGATGATCGTCGTATAGGCGCGCCAGCAAATACCTGCTGGAGACGTCGGTTACCGTATCTTTCCATGAGATCTGCACTGAGATTTGTTTTAGTCAACGCATCATAGCATGCAGAGGCTCTACTCCAGGATCTCAATGGCCACTGGCGTAACAATGCTAGCGGAGATGACAAAGAGAATATCACATTCAAACTAAGATAAGGAGGAGATATAAGCCATAAGAGTAGAATGTTGGTGTGCTTTGATGACTGCAGATGAATACAGGTACCTGCTGGAGATGTCGGTTGTCGTAGCTTGCCATGAGATCTGCAACGAGATCTTGTAGTGTTGGTCCATGCCATCGTAGCATTCACCAAACTCGACTCCAAGATCCCCATGGCCACTATGACAACAGCGCTAGTGCAGATGACAAAGATAAGATCACACCAAGGTAAGGGAGAGACACATGCCATCAGAGTAGAATGGTGGTGTTGCTTTGATGACCGTGTGCACCTGCAATTATCTGTTGGCGAAAGAAAACATCGGTTGCCACACATCTTGCCATGAGATCTACACTGAGATATATGTTTCTTTTCAACTCCATCGCTAGCAGAGATGACAAAGAGAACATCACACCAAGGTAATAGGAAGACACAAGCCATAAGAGGAGAAGGGGAGGTGTTGCTTTGATGATCGTAGGCGCCCATGCATGGAGGTGGAGGGGACCGAAGAGAAGCACTCCCCATTACAATTGCGGCATGGGTAGCAAGATCAATCGAAGATGGGCCTACTAAAATTGTTGTGGTGAGGCTACAATAGGTGAATTGAAGCGAACTCAGAAGGAAGGTCAATACTTACAAATCGATTGTACGATTTATAGCACCGATACCAATATTGGTCGATACGATGAGGCAACTAAAATGTTGTGATATGGCTATGGGAGGTGGTGGTTGAGGTACGAGGTCGAGACCGGACTAGTGGTGTCGAGAGGTTGAAGGAGGGATATGCCAGCTAGCTACAATAAATATTGCGGCCACCGAGTACTGAGTAAGATGTGAGAGAAGAAAATATGCGAGTAGGAAAGTGATTAAAAATTAGAATAGCAAGCCAAAGTAACAGTGGGATGATCGTCATCACGGTTAGTTCTAGAAACCTTTGTTGTTCATCTATGCATCACAGTTGTGATCATGGTTAATTCTAGATATCTTTTTAACTCTATTTTTATATTTTACATTTCTCATGCAAGGGACACTCTTCTGATCTAATTATAGAGTATTATAACTAGCTAATTGGATTACTTTTATAAGGGAAAAATAATAAAGGGCAACTTAGGTACTGAAAGACAAGTGTCTTCACGGTGTGTCATACTACATCTTGCTCTATCTATATCTTTGGGCTCCCAGACATCTGAGCACGCATTGCGTTAGGCGTCAGAAATCCGGAGCTACTAGCAAATTTGGCTTGTACCTACGCAAGGATAGCCAACGTGACACCATCCTGGTCTCCGTGACATCCTCATCCTTGCCACCCACCGGTGCATGCATGGGCTGTGGCGTGTCTCGGTCACGTACGCCAAAAAACGGCCACACAAACAGCCAGTAAAAAAGATGACAAAACTTCAGGTGGTACGTTGTAGTTGTTTCTGCGATCACAGCAGGCGTGCTGCAGCTGTTCTGTGGGTTGTCAGTTTTGTCACTCACCCCTCTCACAGTTCAGTGACATATTTCCCGCAAACCAGGAGTCGTTCCTCGGAACTTTTCTTTGCAATTGTAGCGATATAAAGTGGTTTGTGGATGAACACGTAAACAGAGAGTTTGTTTGGATTACACGACTCGATTATTATAATTTAAATTATTATAATCAGAATTAAACATACACTTAATCATGTTTTGAACTTTTGATCGATGATAAAATGAATTGACTGTTAATTGATTCTAGAATCTGGGATAAAAAAAATAGTGCTCGCCCTCATACAATGGGAGGTTATTGGCCGCTGAGAGAGAGATTGCTGGCACAAAGAGATTATTGTCGCTTTGAGTACATACTCCCTCCGTCCCAGAATACTTCGGACGTAACTACCAAGGGGGCTGGTAAAAGACCTGCATATCCCTACTCTGTGCTCTGGAGCTATAGATGGCCATCGGGTCGTGTCGTGCCTCCTCGGGCCGTCGTGCCTGCCGTGTCGTGCCTAGTCGTGCTTCGTGCCTAGCTGCCGGTCCACGGCACGGCCCACAGGTCGTTTTGCCGTGCCGTGCCGCCTGTCGTGCCGTGCCAGCCATGGCCCGTGAGACGAGAAACACTAAATTTTTTCACAAGTGTTCATCATTTTCAGATTTTCACAAGCATTCATCATTTTTAACATGTCACAACTCAATTATTAGTTATCATAAATCATTTTAACAGCTCATTTTAACTAAATAAGCCGTTGGAATCATAATTATCGGACAGCTCCCGTGTCGCCTCTTAGATCGGGCGTTGTGCCCGTGCCGTGCCACGTGCCTAGGTGGTGGCCCAGGCACGACTCGTCCACCGTGCCATGTCGTGCTCGGGCCGGGGCAAAACGCCGTGCCATGGGCCGTGCCGTCGGGCCTCGTGCCTCATGGACAAGTATATCTGGAGCATGCTGATGGGTGGATGGTTGTGCTACTTCCGTCCGTGACCCTGCCAGAGGATAAGCTTCCACCATCGTCTTTTTTTATTTTTTTATTCGTGCAGTGCTAAAACGACATGTATTTTGAAACTTTTTTTGAACTCTAGGACGTCAAGTATTGCGGGACGAAGGAAGTACTTGGGTAGCTACGTAGGTGTGCCCATAGGATCACTTTAACTTTGGTCCAAGAAAGTTAATGACCTAAACATTCAACAATTATATATGTATCCCTGAAAAAAAAATCAACTACATCACAATTCATACCATGCATATTGTATCTAATAAAGGACACCATTTTCACATTCACAAAGCTCAAGTGTAATGTGCTACCGCGCGCTTGCTCTCTACTGGTGATCTATACTACACAGAAGGTTGAGGTGAGTGGTTCCTTGATGAGTGATGACCTAGGTCTTATTCATATCTATTGTATATTGTATTAGTTGCTAATAGTTAGCTAGCTGATAGCTAGTTCTACATAGGTAATATCATTAGCTGCTATTAGTTGGTTTGGTCTAGCTAACTTATAAGATAGTTGTTACTCTCTCCATACTAATTTGTAAGATGTAACCACCTTTTATTCATGTGTCTTTCTTTCTCCTCTAGACTGCATCCATACAGTATATAGTACTAATACTGAGAGAGACTTAAAATATATTCCTTAGGTCTTTGGACTAGAGATAGTAGTTACGCCTTATATATTAGAACGGAGGAGTACATTACCTGACTCAGCTACTTTGCCGAGTGTTACACTCGGTACAGAATCTAACGACAAAGAGATCTTTGTCGAGTGTTTTATTTCGGGCACTCGACAAAGTGTTTACCGAGTACGAAGACAACACTCGACAAAGAAAAACGCACGGTCACGACGTTCGGCACTATGATGGAGGCTTTGCCGAGTGTCAGGTTCAGACACTTGACAAAGGTTAAGGCTTTGCCGAGTGTCGTTGACTGTGACACTCGGCAAAGTAGAGGGCTTTGTTGAGTGCCCCATGCACGACACTCGGCAAAGCCTTAACATTTGTCGAGTGCCCCCATGTGCGGCACGACACTCGACAAAGGCTTAACACTCAGTTGTGTATTCAGCTAACACTTAGTTGGACCTGTTTAAATCCAGATAAGCTAATTATTAGCATTTAACTATTAGCTCCATGGATCCAAATGAACACCTAGCTAATAGTTAGTTTTTAAACCTTAGATAGGATGGAACTAAATGGATCCAACTAATAGGTCCAGTAATTGTTAGCTAGACACCTAGCTAACAACTATCTCACTAGGTATCCCAACCTAGCTAATAGTCGCTAATAAATTGCAAAAGGAATCTTTTTCTCTTCTACCTACCTCTATTCACACGACCTACCAACAGCAAACATAAAATGACAGATATTATCAACTAACAACAAATAAATGTACCTTTTAGCTGGTTAATCCAAACAACACCTACCAATAGCTAGTCACAGCTAATATTATGAACTATCAACCAACTAACTATTAAATGCTATTAGATCCAATTTGGACCATAATATGCCAAATCATGACCTCTGTCTTTTGCCCTTCATTTCCCTAAACACCTCTGTCGAGGAATAGCCAGAAGCTAGATAGTAGCTAGGTATGAACACTCCTATCGAGAAGCCGCCAGATCCGAATTTGGGTAGACCTACTATGCCATTCATTGATGTTAAATCAATGGAAAGTGGAATGGGCTAGAGGGTCTCCCACAAGTGGACCAAAGACCCTAACCC